>OY744521.1:55568279-55630779 GCA_963556195.1 Sepiola atlantica
TAAGATGTGACCCAAGGTCGGGTCGGGAAAGTGGGGTTTAAAAATTGCCTGGGCAGTCCCGTCGGCATTCCCCGGTAGGGGCGCCTCAGGCAGTAAGCAATAAATTTACTGCTCCCCAAAGAGGGGAGGCAAAGCCTGGGAGAGTGGACCTCCTAGAACTGCACAGGACAGACCCATAGACCGGCGTAAATCAAGCCCCGAAGGCCAAGACAATACCAGTATATGGGGTGAAGTATCCATCGGAACAGATACTACACTTTGATCTTAGCCAAAATGCCAAGAGGTGAAACAGAGTAGAAACAATTACTAATGCTATCAACAACATGTTTACCTAGTTTAATACTATTTCCCCCTATCCAAGGTAATTTCAAATAAATGGGACATTTTATAGGCCCAAATATTTTAGGAGATTTAAAGTCAGCAACCTTTTTATTAATGCAATCATTGATAAGGTCCTCAGGATAACCATTATCAATGAATATATCCCTGATCCTATTAAGTTCACAATTTAATCTACTTGGAGAACAAATCACGAAGGCTCTATGCACCAAAGTGTAAATTAAGCATACCTTTCTAGACTTAGGCATAAAAGAAGACCAATTTACATACAGGCCATTAAAGTAGGCTTCCTGTAGATGGAAGTGAGAAGCCACCCCTTGTACGTTCAACAAGAACATCCAAGAAGGGAAGACAATTATCCTTCTCACTTTCCATCGTAAACTTTAGAGACTCATGAATAGAATTTAACTTATGAAAGAATGCTAGTACTTCACTCTGCAGAGAAAACATCGCAAAAGTGTCATCCACATATCTAACATAAGTAGTGGGCATCTTTACAGACCTAAATAAAACGGATTCGTAATATCCGACGAAGATATCAGCTAAAGTGGGGGCCAATGGACTACCCATTGAGACCCCGTCGACCTGACTATACATTATATTCTCGAAGCTGAACTCGACTGATTTAGTGCATAGAAGTATCAATTCTATGAAGATCTCCCTAGGGAAACAAGGGGCAGTCAGGCAACCTTCATAGAGAGCGTCGGCACAAATAGTTATAGTCTCATCTAAAGGTACATTAGTAAAGAGACTAAAGACATCAAAAGAGCACATCAATGATGTCTCAGAATCCGGATCTAACCCACGTAGAACTTCAATAGACCGATAGGAATCAGGGATGCAGTGCGTCGTGTATAACTCATGCACAGGTTGTAGGATTCCTAGGAGCCACTGAGCCAAAGAATGTTGGGCGGACCCTATCATAGATAATATAGGTCTCAGTGGCACCTCCTTCTTGTGTATTTTAGGAAGACCATATAATCTAGGTCGCAATGACCCAGAGGGTCTGATCCTATCATAGACCTCTTTCGAAAAAACCTTCTTTTTAAATAAAGAAAGAAGACGCTTCTGCATCTTGATCTCGTTCTTACAAGTATTATCTGCAGACTCGACAGGGCCAAGTCTACAGAATTTAGTAGTGTCGTTAAGAATAGATAACATTTTGTTAATGTAGTCACTACGATCCAATACCACAACTCCCGCACCTTTATCTGGTTTGCAAATGTAAATGTCTTTATTAGATTTTAACGCTTTTATGGTTTGAAATTGCTTTTATTCCAAATAAAGTCACTGCGGTCAATGGAGGCGTTACTGTATTGGTGTGTCAAGTCAACCAAACTAGATTTGATTCTAGAAACATTATCTAAAGAACTAGGAGAGTGATGTCTAATTTGAGAAAACAAAACCTCGAAAGAAGCGAGGGTTTTCTCTTTGTTAATGTGGGTAGGGGGAATACAAAAATCTAACCCCTTAGACAAAACTTTAATTTCGATATCTGTTAATACAGTGTTCGAAAAATTAAATATATGTTTGCTCCCATTATTTATTTCACAACAATATCGCCTTCGAACAAGAAGGGCAAGTTGTTTATTATATTTAATAGAAGCATGTGCTTGGCAAATTCATCGCCAATAGACAGATACTTGCAGAAACGGAAGAAATAAAAAGAAAAACAAGAAGCCTTTAACTACAAACCAGAGACGATGACGAATACTAATAAGATATTCACGCTTTTCAGGCATCTGTTGTATTGTGCGGGGCTTAATAAAAATGACAACACGGTATCTTAGGAAAATATAATATGTATATTTATTTGTCGGTGACGATGAGGGTGGTGGTCGGAGAGGTTTTGTGCACAGGGAACTAAACAGTTGATTCTCTCCGAGGTTCGATCGTCAACTGACTTCTTTCAATTTTCGGTTGGAATTATATAACAATTTTGTGGCCACCTCGATGACCTCATCGAGGTTGCACCCGGTGACAGCTTGCACTCATTTGACAATTCAACAAATCTGTCTATCTTTTCTTGGCATGATACAATTGCACCTGGTAAAATGGCCTTTAACCCTTCCAACATATCTCTTTCTTTTGACATTGGGTTCCTACCGTTTAAGTGATTCAACTGCAGGTGCATATCTTGTTGTCAACATAATTTTACATTATGACAATTGATCAGTCAATGTCGCTTCTTACGTTGCAGGTGTTTCATGTTTTGGTCAGTGTTTCTTATCAAAACTGACCTTCATGTCATCCGATAGCTGCCTCTTCCTGTGCAGGTGTTTGTCTGGTTGTGAGTTTTATTTTATTTTCAATTAACTTTTGGTCATCCGATAATTATCTTTTGACAATCGCCAGGTGCACCTGTTTTATCAACAACTTTTCTGTACACCGACTTTGGATATGTAACATATCTTATTAATGTCATCACGCATAAAAGCACGCTCCATAGAAAAACTGGGTCTAACGTTAGACGCAGCAATACACTTTGAAATATAAAGAGGAGCTCCATCCTGTTTAAGACAAGAATGTAAAAAAGCGACAGAAAGGTTAATAGATTTAATTCTGCTCTTTAATCGTATGATATTATTTAATTGAATTATTTGGTGGTGACTATACCTCTTCCGTAGATATTTAAATAAATGTTTTGAGGTGCAAAACTTATAAATACATTTAAAAAGAATACGCGGAAATCTCTCAAAGTTCCTTTCGACTATCATCTCATCAGGAGAAAATCGATAGTTTTTAATTAATAATATCGTCGAAAGAAAGAGCAAACGGGGAATTGAATGTGCCAAAATTAACGATAGAGCGATTAAAAGTCAATTCAATGATTTCGTTAAAAAACCTGATTAAAAGGCACTACGTTAGGGGGGAAAAAAAGGGAGGGAGTTCAAAGTTCCCTAAAGAGATTAAGCGATCTGACAAATTCCTTCTGCCGGCACAAGGAAGGTTTTCGCATAGCGATAGAGACAGATTCCAATATTTTCAAATGGTTCTTGGAATCTGCTCTATGCAAGACCTCAAAACGGTCTATTTTATAGCTACTGGCACAGCTAGGGTTTTCAACCAAATGTTGGCCAATAGCAGAGTCCAAAGAATTAGAGGAGGGATAACACAATGATCCTACCCTTCCCTGACATATTTTTGATGGAATGTGCTGGTTTATGCAGGTCTGTAAATGCAAGGAAGTGTGCCCTATATAGCCAGCATCACATTGGCATTTAAATTGGTATACAATATTACTATAATTTGTATAGGGCACACTATCCTTGCGAAAGGAAGGAAAAGCAGGTCTAGTAGTATATATATATATATATATATATATATATATATATATATATATATATATATATATATATATATAAGAGTAAGATTTTTTACTATTATTTTTTTAAAATTTTTACTTTTATTCACCCCCAAACAAGACATATTCCCACATAGACTTCAGTAGAAACTGTTGTAGGGGGCAACTTTATAAGAGGCATTTGAAGTAGGGAATAGGGTACTAAAATGTTTGTTCACATTAATCTTACATTTCTGCACGTTGGTACAGTCAGGGAAACAGGGAGCTGGGAATTAATTCCAAAGACAAGCAGTCTAAGGAAAGAACTATTAGAGTAGAAAATTTTTCGGCATCTAGGGACCTCTACAGTGAAGGAGTGATATTTTGTTTGCTAGTCGGGTTAGGGTTAGGGTTAGTTGGAGGGATTTTGGTTGAGGGATTTTGGTTGAGGGGATACAAGTACAGTAAGTTCATCGGAGAACATTTCCTGGAAGTACTTGTAAAACAAGCACACGGATGTAATACTGCAGCGATGTGACAGGGATTCGTGCACTAGCAGTGCACTTGCAGTGATTGGTGCACTAGCCTCGATTTGGCAAAAATACTCCATGCGAATAGTGGCTGTATAGAGATATAGGATACTGGCAGGTGCAAGAATTTTTCTAGCATGGTAGATGTAGACTATTTTCTTTTCAGCAAACTTGGCAGTATCGTCTCCGTATTTATTCTGATTCATATTAAGCCGATGAGTTTGAACATTGGACTCCCAGAAAGGGTGCTATCGGCCATGGATATCGGTGGTTAGAAAAGTTTTTTATAATTGTTAAAGGAAAGGAGCTTTGTTTTGGAAAAATAAAATGTGACAATCCATTTTTGGCCTCTTTCTACTACAGACTGGGGGTCATTTTCTAAGGATTCAATCATTGCGTTGGATGTGTGTTTGTTCAGTTTGCTTGCATGTCGAGAATAGAGTGTGTGCTTTAATCAGCAAATACACTAATCTCAGGTGCGATTATTATAGAAATTGATATGTTAACAGTTAGAAAATTTAAATTAGTTTCAATAAGGATTACATGGTATAATTATAGGAAGAGGCTATTTTTCCGGTCCCGGCAAAATAACGACCCCCTCGTTATTCTGCCGGGACCCTACAGAAATGAAATCAGATAGACTTTTTTTTTTACAGTATGTACGTTTATATAATTTCAGTTTTATAAACAGTCTAAACAGCAATTTTAAAACTGATTTTTCACTATCTTTTAAGATAAATGTTACGACTGTTAGAATTGGGTCGTGTTCCCGACCTTAAGCGAGTTCATAAAATCAAACAATTGTTGCATGCAAAAACAGAGTAATAATTAACAAACAAAAAGAGGTAGTTCAAATAAGGTTTATTGAACATGTGTGTATGTGGGATGATGACGTGTGTGGTGTATTTTTGTGTGTCGATAGAAAACAGTTCTTGAAAAGAGTATGTGAAGAAATGAGTCCGGCTGGGAAAGTCCTTGAAAACCGTATACAAAGAAAATGAGTTGAGAACTCTTACCGTTGTTGAACACGTGTTGACAGAGCGCTGGTGTCTTAGCTCGTTCAGCGAGGCCAATTGAGTAGAGAAGAGGCCTTTTTCCGGTGTCCCTTGGTTATATATCCCCTAAGGGCAGATAACTCCTGGTCGTTTTCAGCGCCACCTGACGGTGAACAGCGACACCTACCGGCCGGTTAGTGCAGTTATGTTTTGAAAGGAGGGGATAACTGCTACACGACTATTTCTCATCATTTCACTAAATTAAGCATTAAATTGAATGTTTTTCTTGCGATAAAATAACAACAGTAGTAATTGCCAATAATTTTAACATGTAATGACGAATTTTAATGCAACATTGAATTGTTTTACAAACAAACATTGTGAGGTAATCCGGTAGTTATAAACGGGGTTCAAAGCGAATTATTTGTACTTAAAAACATAATTTGTATTTTTTTTTGACAATAAAAACAATATGTAAATGCATTTAAATGGACATAGAAATTCATCGTAGTTACTTAGTCTATGGTGAAATAAAACTTTTATTTTTCCTAAGTCGTGGCGCAAATCGCCGTATGAATTATTTATTTAATTTTTAAAAATAGTCAGAAGTTTTAATTATTTCTTTTTTTATTGGAAAAATGTTTAAATAAAAATAAACCGGCAGTTAAGTTGACTCGTGAAATCTTCGCTGTAACTGTAACAGTTAAGTTAAATCAACATGAACCGGCAAAATAACAGCCCCATCGTTATTCTGCCGGGACCGGCAAAATAACGAGGGGGTCGTTATTCTGCCGGTCTCGGCAAAATAGCCTATTCGATTATTATAGCTAACCTATTGACAACAAAGATCTATACTAAGGTCAAACAACGTTTCTTGAGTAGAATCTTACAATTGCATTAATTTTGTATTAGGAATTTTACAATAATAGTGTGAGGTTTGCGTTCACACCTTACATCTATAAATAGCAAAGCGTCTTACTTATTTTACATAATGGTAATATGAGATACAGAGATGAGAGCAGGCAACGCTGGGTGTGTATTAAATTATTGTTTCTATTTTGCTGTTATTTATTAACTAACTGAACTTCGGTAGGTCGAGTTAAGTAGAATAAGAACAACGACGACGATAATAATGATGATGATGATGATGATGATGATGATGATAATAGCCTAGGCTGACACCACACAAAATATTTGCATAGGGTCAAGGAGGATAAAAAGACCGAGGAGGAACAGCACAAACCAGACTTCCACTGGAAGTGCAGAGAGTGCTGGGACTTAGCTGGGGCTTATTGCCACCCAAATCCCAGAGAAGGTCAATGGTCCTTAACAGCGAGAAATCAATGGTAAACGGCTGTTGCGATACTGCAAAGTTATTTGTAGTGGCTATCGAAAAGACGTAGAGAATACTGGAAATCTGGGGAGACTTGTTGTCACTCAGACTCCAGGGAATACCACTGATTGTTGTCAGTGAGCAATCACTGATGATGATCTGTGTGAGAACTCCTACTGAGTACAAATAATAATAATAATAATAATAATAATAATAATAATAATAATAATAATAAAGCGCAAAACAACAGAACCGGGGAAAATACAACCGCACGAGAGAGGCGCAAGCATAGGCTGACGCCACGAAAATTATAGACAGAGGGTCGAGGAGGGAAAGCGCAAACCAGACCTCCACTGGAAGAGCGCGGACAGCTCTGGGACCTTGGGGAGGCTTGTTGCCACTCGGGCCCCAGAGGGGACCAATGGCCCTTATCAGCGGGAAATCGTTGGTAGGTGGCTGTTGCGATTACCGCAAGGTCATCAGCGGTGATGAACGAAAAGAGGTGGAGCATACTGGAAGTTTGAGGAGACTTGTTGTCACTCAGACTCCAGAATACCACAGGTTGTCGGCAGTGGGCGATCACTGACGATGACCAGTGTGATAACTCCTAGTGAGTAAATAATAATAATACCTATACCTATTTTAAAAGTGTATTGCCAATCAAATCGGTACCAGATTTAGTAAGTAAAGAAAAGGCAATTGTCCAGAATTAGTTTAAGTAAAAATGGCACGGTAAAAATAGCATAGATAAAAATGGCACAAGTGGACAAATAGGAAAAAATATCAAAAGTAAAAAAATATAGATGAAAATCTCACAATATGTTTATCAAAATCTTTGATAAAATACATCAAGACGTTTGTTATATTCAAAAGAAAATTATATCTACATTTAAAAGTAGATGAGGACCCTTAGCTAAATCACCCTTCCTCACCCCCAAAATGAGACTCTACTTTTTTAGGCGATTACGCGTGAACACTCAGTTTCACATATAAATTTAATGTACAATGATTACCCATTTCCGGACCAGTGTATAACCAAATAAATAGCGTTTTAAGGGCATATTAACCAGATTTTTAGGAGGGCTAAAGAAGATAAATTATGTATGTTTTTTTTAAGGGGTAGAGAATTTAAAAAAACATTATCCCTTAACCCTACCTTTAACCCTAACTTCGGGTGACAACAGTCCCTCCCTCTAAACCCTCCCTTAACCCTACCACTAACTCTAAGTCCAGGTGATAACAGAATGCCCCCCCCCCTCAAAAAAAAACAAAAACAGGTTACATCTAAGATTTAACACAACAAAAAAATAAGCTTTCATATTTTTGGTTCAATATGGGAGTGCTTAGTCCTTATTTAAAATCATAGGGGAGGAAACCTAGGCCCCCCCCCCCCCTATTTTTTTTTAAAGAAAAATCGATTTTATTTGCTAGAAAACAACAGAATAAATTTAAAAAGTATTTATTTTAAAATATTGTAGGGTGAGGTGTGCTTAACCGTTATTTTAAACTACCCCCTCCCCCAACTAATAAAAATCGATTATTTACTTGAAATAACAGAGGTTAACAATTTATTGTTAGGCTGTATAGGAAAGGAGCCTAACAATAAATTGTTCTTAATTTGTGCTATTTTTGTTTCTATTTATTCACTTGTGCCATTTTTAGCTGTGTCATATTACCGTACCATTTTTTCGGTGCCATTTTTTACCGTGCACCATCCAGAATATGATTCCAAACAAAGTTTTTTTTTTAATAAAAAACAAGGGAGCTAACTCTTTAACCAATGATTTAATCACGAAACAGTTTTAGTTTAACCATTATATTTAGTTAACATTTTAATTATTTCATAACATGATTGACACAATGACACATATGCACTATTTACGTGTTCAAAATAAATGTGAAAGGTTACAGTATCATCCTTATAAACAGCAACTTTTGTCAAAGAGAAAGTGGCCCTTGTTTTACTTTAGGGTGGAAAATAAGGGAGATAACTTATTAGATTGATTTTTAGCAAATATATTTTGGTGCTTCTGCTGGTTAGCCACGACATTAAAATATTTAAAGAAATGTATTAACTTTGTTATGTACTTATGTGTTAGCTGAAAATGATAAGAAAAAGAGAAGAAAAACGAACTTAAGTTCCGTTAGACATTGTCACTTATGAAATAGACAAGGGAGATAACTCAATTTCTTTTTGCCGGTTTAACAAAAATGGCTACCGAATGATACAATCGTTTTTTATTTTTATTTAATAATACTGGATGAATTTGCGTAATTTTTGGTGTACAATCTTTGTTATGTACTCACGTGGTAACTTAAAAAAAAGTTACCACGTAAGTACATAACAAAGTTTATACATTTCTTTAGCTATTTTTTTTTTAAAAGAGGCCTAACATGCCTGTGCTAAACAGCAGAAGCACCGATATGTCGTATTTCTTCTACGTTTATTTTTTAATCTCAACTTACTTCTAGATTTGTTTGTCAACAATTTTTTCCCCAATTGATTTTTATTTATTAAAACAAGAATAAAAAATTGCTTGGTGCTTATTTAGAATAGGCTCCCTGCAGAAAATTATTTTCATGTAAAATAATTATTTTGTACTTACTCAGTCATAGTTTCTCACTCACGGCACGAAAAAGAATGTAAAAATATTAAGCAGAACTTTAATTAGAACGATTTTTCCATTTCCATAAGGGCGATATAAAACGTCGATTCGCCGACATTTTGGGTGTGAGCGATCGCTGGAATAGCCAAGGGCAATAACTCCGTTTTTAAAAAAGAAAGAAACACATATGCAATAATAATAAAATATATATTTATTAAATAAAAAAAATAGAAAATTAAATAATTATTTTTGATTTCTTCACCGGGGTACTTTCCACGATATAATTTTCTTGTTTTTTTGTTGTTTTTTTCTTATTTACATGGTAACTGGGGCCCTTAGTTAGCTATTCCATCAATCGGCCACACCCAAAATGTCGGCGAATCGACGTTTTATATCGCCCTTATGGAAATGGAAAAATCGTTCTAATTAAAGTTCTGCTTGATATTTTTAAATTCTTTTTCGTGCCGTGAGTGAGAAACTATGACTGAGTAAGTACAACATAATTATTTTACATGAAAATAATTTTATGCAGGGAGCCTATTCTAAATAAGCACCAAATTGCTTTAAAATGGAAATGAGGAAAACATTGTTATTGGCTAATTAAAGGAACACAACTTTTCCATTGGATAAAACAAACAAACAAAAAATCCACTAAAAACGCAGTTTCATTAGCTATTGGAATGGAATTTAATATTTTTTAGAATTCATAAATTTAAAAAATGTCAGACTTCGGACGTCCTCGTACAACTCAGAAATATATTTATGGAAAACATTCACCCAGTCGAAAATTTTGACTGGACTTTATAAAGTTCATATCGCAGCTTCCCTAGATTTAATAATTAATTCTAACAAATGTGGAACATGCGAAATACCCAAGAATACACAAAGAACAAATAATGTAGATGGATGTCGATGGGAATGTCGTAGGCGTAATTGTCGGTCAAGAACGAGTAACATACGCTAACAGTAGTTGAGATAAGTTATCTCCCTTACTAAAGTTAGGCGTTTATTAAAAAAAAAAGCATTAGATTTGTTTAGAGGGACCCTTTTTAGGATTCCAGTTTTGGGTGGAAAATTTTGGGAGAGCCGAATTTTATGGAAACATTTTAAAGATAAACAGTTTTAAGTAATATTCAAATGTATGAGAGAGCGAGAGAAATGTTATATGATCAACAAACAAAATAATGAGTTTAAAAGCATAAGTTCACAAAAAAGATAATTCTCTACTAATTTATATATGTTTAAAATGGACGTCTACAAAGATAGGAAAACATAGAATAATTGTTTAGTATTTTGAGTGTCCTTGCCGAACATGGGGAATTCATTAGTTTAGATATCGAGGAAGCCTGAGTCGATAATTTAAGGGCTGGGAATTATCCACGGGTCTGAAAAATCGTAATCAAAACTTCCTCACTCAATTACATAAACTACATTTCATTGAAAATTACTAAATAGAGTCAATCATCATTTGTTTTCATATTAGAAAGTTCAGTGAGAAATGTATGAAGTATTAAAATGGTTAAGTTTATAAGTTTGTTTTCAATCAACGTAAATCAGCAGACGACATTGAAAGGGGTTTCAAGGAGTGTGTGTAGCAGTCATAAATTTACGAAGGTTTTTTTTATCATCATTCAGTTTCGTGTGTTTAGGGTCACCATTTGTAAGAATAGAGAGATATTTTATCCCCTATCTTAGTTTAACACACGAAATGAATTAACGAAACCTTTTTATAGATGAAATAAACTTAGGAAAGAAGAAGTAGCCCTTAGTTCGAATATCTTCAGGCGGAGATAGCAGGTGCCGTGAGCGTCCAGTGGACAAGGAGGCAGGAGAGAGGCTGAGGCGATCCTTCAGGCTGGTGCCAGGGTACCGTCTGCTCTTCGTCTGGAATATCCAAAGGGAGTTCAAGTAGTCCCTTAATGAACTAATGATATCAATGTGCCCTGCGAGCTGATTGGCCAAACCAGCTCACAGGGACACTGATACGCAATACAAAGTAAATCTACTTTATGACTGCTACATGCGTGCGTGTGCGTAAGACAGTGAAAAAGTTAATGCATTATGTATGTGTGTGCGTTTGTGTCAGTATGGCTATGTGTGTAACGGTCATAAACAGACCTATTTTCTCCCTCCGAAAACTGCCCCCATTGAGTGAGCTGGTCACACACTGTAGGGCGCATGAATTCCTTCTGTCAACTGAAGAACTACTTCAGCCCCTTTGGGAATCACGAGGAGGGGCAGCCAGCAGAGAGGCCCCAGCAAGCAACGAGGAAACACTTCTTTCACTCTCTTTCCTGCCCCTGCCCACTGGACACTCACAACAAATACTATCTTCGCCTGAAGATAGTTGCTGACAGACCTCAGGCAGCTCTAAGAACTTTTAATTTGCTTTTCCTCACTTGGACACTGTCCAAGTTTCTTTCTACCTTTACCAAATGGTATAGGTAACCTTTGTGAATAAACCCTTTTCGTTGTTGTTATAAAAAGGTTTTGTAAATTCATTTTGTGTCTGAAACCTAAGAGAGGGACAACGTCCCCCTTCTTTACATTCTCAGCGTTTCAAGGCCCTACAGAGGGGGCTGGAGAAATGTCGATGTTAGATCTCTCGTGGATTTGGGCTAAACATGCTGTTGAAGGAAACTCTGACCTTATATAGGGTCGAAGTGGCTCCCAAAGAACAATTTCTATGAATTCAGAAAAATCCGCTGATTGGTTCAAAATATTATATTTATTTTTATTAATTCTGGCGGATTTGTGCGCAAAGCGGTGTGCGCAGAAACGAGTTTAAGCACTTTCATTTTCAGCAGCGAAGTGTAAACTTTCATTTTCAGCACCGAAGTGTAAACTTTCATTTTCAGCACCGAAGTGCAAACTTTCATTTTCAGCACCGAAGTGTAAACTTTCATTTTCAGCAGCGAAGTGTAAACTTTCATTTTCAGCACCGAAGTGTAAACTTTCATTTTCAGCACCGAAGTGTAAACTTTCATTTTCAGCACCGAAGTGTAAACTTTCATTTTCAGCACCGAAGTGTAAACTTTCATTTTCAGCACCGAAGTGTAAACTTTCATTTTCAGCACCGAAGTGTAAACTTTCATTTTCAGCACCGAAGTGTAAACTTTCATTTTCAGCACCGAAGTGTAAACTTCGCTGCTACATTTGTATTGTCAAATTATTTTGAGATGTATTTTACGTTAAAAGAAAGTTTGGATCTTTTAAAGAAGCTCCCCACCACTAGTGCTAAAGTTAGTCGGCCGCTAAAAATAACCCCGCTGACAAGGGAGACAACTTTTCGGCTTGCTAAATTCTTTACGCGTTAACCCTTTTCACATGTGTTTGAGTGCACCTTTCCTTAAAGTTTTCTTTGCTCATGAATTTTCTAAGACTCACAACCCTGGTCCACGACAAGGAGTCTGCTGTAGTTTTTTTGCAAAACCAAGGAGTACTGCACCAGCAGCGTCTCTGCAACAATGGCCATCAAATGGTTTTATCGAGCAATTGGTCCAGATGGCGATGTAATTCACGTCAATGTCGGACAGAAGTTACTCTCTGAAAGGGAACATGGCTGGAGTGGTCAAAGGTGGAATTAGAAACAGTGGTTCTATTTATTTACTGTTGGACCAAAAACCTTACATCGATGAAATTCTGTTCCAAGGAGATGTCTATGTCTGCCCCAACGACCGTAGATTTGAAAAATTGTCTTCGGGAAGTTTGCGCCTGGCGTTTGCTACAAACACCTGTTGTAGTGAGCAGTGAAGGCCTTCATGTCGAACTTAATGGAACTCTCATCTCTCGTCGGAAGAATCACGCAGGCAGAGTTCTACCTCAACAGTGGATTTTTGGCAGTATCTGTCGGTAAACCAAAGAGGTTTTCATGTCACCTGTCGCCGATAGAAGCGCCGCAACGCTTCTGGAGGTCATTCGTACATGCATTGCTCCCGGATCTATAATTATTTCCGATATGTGGCCCGTCTACGCCGGCATTGAAAATATGATGGGTATGGCCTACACGCACCAAACAGTTAACCACACAACAAATTTCGTCAATCCTGTCTCCGGAGCGCTCACTCAGACAATTGAGTCGTGTTGGAACAGATATAAAATGCAAAATACGCGGCAATGTGGCACCCATCGCACGCTTGTTGACAGCTACCTCTACGAGTTCGTGTGGAGGCAAAGGTACAGAGGAACTGACTTATTCGCGTAAATTCTAACTGATTCGACACAATTTTGTCACCCTTAATGCAAAAAACATCCCTTCTTTTTTTTTTTGAAACTTTGATTACAAAAAAAATTAACATCCCTTTTTGAAAACTTTAATTAGAAAAAAAATATAACATCCCTTAATAATAAAACATTCTTATTTTGTTCATTTATGAAAAATTTAATTACAAAAAAAATATAATCCCTTAAGAATAAAATCGTATATAATAAATTACACATTCTTATTTTGTTAATTTTTGTCTGGAAAGTTGAATAAAGGGGCTTTATTTTTTGGCGGGGAGCTTCTTAAAAAGACCCGAAAGTTTTTTTGTTTGTTTAAGTAATTAAGTAATTGTAGTGTTTTGAATGTTTTTTTTGTTGTTTTTTTGCTATATCTCTATAAAATTGGTTGACCCCTTTCTTGCGTATCTGAGTATTTATCGCCTCTATGTGATTTACACACTATTAGTTGTTTTTTTAAATGTACTATTAATCGATTATTTATTGAAAAAAAAAAAAAAAATGGCACTTATGCAGAATAGGAACACGAGCCGAAATTTATTTTAGAAGAGCTCCAATGGTGTAAGAAGGGGCAGACAACTCTTTTTTTTAGTACGCAATTTCTCCGAAAATGGAAAATATGCATTTTTTAAAATAAGAAGTCATGCAAATTCACTTAATAGAAGAAATAACAATTTGTGAAAATCAACAGTATATTGATAGAACATTTATTGGAGAAAAAGAAAGGAGTCTATGCGCTTGCAAAAAAATCCACCACTTTCTGTTGAGTACTGGTTAAATACAATAACTCTCGCATATTCAAGGCATTCACGTCGATTACGTCCTTTTACGGACAAACTAGAAATTATGTACTTAAAAAACAGAGTTGTCTGCCCCTTCTTACATCATTGGAGCTCTCGTAAATAAATGTCAGCCCGTGTTCCTGTTCTGCATAAGTACCAAAAAATTCTAAGCGAAGAATAACATAAATGGTGCTTCTTTTCTTTCACTACGACATGAAAATATTTAAAGAAATGTATAAACTTTGTTATGTACTTATGTGGTAGCTGAAAATAAGATTGTACAGAAAAAATGACGCAAATTCATCCAGCATTTATTAAATTATAAGAAAAAGAAAAATTTTTTTTTCGGGGAAACTGAAAATGGCGACCAACAGATACAATCGTTTTTAATTTAATAAATACTGGATGCATTTGTCTAATTTTTGGTGTACAGTCTTCTTTTCAGCTACCACGTAAGTACATAACAAAGTTTATACATTTCTTTAGCTATTTTTTTAAAAGAGAGACCTAACATGTATTCGTGAAAGTAAAGTTGTAGCACCAAATAATTTTTTTAACATGTTTATTTAAAAATAATTTAATTACGAAAAAAAAAAAAGATTTATTTTGTGACCCTCCGAAATCTGAAAGAAAAATTCCCATCCAATCATTTTATAAATAGAGATTAAGGCAACATAAGTTATAGTTTTATAACAATTTGGTGCAATTAATAATTAATTACCGTAGTAATTAAATTTAACTTTCAAAATTCTATTTAAAAAGTAATTTGATAAAAAAATGAAAAAAAAAAAAAAATGAAAGTAAAAAGACTCTCGGACAACACCGGAAAGGTACAACTAGTTTTAGAGTAACGTGTACTACTTACTTCCTATCGCATGTATATCGTAAACAGCAGGTACTCTTAAATGTATAATCGCCGAAACTGACACCCGGTATTTATAAAAAACCTTTTTAAAAAATCGTCCAACCTGACCATATTTATTTAGTCACATAGATAAGAACGTTGACCCCCTCCCCCTCCCCCTCCCAGATCCAACACCTGTTAGAGGCAAACAACGACAATAGTGACACCTTTAAAATGCCACGCCCTAGTTGTTTTTTTTTTGTTTCTTTTTATTCAAACATTCATTTGTGCGTCTTTGAAGCATGTGGCCATATAACAGTTTTCCCACTTCTTTTCACAGTCCTTTGCAATATTATATTGAGTAGGTCGGTTAAAAAAATACACCAAGTTAATATCAGAGAAGTGTATGGTTCTGTTCGGTCCCAAGAGGCCATCTTCCCAGGCACTATCCCCTCCGTTGAGATGAGGAATTGGGGTAAATACCTATTTCAATAACCCAAATTATTTAGAGTTTCGGCATGATTTGGGCATTACTTCCAAACCATTTATTTTATTTTTACTTGAACCATATTTTTTTAATTTTATTTTTTAATTTTTTTTTAAGTACATTAAATTATAGTAAGTTCCATCGTATATGTAAAACGTTGAAATGAAAAACCACCGGAGAAAAGTTGAGAACGATGATAAGGACACATAATTCAAGTTCATAATTTTCTAGTTAAGGACGAAATCAATTTTCTAGTTAAGGAAAGGAAAACATTATTTTACAATTTTTTAGTTGAAAAATGTTGAACTAACAAAATGGTAAAATAATGGTCCCCCTCCTCAAGGTCCTTAGCTAGACAATTTTGAGTGATGTGCCTGTAAAGTCAAAGAATGTTTTATATTCTAGCGACCACGTGTTCTGGTGTATCTTTCCCAACAGGTGCTTGCCATTTTGTAAGTTGTGTTAACGTGAGTAACGCACACAAAGGTTGGGAGAAAGAGTAAAAAGGACAACAATGAAGAAACAGTAGGAGTTACATATATGCATATTTATTTTCATATAGACCGTTTGTCAAAGACAAACATAAAAGGAGTATACAAAACATGTTAAGATGATACTTAATATGACAATATATACAAATGGAGGACAGACATTAGTAAATAAAGAATACATTAATGCCCCAATACAATAAGAAAGACATGTGTTGCCAGAGTCGGATAGTGAGAGAGATGTATAGACAATATATAAATAAATGTGATTTACATTTTGTTCATGGTGTGTTATGAGAGTCTAAAATGACTGCTAACAGGATTTGTGAAAGCCATGCTAATATGGCAGCCGGTCAGACTATTTCCAATGGCTTTGAAAATCAAGCCCCAAAGAGTGAGAACCTTGTTCTAATTTCCTCACATGAGTGGAATTAGATATTTGACTTCCAGGACAGAAGAGTGCATTCAATTGTTGGCCAGCATAACCAAAAGGAGACATTCAAGGGAGACATTCAAGGGAGATTACTCTGATAATTTGGGAGCCAACATGCCATTAGACACGTTCTCAACTTGTTTATAAAAATTGTGACTATATTTTTCCAGCCTAGTTTTCATTTTGGCGTTTCACATATACAATGAAACTTGCTATAACTTAGTATCTTTAATATTTTTGTTGTTTGTTATTAAAGTATGTAATGTAAAAATAAGTTCTTTGAGAATAATTCTGAAACTCTAAATAATTTGGGTGACTGAAATAGGATTTAAATGGGGATTGGTTTATAGCCAACCGCCTGGCTATTTTATGCAGCTGGATCAGAGAGTATCCCCTTTTTGAGGGAGCTTGATTCCCACAATAAACTGATCTTGTGCCTAACATTGCCGCTGAGGAAAGCAGGTAAACAAACTACTTTTTATATTTCAATTTAAAATGATTGTTTTAGACAATAACATTATGAAGATTGCTGTCTCACAACGGCTGGGACTCCATGTATGTCATCCACAGTGATAATACTGCGACCAAAATGTTGATCTGTCATCCCTCTCCTGCAGATTCAGCACAGGTCGTCTGCCTCATCACTCTGCACTCAATGACGTAGTCAAACAAAGTCTCGATTCTGCCAAGTTCACACTAATTTTTGAGCCAATTGGCCTAGACAAAGGCGAAGGTTGTCGACCCGATAGTACAACACTGCTTGCTTTCCAAGATGGAAAGCTCCTTATATGGGACACTACTCGCTCCAGCACTTTCACGCTGTTAAGAATTGCAGGATCTGCTGTTAATCCTGGCACCGTAGCTCAGTTTGGCCCAAACTATAAAAAATAACAAATACAGTTCACTAACTGCCCGTTTCCATTTTCAACCTATCTCAGTCAAAACGTCAGGGATCCTCGGTGTCGATACTTCATGATTCATGCGATACATTCAGCACATCTCCCTAGCAATTCATACAGTCACTGTATATGAAGATAACGATGCATATACAGTAGTTGCTATTTTCCTAAATCCTAACCAATTTTTAAACAAGCATAATCGAGGAGTCCTATACTGTATTATTAAAAAAAGGGAAAAAACATCATATTTATTTTTCTTGAAGGTTGTCACTGGATCGCTCATAATAGAGAAACCAAAAAAGATTTTAAAAATAATTTTGGTGAATTCAAAATCAAATACCAAAATATTAAGTGATGTGCTTTGATAAGTCCGTTTTCAATATTTATTACTGTTAAATATATGAAAGTATACTATAAAGTACACTAAAAAATAAATAATAAAAAAAGAGTCACATATATGTGAGTATGTAAATACGTCATGAGCTGACCCCCTCTCCTGTCTTGTATAGTCATGGTCACTCTTGATGCCGAGACTCTTGCACAGGATGGTGTCTTATCTCTTGGGGAGAAAACCATCTTTAGCTTTTGTTTGAGCGTGATGGTGTCACGATAAAAACACTGGTTTCTGGTTAGCTACGTAACCAGTTTAGGGGTAGACTTTTTTTGGTCAGCCAGCCTAGTAACCCCTTCCCTCCCTATTAGGCTGTTGAACAACTTATTTTTTTAGCTAGCCTGTTTGGAGTCTAGGGGATTGACTGCTGATGGTTGGGTCTCTTTCAGGCTCTGTTTGTCTTAAAGTGATTCTACCTTTCTCTCCCTTTTTATTATCATGCCTTCTACAAATCCACACAACAAACACCTTACTATTTTCTATAGTAACACCAGAGATCTCAGGTCAAACTTTCCTGATGTTCGGTCCTTTCTCTCAGCAAATCTCCTCACATCCTTGCTCTTTGTGAGACTAATCTGGATGCTTCTATTGATAACAACGATCTACATGTGGATGGTTATTTGCCTCTTGTCTGCTTAGACTCTTCCATGCATTTGCATGATCTTGCTCTTTTTCTTCGCAAGGATCTCCCCATTGCATGTGTCCACAGCCTTGAATCTCATGGGTGTCCTTTTATCTGTATGAGGTTGTCTTTGCTGCACTTCACTTCCTATTTGTTCTTTTTGTATGTTTCCCCTTCTGACAATGACTTCTCTGTTGTCGATGCTGTATCCATCAGTATTGATGATGCATTGCAAATTCATCTGTCAAGCTCCATCTTTGTTTTTAGTGACTTCAATGCTCATTATTCTGACTGGCTCCCTCACTCTAACCGCACAGATTTAGCTGGTGAAATCTGTCTTAACGTTTCTCTGTCTCATGACTTGTCCCAAATTCTCACCTTCCCCACACGTTTTCCTGATAATGATCTTCATCAACCATCCTTACTTGATCTTTTTCTCACTTCTGTTCCTGACTCTTGTTATATTTCCTCTTCTCCTCCATTGGGTTTTTGTGATCATGCGGTTGTTGATGTTGAGGTTAATTTTTCGGTTAAGTCTTCTTGGTCTTTCTCTCTCATCAAATCTTCATACATTAGATCCATTGCTCTTTCTGCTTCTCATAAAGTCGGTTCTCTCTATCGCTCCAAACACTTTCTCACACCTGAGGCTGTTCTCTATCTCTACAACTCCATAATCAGACCATGTATGGATGGAGTACTGTTGTCATATTTGGGCTGGTGAATCTCTGTCCCATTTGAGGGTTCTTGATAAGTTGCAGAAACGTATCTGTAATTTGATTAGCCACACCCTTTCTTCTTCTCTGCACCCTCTCTCTCACAGACGTGATGTTGCTAGTCTCAGTCTTTTCTATAAATACTATAATGACATGTGTTCTTCAGAATTATGTTATCTATTCCCCGCTTCTTTTGTTTCAGCTCGTTTGACTCGTTGATCTAGTGGTCTCCATCAATTCGCTGTTTTGATACCTCATTGTAATACAGCTTCCTATTCCAGTAGTTTCTTTCCAAGAACGGCAGGCTTGTGGAACTCTGTTCCTGCTGACTGTTTTCATCCTACCTATAATCTTGGTCTTTTCAAGACTAAAGCCAATAGGCATTTCCTGTCTTTGCGATAAATATATTTGTTCTTGTTAGCTCCTTACATCAAATGGCTTCATGCCTTGTCTGGAGCGATTTTTATAAAAAAAATTTCAATACCAAGTTACTTTCTCTTGTTGAGTAGTCGTCAAAATAAAACCCTTCATTCTTACCATTCGAAAATCATAAATAAAAAAAAACTATTTGTTTGTTTTCAATAAATATTAGAATACTAATTGTTTAGGACTATTACTTCAGTCTGTAAAACATAATATTATGTTCGATCATTTTGGAAGTAGTAGCCGCTGTATACACAAACTTCACTGGTATATACAGTCACTGTATATGCAGTTAATTTGTTATTTTTAATTAACTATCCTTTCAGAGTTTACATGAAATAAACTGGCTTAATCACATATTTTTAATTTAATTTTTATTTTAGCTTCAATTATACCATATATTTAAAAAGATTATCAGTCAGTTTATAGTGGGGAAATCCATCTCCTTTAAAATGGGGTACTCTGGGCAGGTACAAGATTTACCATGATCAGCCTCATCAACATTTCCCGATGAGAACCCTTCAGGCGATCGGCAGTATTCCCTCCCCCAATGCCTGAGAGGATGACCTCCAGATTGTTAAATATCTTGATACCTTCCACTGGTAAACAATTCCTTTTCCATCTTGCCCTCTTTCATCTTTTTATCCTATTCCAGATGACCTCGGCATTATTTCCTCTCTTCTTCTTATTAATCACGATTTGATTCTCATTCTGAAACTTTTCTTTTTTCTCTTGGATCACATTCTTTGCAATAAAAAGCTGTTCAGTTTATCTCCTATAATAATTATTCCGGCTTGGAACTTTGTTACCATGGAACCATTTTTCACTATTCACCTTAACAGCTTCAGCTTACTAATAAACCAATAGGATCTTCCCCCAAACACATTACTTTTCATTGTAAGTTTTCAGTGTCGAAAATATCATTTAAAAAGCGAATTTGAGATTCTGAAACAAAGAAAAACTTACAGTTATTCGATTTGAAACTTTAATATAAGCAAATAAATATCAATTAAATTAAAAAATAACATTTTTAATTTTGATATATTCGGACTACTGTTCTCATTTTGGGTGTTTTTATCACAACGTTTCGGCCGATGTAACCTCCAACCTTCTTCAGGTATACTTTGTCAAACTCGGGAATCTTTCTGTCGAACTGGACGGAATTTCTAATGGAACCCTTTATTTTATCCACGGGGGTAGCATGCTCTCGTTCCATCTGCCATGACTGGAAGAAGTCTTCAGTAATTCGCAATTCTTCGTATCGCCCGCACTGAGGATTGAACCTTCAACCTTCAGATGACTGTCACTTAGAACTGAATTATACTTAGTACTATATCCACTGCGCCACGGGTCATTGGCAGATGGAACGAGAGCATGCTATCCCCGTGGATTAAATAAAGGGTTCCATTCGAAATTCCGTCCAGATTCCCGAGTTTGACAAAGTACACCTGAAGAAGGTCGGAGGTTACATCGGCCGAAACGTTGTGATAAAAACACCCAAGATGAGAACAGTAGTCTGAATATACCAAATTCTATGAATTATCAACCCTCATCTAAAAAATTCCGAAGCATTTTTAATTTTATTTTCTCATTGAAGTTTTACAATAATGTTGTTGAGTCTGTGTTCACAACAGACATCCATGAACAGCAAATAAAACTTTTTACCAATATTTCATACCACACATTTTTCCTGAAACACTGCTGTCCTACTTTTTCATTGGCTGGATTCTTCAACAGTGCTAGCGTTTAACATGGTCGATCTTGACAGTTGTCCTTCAATTTTTAAACAAACCAAAAGGGAATACAAAGAATATTTTCCATTCTTGAAATTTTTTTTACAAGTACATAAATGCTTCTTTTCGTTTTCCCCAATACAAAAAAGCGATAAACAAGATCAACAAAAAGTATAAAATACACAGACTTATTATTTCAGTCTACACAGACAAATAGAGAAGGGTTCTCAGTGCTACTGCACTGACAGCAAAAACGTACACAGCCATAGCGATTAACCGGCATGCAAAAACAACAAAAACGTACACAGCCATAGCGATTAACCGGCATGCACTGACAACAAAAACGTACACAGCCATAGCGATTAACCGGCATGCACTGACAACAAAAACGTACACAGCCATAGCGATTAACCGGCATGCAAAAACAACAAAAACGTACACAGCCATAGCGATTAACCGGCATGCAAAAACAACAAAAACGTACACAGCCATAGCGATTAACCGGCATGCAAAAAACAACAAAAACGTACACAGCCATAGCGATTAACCGGCATGCAAAAACAATAAAAACGTACACAGCCATAGCGATTAACCGGCATGCACTGACAACAAAAACGTACACAGCCATAGCGATTAACCGGCATGCACTGACAACAAAAACGTACACAGCCATAGCGATTAACCGGCATGCAAAAACAACAAAAACGTACACAGCCATAGCGATTAACCGGCATGCAAAAACAATAAAAACGTACACAGCCATAGCGATTAACCGGCATGCAAAAACAACAAAAACGTACACAGCCATAGCGATTAACCGGCATGCAAAAACAACAAAAACGTACACAGCCATAGCGATTAACCGGCATGCAAAAACAACAAAAACGTACACAGCCATAGCGATTAACCGGCATGCACTGACAACAAAAACGTACACAGCCATAGCGATTAACCGGCATGCAAAAACAACAAAAACGTACACAGCCATAGCGATTAACCGGCATGCACTGACAACAAAAACGTACACAGCCATAGCGATTAACCGGCATGCACTGACAACAAAAACGTACACAGCCATAGCGATTAACCGGCATGCACTGACAACAAAAACGTACACAGCCATAGCGATTAACCGGCATGCAAAAACAACAAAAACGTACACAGCCATAGCGATTAACCGGCATGCACTGACAACAAAAACGTACACAGCCATAGCGATTAACCGGCATGCAAAAACAACAAAAACGTACACAGCCATAGCGATTAACCGGCATGCACTGACAACAAAAACGTACACAGCCATAGCGATTAACCGGCATGCAAAAACAACAAAAACGTACACAGCCATAGCTATTAACCGGCATGCAAAAACAACAAAAACGTACACAGCCATAGCGATTAACCGGCATGCAAAAACAACAAAAACGTACACAGCCATAGCGATTAACCGGCATGCACTGACAACAAAAACGTACACAGCCATAGCGATTAACCGGCATGCAAAAACAACAAAAACGTACACAGCCATAGCGATTAACCGGCATGCAAAAACAACAAAAACGTACACAGCCATAGCGATTAACCGGCATGCACTGACAACAAAAACGTACACAGCCATAGCGATTAACCGGCATGCACTGACAACAAAAACGTACACAGCCATAGCGATTAACCGGCATGCAAAAACAACAAAAACGTACACAGCCATAGCGATTAACCGGCATGCACTGACAACAAAAACGTACACAGCCATAGCGATTAACCGGCATGCAAAAACAACAAAAACGTACACAGCCATAGCGATTAACCGGCATGCACTGACAACAAAAACGTACACAGCCATAGCGATTAACCGGCATGCAAAAACAACAAAAACGTACACAGCCATAGCGATTAACCGGCATGCAAAAACAACAAAAACGTACACAGCCATAGCGATTAACCGGCATGCAAAAACAACAAAAACGTACACAGCCATAGCGATTAACCGGCATGCAAAAACAACAAAAACGTACACAGCCATAGCGATTAACCGGCATGCAAAAACAACAAAAACGTACACAGCCATAGCGATTAACCGGCATGCAAAAACAACAAAAACGTACACAGCCATAGCGATTAACCGGCATGCAAAAACAACAAAAACGTACACAGCCATAGCGATTAACCGGCATGCAAAAACAACAAAAACGTACACAGCCATAGCGATTAACCGGCATGCAAAAACAACAAAAACGTACACAGCCATAGCGATTAACCGGCATGCACTGACAACAAAAACGTACACAGCCATAGCGATTAACCGGCATGCAAAAACAACAAAAACGTACACAGCCATAGCGATTAACCGGCATGCAAAAACAACAAAAACGTACACAGCCATAGCGATTAACCGGCATGCAAAAACAACAAAAACGTACACAGCCATAGCGATTAACCGGCATGCAAAAACAACAAAAACGTACACAGCCATAGCGATTAACCGGCATGCACTGACAACAAAAACGTACACAGCCATAGCGATTAACCGGCATGCAAAAACAACAAAAACGTACACAGCCATAGCGATTAACCGGCATGCAAAAACAACAAAAACGTACACAGCCATAGCGATTAACCGGCATGCAAAAACAACAAAAACGTACACAGCCATAGCGATTAACCGGCATGCACTGACAACAAAAACGTACACAGCCATAGCGATTAACCGGCATGCAAAAACAACAAAAACGTACACAGCCATAGCGATTAACCGGGATGCACTGACAACAAAAACGTACACAGCCATAGCGATTAACCAGCATGCACTGACAACAAAAACGTACACAGCCATAGCGATTAACCGGCATGCACTGACAACAAAAACGTACACAGCCATAGCGATTAACCGGCATGCAAAAACAACAAAAACGTACACAGCCATAGCGATTAACCGGCATGCAAAAACAACAAAAACGTACACAGCCATAGCGATTAACCGGCATGCAAAAACAACAAAAACGTACACAGCCATAGCGATTAACCGGCATGCACTGACAACAAAAACGTACACAGCCATAGCGATTAACCGGCATGCAAAGACAACAAAAACGAACACATAGCGACTAACTGCCACACCTTGGCACATTTTTGGCACAAAAGTAAAGGTGGTTGCCTCTTAATCCAAAGGTTGCTGGTTTGATTTCAACTGGGGTTATATTTTCTTCTTTTTAACTTTATTGAGTCAAAGATAACACTTAATTGCCTTAAATCAGACAGTTTATTTAATGAATTACACTTAGGAAATTCTATTTTCCTGAGTTTAAATTTCTTTGCTCTTCATCATTTGATATTAAAACTTAAATCCAAGTCAACTATAATTTAAACCATTTCTGTAACCACTTCTCCACTGTCTGTACCTGTGTGTCTTTCTATTTGTCTACGTGAATGATATTTTTCAAACGTGTTACTAATGTTAGATAGTAAATGGTGCCAGAGGGAGAGTGCCCCAAAAGGTGGAAGCTCTGAAAGGTGGGGAGAGTGAAAGCAGAAGTCGGAAATAACGTCACTTCCATTCATGCTGATTCTGCTTTTTCGCCACTAACCAGCCGATCGATCAGATGTGAGGAACGTGGGGTCCTCACCAGCCCAATGGGTGAGGGGGCGGGGACGGTGGACACAGGTGGCTTAAAAGTCAGTCTGTCTAAAAGTGAAAGGGTATCTCTTCAAGTAATTCATATATTCTCTCTCTCTCTCTCTCTCTCTCTCTCTCTCTCTCTCTCTCTCTCTCTCTCTCTCTCATACAAACTGTTTCTAGGTAATTGTCATGTCTTGTTTGAAATAAATCACTTTTGAAACTATACGTCCAGCGTCCCCGTGTTGTTGTTCAGCAGCCGCAATACAGCAGCCAGCAGAGATGAAACCCGGATACCCACAGAGTGAAGATAAGCAGTAATGCAACACTAACAAATCAATATGAATTTCCGTCAAACACATTACTTTTCTTCATAAGTTTTCAGCATCGCAAACGAAAAATATGATATGGCTGGCTTCCGTGTAGAACTCAGTGATATTAAGTCGGCAAAAACACTTTTCCCTAAAGTTAATACCATAAAAATTATAACTTTGTGAGTTTATCTCCTGGGTAGGTACAGCTAATAATATTTAAAAGTGAAGTCTATTTCTCGAAGTTCATCATTGATAGCCTTGAATCTGACAAATTGATATTAGCTAATTTATCATTTTCCTTCTCTCATGTTTATTACCACAAAATACTGCATTTGGCTTCATTTTCTTAAAAAAAATACTTATTCCGGTTAGGAATATTGTTAAAATGGAGGACACTATGTTATTCACACAAATATATTTTATTTACTTTCATTTTTTGTCTGAAAATACTTATTCTGGCTAAGAAAACTGCTAAAGTAGAGACATTTTCTCTTGCTCACTGAAACAGAAGCGTGAGCTTATGTCCTTAATGAAAAAATAAACTTTTGACAATTCCCTATCTATATCTATTTAAACGATTTATTTATCATTCTCATATCATTTTTCTCCCTGTCTGCAACTTTCACTGGCCAGGTTTCACTTTCATACATCATCACACGCTGGAAACATGCCTGATAGACTCTTTCCTTGGTCGACAGTGGTAACGCTCTGCTGGTTAGTAATGGCAGAAATTCCGTAACTTACTTCATCCACTCCTAACTCTTGCAATGACACTAGCACCTGCTCCACCCTCTGCTTCAATGGTGTCACAAAAGTAACAAAATTCTGAACAACGTCAATAGTTTCACCATCCAAATATACTTTCTCCACATCTGAGTTCTCATCCATCTCCATTGTCTTACACTTCTTGCACACAAACTAGTTATCATCTCTCAACCTACCAGTAATTCCACTGCTTACAAGTACCACAAAAAATTGAATTGCATCCAACTGTTTTCCGACATATTGAGCCGGGGAACTTTTTTCTTTTTGAAGCTTTCCAACACTACAACCACTTATCATCACTTTGGTCTTGGTAACATTAATCCTCAGACCTTTACTTTCCATGACATTCCTCCAAGTCTTTAACTTAACAAGTAGTTCATCCATTGTTTCACAGACAAGTACTAAACCATCAGCATACAGCATCTCTTCCAGACAACCCGCACAACACTTCCCTGGACAATGCTTTTAAGACACAAATGAAAAGCAACAGACTCAGTACAAAACTCGGATGTACTCCTACTTTAACATTAAAACTGTCATTAAATGTGCTGTTAGTTCTAACACAACTTTGAACATTTCTGTACATTGCTTGAACAACCCAACCGGATCAAGACAACAATAAGGACCCCAGATCATTAACACAAGACGCGGGACATGTTTTGGAAGTCACCGGTTGACCTCGCAATACACGTGGTCTCTATTTACAAAACACTTGTAAATAAATCTTTTATTTATTTGAATAAATGCAGTATATTTCGGAATTTTTTTCTTCTTTTAACGCGCGGATATTTGTTGAGGCTGTTTACATGTAATTTGTCCAAAAAAGTAGAAACCTTTTTTTTTTTAGGGGTCGAAATACGAGTGGTGAGATTCGGTGGCCAACAAATGCGTGCTCACTTTACGTATAACTTATATAGGAAAGTGATCCCCCACCCCTCCTAACATCTAAAATGGCTGTTTACATGTAATTTGCCCCAAAAAGTAGAAACTTTTTTTTTTAGGGGTCGAAATATGAGTGGTGAGATTCGGTGGCCAAGAAATGGGTGCTCACTTTACGTATAACTTATACAGGAAAGTGATCCCCCTCCTAAAATCTAAAATAATAAAAATTTTCATAATTTTTTTTCATAGCGGATATTTGTTGAGGCTGTTTACATGTAATTTGTCCCAAAAAGTAGGATACTTTTTTTTTAGGGGTCGAAATACGAAAGGTGCACTTCTATAAATTTACCTAATTTTTTTTTCATGGAAATCGCTCCAGACAAGACATGAAGCCACTAAGGAGCTAAAAAAATACTACTTCCAAGTTAAAAACTAGCCAACGATAAGGTAAGTGAGAGTTATGAGGCTGCCGAAAGTAGACCCAAGGTCGTTCACTGTCTGCTCGCCTTTCTATTAAGTTTTACATTAATTACACATTATTGTTTGTTTTTACTTTTAAACGATTAACGTCAAGTACTAATATGAAATTAAAAAAAAATTCTATTTCACAAAATAATTTAATTACAAAATTAAAGTCACAAAAATTAATTTCTGTTTTTTTTTTTTTAAACAGTCAGCCATGTTTTTTTTACTCCCGGGCAACTTCGGTTATGCACAACTAGTAGACAACAAAAAGAAGCGAAACAAAAAAGAAAGTAAAAAAACAAAACTCCTGTACGTACAGCTAGTTAATAAATAGGAAGAGGCTATATTGCCGGTCCCGGCAAAATAACGATTCCTGCGTTATTTTGCCGGTTCATGTATATTTAACTAAATTGTTAAACATACAGTGACGCCCGGCACAATAATTATTTACTAATGGAAAGGGATCGTTATTATGCCGGTTCATTATTTTTAAAAACCTAATTGTTATGGCCTTGCGAAAGAAAAGGTAATTAAATAAATAAGGGCAAATATTTAAAAACAATTTGTTTTCATCATCAGTTGTGTCGGTTAAAGAAAAAAAAAATCGACCTGCCCTATTGTGTCGGTTAAAGAAATATCTGCTTACTTTTCATAATAGAATTAATGTTGATGAATTTTCTCAACATTACTAAGTCTGCTCTCGATTTAAGTAATTGAAATTTTCCTTAAGTTATATATAAGTTATATATAAAGAAAAAAATAAGCAACAAATAAATGTTACCAAAGGCAACATAAATTATTATTCTACCTACCTGTATAAGTTTATTTGTTTATTTTATTATTTATTTTGATAAATGATTTTTTAAAAATAAAAATAAACAATCAAATAAACAAATAAACTTATACAGGTAGAAGAATAATTTATGTTGCCTTTGGTAACATTTACTTGTTAAAAATGTGCTTTACAAAGGAATGTAAAATTCTGATTTTCTTTATGAAGAAAAACTTCGATAATGTTAAAATATACAGAAAATCACTGGATTTAAACAGTTTCTATTTTAAAATGTTCCTTCAATGAAATCATAAAATAAGTCGTAATTTTGAAGAGTTCACTCCTAATCGAATCAACCGGAAGTAAAAATTAATTTTATCGTTATTTTAAAATATATTGTCGCTTAATACAGTTTTAAATTATACAAAAAATCAATCAGGCAAAGATTAATTAAAAACAAACAAAAAAAAATCAATCAGGCAAAGTTTTAAATAAAGAAAACAAAAAAAAAATAATCAGGCAGTTTTAAATTATACATAAAATTTCGTTTGATAAAGTTTTAAATAATACAAAAAAAAATAATTTAAATAATAAAAAAAAACGTAATTTATAGTTAAATAAACACGAGCCGGTAAAATAACGTAAGACTCATTATTGTGCCGGGCGTCACTGTATGTTTAACAATTTAGTTAAATATACACGAACCGGCAAAATAACGCAGGAATCGTTATATTGCCGGTCACGGCAAAATAACGCAGGAATCGTTATTTTGCCGGGACCGGCAATATAGCCTATTCGTAATAAATAATACTATGATGAAAACACGGCGACTACTACTATTACTATTACTACTACTACTACTACTACTACTACTACTAAAAATCAAATTAAAAAAAATGCTAATGGTTTGTCTTGTAATATTAGCCTACCACTTAACGCATTCCACTTGCATAATTTTGGGTCAGATTCAAGAATTTGTGCTTCAAGAAAAAAATGAATATATTTAACGTATGGAAAACGATACTGCGTGCACTACATCCACATCTACTTGTTTAATATTTCGACGTAAGCGTGACAGAACAATGAACAATGCTATTTCAAGTTAAGCGTGACAGACCAACATAAACACCATTTCAAAGTTAACTTTGACACATCGACAAAAATACCCTTTCAATGACGAAAATGTTATGCAAAAATTAAGCGTGACAGACCGACGAAAATGTTTTAATACTATTTCAAACTTAAGCATGACAGACCAACCGACGAAGAGATCCTTTTATTTTAGATGATTGGGTGCATCTAAAATCAAATAAGATGCGTCCATTCAATCTGTACGCTTAACGATGAAAATGATATGTCAAACTGAAGCGTGACCGACAGGTCAACAAATGTCATGTGAGGACGCATCTATAAAATGAAAATCTGGAAGGGTAAAGTTTATCATTCTTGCAATCTTTTCTTTCCTTCTCATTTGTAGTCAGTCTCTCTCTCTCTCTCTCACCCCCCCCACACAACCTAACTGCATTATTGGTAGTAGTAGTAGTAGGATTAATAGGATTTTCTGTCGATTACTTCCCACAACTCTTGTACTACTGTAAACGAACAATGTAGCAACTACTAGCCAATACCCAACACTTAGTAGGGACAAATTTTACCCTTTGCCCCAACGTTGCAAATGGAAAAATAAAAATGAGATTTTAGTGAACTACATTTTTCATATTTTAGACTTTAGAGTGGGGATTCACTTTACTATATAAATTTAACATATTTTCTTTTCAGAACTACTAGTATATTTTAGATGTTTTGTTCCTCATATTACCCCACCAGTACTTTTTCAATAGAAAAAAAATGCAGACACCTTAAGAAAAAAAATAAAAATAACATACCCTTCATAAACCCAAAGTGCTCCGTAGCAATACCCCCTCCCCCACCTCAAAAAGCGAGGGTAGCAATACGAGAAATTTAAAAAAAAATCTAATAGTAGTTCTGAAAAATTTTTAATTAAAATATGGCGGCCATTTTGAAAATAAAAAAATTGTTTGTAGAAGCTTTTTGTATAAAGGAAAAGGTGGTTGAGTAGATCTCGATCTTTCTGACCTTGCTGAATATGAAGAAAACGGGTTACCATCGTTTGGTTATAAGGCCAAACTTCTTCTCTACAATTTAAATTAATTTCCTAAATACAGTTTTATCAACACAACAAATATCGTGAAGAAAGAGTTATGTAAACAGGAATACAAAATACATTGAGTCAGTAGACATGCATGTACTATAGAAATATGGTTGCGTCCAGGTCTATCATCTCGCCTCTCGCTCAAGTCCTGGTGAGCGTGGGAAAAAAGTTTGGGCGGAAGTTGTTTCTCGCGCAATAGGTGTTCTTATCGAACAACGTACAAATCACTCCGCGAGTGAGAACATACTTAGCGCAAAAGAAAATAGATCGTAATTATGTAACTGCTACATCACCTCCTGCTTAGAATTAAAGCTTATAAAAACAAGATATTCTTTATTGGCAGTAGTAACATAAGAGAATAAATTCAAACAAACATGCAAATTGCAACAAGAAGGAAAATGAATGTTCAGTTCGATCTAAAGTGTCTGTTCTTTGCTGAAAAGAGAAAAAATGCCTGTTTTTTGCTAAAAAGAGAAAAATGTCTGTTCTTTTGCTGAAAAGAGAACATGTAGAATAGGACGACAAAGTCTCATTCTAACATTTAAAACAACTTTATTGGTCATTTTCGTTAACATGTAAATACAAGTGAAATGAAAGAGAAGGGTGTTAGTAAAGGAATATGCCCATGAGTATGGATGAAGACAAAAGGTTAAAAGGTCCACGTGGTTGTAAATAAATGCCCGTTAGTAGGGAAGAGAAAAGAGTTCATATATGAAGGGTAGGATGAATGCCCTCTTTGTAAAGAAAGGAAAATAGTTCATGAAGAATGTGTGTCTGTACACAGGTGTCGAAGTCAGGCCATGTGTAAGTAGTTATGTGTGTGTGTTTATTATATTAAGTCTACGTGTGTACAGTGGTAGCTATGATGGATCCTTGTGTCTTCTTGTCGAAGTTGAGCTGAGGGTCAGAGGCCCGAGGGGGTTTCTGTTGAGATTGAGGGAGAAGTTTTGGGATTGGTCCGAGCAACATGGATGATGTTGTCAGTCCTGTCTCCTGGGAAAGAAAGAGGAAGTAAGCAGTGAGCTAGGCCTTTTATAATCTCCCATCACGTGCTCAATTTACATAGGAGTTGACCTCTGATTGGGCAAGCCAAAAAAAAGTTAAATGCTTGCACCAATCAGCATCGAGCTAAGAAATTAAAAATAGATTCAAAATCGTAAACTGCGAGTTGTCGCTGCTGCTGCTATCGTTGTGGTCGTTTGTAGTCGCTGATGCTACAAACAAATGCAAATAGAGAAAAAGGTAGGAGTACCTTTGTCTGACCGGTTAAGATACAACTAGGTTTATGTGGATATGGTTAAATCGTGCACCGGGAGTACTGAAAGTTCCAACAGGTGTTCGTACATGCCTGTGCACTTTACATTTCTGGCAGGATAAACAGGAACGGGTCCAAGCAGTGATTTCACATCTCATATTTGGTCAGAAGAATGTAGCAGAAATAAGCTTCACTGTGGCAGAAATTTCGAGGTGAGCCAGACCGTGCAAAGACGAAAAGACAATTTAAATCAATTTTATTAATACAGTTTCATCGACACTACAAACCTCGAAAGAGATCGTTATTATGTAACAGGTCATTCGTTCTGTCCTACACTATGTCGTGAAGAACTGGATGATCAATAATGCTTCTTCGTCAATAACTGGGTGATCATTTTATGTTAACTTTAAAGTCTAAAATATTTTATTTTATTTATTAAAAAAAATGATTGCAAGGTATTACCAGGATGTTTTGGTGTGTAATCACATAAAAAAAATAGAATCTCATTTTTATTTTCCCGTTGATAGCGTGAGGGTAAAATCAAATTAAATCAATTAGTAGTACAAAGTCCCAAATTACTTTCCTCCCCACGAAGACAAAGTTAGACACAAGATCTTTTTTTAATGTGGGGAAATCCATCTCCCCCAAAAAGATACTCTGAATTGAGACAAAAATAAAAAATAGTCTTAGTTTAGAAGGATTTCTCCTCATCTGACTAAGGACAAAACGGATATTACACTTTCAAAAATTTATTTGCATAAGTAAATTGCTATTTTACAAATTAGGCACAAAGTCATTAAAAGTATAAGTAGTGGGTGGGGAGGAGGATCTTTCCCTGTCTCTCCTACTCTTAACTAGATGCATTTTGACCCATTCGTCCAAGCATTGTTCCTTTCATTCTTTCACCATTTGTCCACCATTTTCACTTCAGCAATCGCCACAATACCACATTTACTCTATGGACTACCTTACTTAAAATATCCCCAATTGTTTCAAAAGAATTTTATTTACAAAAATTATTTACAATTTCATGAAAAATGATAAGGGAGGGGCGTGCACACACACACACAACAAAAGAAAGAAGAAAAAAACAAATAAAATCAGAGAGCAGGTTAGTAAGACCCTCCTGACGTTCTATAAAAGTAGTCTGCTCACTGTTTTCCGGTTTTCTAGAACCTAAAATATGCAGGTCGATCTCTCCATGGTAGTGGGACTTAAGTGTGAAGAAATGAAATAGGGGTGAATCTTGGAAACGGGTGGTGTTCTTTCAAGATAAATATGATTGTGGATGCCAAGGGCAAAATAACAGTGGTAAAGTGGGCCTCTTGAAATATCTCTATTATCAAAAAATATAAACGGGACAGAGCTCACTCCCCCAACTAGCTAAAATATAAAGGGGACAGAGCTCGCTCCCCTAACTAGCTAAGAGATTACCTTAACCAGGCTGGGGTTCAAAAGGAGCACGAACCGTGTGCGCCATACTCAGGGAGGGAAAATATACTCATACCTGACTCCCTTTCGTATACAACTTGTAACCACCTTTTGTTAAATTCTATGAAATGTAATCTTTTTCTATCACATCTAATTTTAACCTTAATCTGATGCTTGAATAATAAAATTGAATCAAAGATTCAACCTCTCAGATGCATAGTTCAGGGTAGTCTACAGCAGGTCGACATTGTCAATTACGTACACAACATCCAGTAGTGCCAACTGCTTAGGAACCTCTTTGACATACCTCCCTAACAGCCAAAGTTCACAACATTGGAAGAATGCGTACTCAACCGTTTCTTTTTCAGCACTGCCGCAGTATGGATAGTCAGACATTTCTGCTATGCTTTGAAGTGAAAAGTATGCCATTGAGGGGTAATGCATTTCAGACAATCACCAGGTCAGAGAGTACTCAGAATTGCTGAAATATCCTGAACCTGGTCCCCAACTACTACATTGACCATCCCAAGTGGAACATTTAACTAAATTCCTATATAGTACCTTTCTAGCCCGTGAAAAGTCATTGGACCGTGACAGCTTTCTGAGCATGGTTTGACACTTGCCAAAGAATGGCGATTCACTTCATGGTCTACAATGACATGTACCGAAGGGCGCATGCAGATTTCTCTGTTAAGTTTTGACTCAGGAAAGCCAATCTGTCAGCATATCATTGACTTGCCAAGTAAGATATCCCAAGCCTCTCTCACACAGACGTTGAATAAAAACCTGATAAGAGGAAAGACATACATGATGCAAGCCTCAATTGTGACTTTCGTAAAGAGAAAGCCATTCCATTGTCTCGTTTTTCTGCTGACGTTACAGCAGTTGGTGCTAAGCAGATAAACAATACGCTTCAAAGGGATTGGTTACATGCTACATGTAGACAGATGACAGTGGTCATTTCTGTCTGAAATTACTTCATCTTTGATCTAATAATTATTTTGTATTTAAAAAGGATACTGATCAAACCATCATATCGTTTTCAAGGCGGAAGTTTAATAGTTATTTTAAGTCTGATAGTTATTTTAAGTCTAATAGTTATTTTAAGTCTGATAGTTATTTTAAGGTAAAACTATAAAAAAAAACTCATTTCGACTAAAATTCAAGATGGATCTGTCTTAATAGGAAAATCTTAAATAAAAAAACAAATAATTGCTTGTTTTCTCTAAAATTTGAAAATTTTTCTTTCCCCATAACAAGTCTGCATAATATAAAACGTTTTGTTTGTCCTGATACAAAATTCTAATTTTTTTAACGTATATAAAATTGAACTTTTATGTCTGTCAACACCATTTTTATTTTTGACAATTTCTTTGCCATAAAATAATATTGGCTAGAAATTTCATTAAAACTGGCTTCTTTTTATATAAAAAAGAATGCTCAAATTTTTTTTTTTTTTTTTTTGCAAAAACGTTCTTTGTGTGTGATAACATTCTAAAACAGTTCGAATATGTTTGGTGCTAAAAAAAAGACAACGATTCAAACATTGGATTAAAGTTACATTCTGAACACTTTAAAAATGATTTTATTTTAGGACAATGCTATGATCACTGAACTTCCCCAGTGTCACACACGGGCCTAAATTCCCATGGGGTGAGGATGCTCCAGGCCGATCCAAGACAGGAGTTTGGACATATATATATTATTTGAGTTATTCAGATTACTATTCTCATCTTGGTTATTATTTTTACAATATTTCAGCCGATATAACCTTCCACCTTCTTCACGCGCATGAACACGTGTCATAATGGATAACGGCATTGATTAACAATCAATTCTAAGTGGCAGTCTTCTAGAGGTTGAATATTCAATCCTAACTAGAGGCGATATAACTACGAATAATATAATACTTAATAAACTAACACTTCTATCCGGTCATGACTAACAATCTACTCCCATGGATTAAATAAAGGCTTCAGTTTTAAATTCTGTATAAGTTCCTAAATTTGACATAAAGATTCCCAAGTTCGAAAAGACACACCTAAAGAAGGTCAGAAGTTACATTGTAGCAGTCATAAAGTAGATATACTTTATGTTGTGTATCAGTGTCCTTGTGAGCTGGTTTGGCCAATCAGCTCGCAGGGCGCATTGATATCATTGGTTCATTAAGGGACTACTTGAGCTCCCTTAGGATATTCCATACGATGGCACCAGCCTGAAGGATCGCCTCAGCCTCTCTCCTGGCTCCTTGTTAACTGGACGCTCACGACGTCTGCTATCTTCGCCTGAAGATATTTTAACTTCTTCTTCTTTCGGACACTGTCCTAAGTTTCTTTCTACCTATACCAAACGGTATAGATAACCTTAAATATACGAATAAACCCTTTTCGTTTGTTGTTGTAAAAAAAGTTTCGTTTGTTTCGTTAATTTATTTCGTGTGTTGAATTAAGATAGGGGATAACCAATCCTCTATTCCTACAACATCGTCCGAAATGTTGTGAAAATAACCACCAAGATGAGAATAGTTGTCCGAATAATACAAATTATCAATCCTCATCTAAAAAACTCTGAAATATATATTTGTGTGTGTGTATATATATATATATATATATATATATATATTGTTAATCCATGCGAGCTTTCTCTGGAAGGAAAACCTAGAGAAGCTGTTTTAGAATTGGACGTGGTAGCGCTTAATTCCGAGGACGGAATGACGCATTTATATGAAAAACTGGATACCCTTTTTTTAGAAGATGTTAATCAGTCGGCTTTTCTAGCATACGAGACGTTTGAGGCATACCACAGACAGCCCAGTACATCAGTGGAAGACTTTCTCATTAACTTCGGCCGACATGTCGCCAAGTTGAAAGATTGCGTTCAGGGCATTGAAAGGTGCCGCTCTCACTCCAGAAAATGAGAGATTAGTCAAAGCCACCATCAGCGAATTGACACTATCTTTGATGTCGGGACAGTTAAGAAAGATGATGCACAGACAGTCCTCAAACGCACCGTCTAGCAACACGACGCCCGTCGTGATAAAAAACGAAGATGTTATTGCCTATATGGAAAATGAAACGGACTCTAACGAGATATATTATGGTTGCTCTTTGCACCGACGTGATTCGAATTTCAATAATCGAAGAGGAAAAACAAACCATGGTGGAAGACGACATATCAACAATACCAGAACACGCTCCACTGACACAAAAAATAAACCCACTCGATCCTGAAGTTCCCTTCACTGTGTGTTTTAAATGTGATTGCAAGTTTCACTGGTCTTACAACTGCCCTTACGTTAACGATACCAGAGGTAAACGTGAGGACAACGAAAACGAGTTATCTTTCCCTGGCCAACATTGTGCTTATGAGTCAGCAAAAACGTGAAGAAAACGGCAACACTCTTCTAGGTGAGACACTTGGTTCGGCTGTCCTAGATAGTGGTGCATCTGGTATCGTTTGCGGGACAAAATGGTATGAATGTTTTCTTGAGACGTTAACAGATGCACAGAAAAAAAGATAATCACTAAAAAAGGAGTGAGAACTTTTAAATTCGGCGTTGGACTCTCTTTACAACGTTACTCTACCATGCGTCATCGCAGACATCGAAGTCAGTATCGTCACTGATGTTGTGGACTCTGACATTCCACTTTTGTTGAGCAAACACGCTATGAAAAGGGCCGGGACTTGTCTCAACTTTGAACATGACAGCGTTACGATGTTTAAAAAGAAAATTCCATTGAGATGCACATCGTCTGGTCATTATCACATCCCCATAACCAAGCCTCTACCGGACAAGGGTAAGTTCAAACATATACTTTTCCTGAAAGAAATCTCCTCGAAAAACAAGTCAGAAAAATAAAAAATTGTAACCAAATTACATAGACAATTTAGTCATCCTAGTAGTAAGAAATTATGTGATTTAGTTAGGAATGCAGGTATAATGGATCCCAAATTTATAAAAATTTTGCAAGCATTTCCAAGTTCTTGTGAAGTATGTATTCGCTATAAAAGGACTGAACCTAGACCTATTGTTGGATTCACTTTGGGATCATATTTTAATGAAACTGTTGCCATGAATATTAAAGAAATCAATGGTAACAAAGTACTGCACCTGATTGACCACGCTACTAGATACAGTGTCGGCGTCAGGATTCCTAGCAAAGAAAGATCTGACATAATCAGGGCTATATTTAAGCACTGGATAGCATATTTTGGGACTCCAGGATCTATCTTCACCGATAATGGCAGGGAATTTGATAACCAATCATTTCGGGACATGGCACAGAATTTAAATATTGTTGTGCGTACTACCGCTGCTGAAAGTCCATGGAGTAATGGCTTAAATGAAAGACATAATGGGATATTGGGAGAAATGGTAAAGAAGACCATAGAGGACACAAATTGTAGCTTTGACATAGCACTAGCATGGGCTATAAGTGCCAAGAATACGCTTCATAGTGCTCACGGATTCAGTCCCAATCAACTTGTTTTTGGTAGGAATCCCAACCTGCCCTCCTTTTTGAATGACAAACTCCCTGCATTAGAAGGTTGCTCTACCAGTGAGGTTGTTGCTAGTAACCTCAATGCCATACATGCAGCTAGAAAGCAGTTTATAATGTGTGAGCCTTCAGAAAAATTAATATGTGCACTTCGTCATCAAGTAAGAATTGGCATAACACAATCGTATGAAAATGGTGATATTGTGTTTTATAAGAGAAATCTCTGTGATAGATGGGTTGGTCCAGGAACTGTTATAGGATGGGAACACAAGCAGGTGCTTGTTAAACATGGAGGCACGTATGTAAGAGTGCACCCCTGTCATTTAGTGCCCCACCCAGAAGCATATCAAAGTTCCTCTGAAACTGAATCAACAATTGAACCCACCACTGGGCTTGAAGGAACTTCAAACACACCAATTTCTGTGGAGAACAATGTGGATGAAGAATTAGAAACCCTGGACGATCAGGTTGCACAACATCAAACTTTGAGAGAGAGACATATACTGCCGAGATAAACCCCCATTTTAAAAACAATTGAGCTTCCCAATCCAGGACAATCTATTAAGTGTAAACTTGCCAATGATGATGATTCAGAATGGAAAACATTGAATGTCATAAGTAGAGCGGGCAAAGCCACCGGCAAAAATAAGCATTTAATGAACGTGGCTATGGAACAAGGTGAACCATTTTGGCTAGACTTTCAACATGGAGTACTGGAATGGAAAGCAGATGAAGTCAGACCAATAAGCGAAGATGAACCCACCTCTGGTAATGAGGAAAACATAATGATTTCTTCTTCTAATCATGACCTGGAAACAGCAAGAAAGAAAGAACTCCAAAGCTGGGTCGAAAATAAATTTTACACCCAAGTACTTGACCAAGGCCAACCCAAGATATCCACAAGATGAGTTTATACTAATAAAAATGTCAATGACAAACAAGTTCATAAAGCTAGACTTGTAGTGAGAGGCTTTCATGGCATGGATGCTGGCAATATAAGAAACGATTCTCCCACATTCTCTAAAGAAAGTCTACGTATAGCCTTGGCCATAATGGCATCTAACCATTGGGTGTGCAGGTCAATGGACATAAAAACAGCATTCCTACAGAGCAAAGAGTTGGACCGATTATGTTTAAGTGTATTTGAGTTGTCCCCCTTGGGCTGAGTCATCTCCTTATATGATGTGGGACAGTGGGAGTGAGCTCCCCTTTTTAGTTTGTTGTTGTTGCTTGAGCAAGATGGCTGTTCATGGGTGTACGGTTGCAGGCAACAAGTGACCTGGATTAACATTGGTAGCAGAGGCTGTCTTCTTTGTGTGATAAGAAGTTATCTGTCTTGTTCAACAAAAGTTGAAACACATTTAAAAGAAAGATGGCTTCGTTTAGTAAAACCCCACCCATTCTATTGAACCAGGATTCTTATGCAGAATGGAAACAAGACATTGGCATATGGTCTCTATTCACGGATTTGCCTAAAGAAAAACATGGCCCAGCAGTATTTTTGTCACTACCACAAAATATAAGAGAATGTGTTCGACATTTGGCAACCACGGATATTGGTATTCCAAATGGGTTAAATATAATTCTCAACAAATTAGACGAAATTTACTTAGTGGACGAGAACACGATGGCATATATGTCATTTAAGGAATTTTACACCTACAAAAGAGAGACCGGGGTTAACATAAATGAATTTTTGGTACGATACAAATTTTTATACCAAAAATTAAGGAAATTTGGAATCACTTTGCCAGAAGGAGTGCAGGCTTTTTTGTTCTGAATGCAGCAAATGTGTCAGAAGAAAATGAAAAATTGGCAAGAACCACATGTTCGAGCTTAACATATGTCACAATGAAGGAAACATTGAAGAAAGTGTTTTCAGACATTTCGTCAACAGAAGGTAAAACCGTCCCTGCTGTCAAGGAAGAAGTTGAAACAGTCAATTATAGTAACACAAGTATTAAAAAAAAAAAAAAATTATTACCGGGATTACAATACAAATCCAACAGACAGACAAGGTAAGATACTTCGTTGTTTTAGATGTAATTCAATTAAGCATTTTGCCCGAGACTGTACGAGTTTCAATTCTAGAAACAATATACACACTGTCGTGGATTCAGACCAGGTGAACTTTACTTTGTTTAATGTTGATTCATGTTATCGAACAGTAGTGATAAATGACTCATATTCTAATGTAAACTGTCCAATCTTGTGAAAGAGACATTGGGTATGGCAGTATTGGACTCTGCTTGTTCACGAACTGTTGCTGGAGAGCTTTGGTTTAATATATTCTTTGATACATTGAATGACCGAGATAAGCAGTTGGTGAAAACTGTTAGGTCTAACAGAACATTTTGTTTTGGAGATGGAGTGGAAGTGAAAGCCATTAAAACAGTTAAATTTCCTGTAACAATAGGGGGTATAAAAGGTGTCAGAGGTTATATTGAGGCTGACATTGTCAAAAATGATTTACTCCTGTTATTAAGTCATAAATCTATGATAACCGCAGGAATACTACTAAATTTTAAAACTGACAGCTGTCGAATTTTTGGCAGATATATAAAATTACAAATCACAAATTCTGGACATTATAGTCTTCCACTAACTAATATACTTTTGGCAGTTAAAAATGCACCAAACATAGTGTTGCACTGTGAGACTTTAAAAGGATGCTCTAGAGTAGAAAAAAGCAAAAAAGCTGAGAAATTGCACAGACAATTTGTTCATGCATCTAAAGAGAAATTAATAGCTTTGGTTAAAGGTAGTAAGGCATTTAATGATAAGAAATTTCTGAATCAGATCAAAGATGTTTGTGATTCTTATTCAGTTTGTCAGAGGTTTAGAAGACCCCCTCCTCGACCAGTTGTAGGATTGGCTCTTGGTAACAGATTTAATGACACTGTATGTTTGGATTTGAAGGAACACCGACATAACCAATGCTGGATTCTGCACCTAATTGATACATCCACGAGGTACTCTGCTGCCAGATTAATTAAAACCAAAAAGAGCGAAGAAATTATTCGCAACATATTTTTAATGTGAATATCTTATTTTGGAGCTCCCAAGCAACTTTTAAGTGACAATGGAGGAGAGTTTAATAATGAGGGCTACCGACAGATGAATGAAAAGCTGAATATTGAAACATGCACGACAGCTGCTGAAAGTCCATTCAGCAATGGTACCGTGGAACGTCATAATCTAATAATTGCGGAAGCAATGAAAAAAATATTAGATGATGAAAAATGTGAGCCAGAAATAGCTTTGGCATGGGCTGTCAGCGCAAAAAATGCACTTCAGAGTCATTCTGGCTATAGTCCAAATGAGCTTGTATTTGGGTCTAACAGTAACACCCCCTCAGTTTTCAATGATAGATTACCTGCACTGGAAACTGCAACAACAAGTTACATGGTTAGAATAAATTTAAATGCCCTACATGCAGCAAGGAAAAGCTTCATGGAAGCTGAATCAAGTGAAAGAATTCGGAAAGCTTTGAGATCCAATATAAGGACTTATGCGGATGAAGGTTTTGTGACAGGTGACCGTGTCTACTATAGAAGACAAAACTATAAAGGATGGCGTGGTCCGGCTAAAGTTTTGGGTAAAGAAGGACAATGTGTATTGATCAGACATGGAGGAGCATTTTTCAGGATGCATCCATGTCACTTGATGAAGGTAGACAGGGAATTGCGAAGTCCCAGAAATGAAGAAAATACAAATTCTTCAAATGAGATGAATGAAGTCTTGGAGGAGGAAGATGAAGGACAACATAATACCAATTCAAATTGCGATAGAAGGGAAGTGAAAATAACAGTATAAAACCGAGTAGAAACGAAGTTGTAGAATATATATTGAGAATGAGTAATGAATGGAAAAAAGGGATGGTTATGAACACACAACCAAAGTCAACGGGAAAGTATAGCCATTGGCTAAATATAAAACCTGAAGCCGAAAATGAAAATCCCTTATGTATCAATTGGGATCATGTGGATCAATGGAGACAATTTCCTCAAACAGAGGAAGTAAGTTATCAAGAATATGCAATTTTGCTTTCTTCTGAACAAGAACAAGGAAAAGATGTGATTGATGCAAAGAAAAGAGAATTGGAAAATATGGAAATTAATGAAGTATATGAATGTGTGCCTGATAAAGGACAAAAATGTATATCAACAAGATAAAAATTTGTGAAGGACAAAAAGATAATGAAGGCTCGTCTTGTTGCACGTGGTTATGAAGAAGATTCTCATAACCTAAAAACAGATTCTCCAATGTGCAGCCTTGAGGCTATGCGTCTCGTATTGTTAACGGCCTCGGTTATGATGTGGCTGGTGGAGACTCTTGATTTTACCTCCGCATTTCTGCAAGGTAATATGCTGGAGAGAGAGGTATTTCTTAGACCAGCATCTGATGTGTGTCCAGAATCACAAGTGTGGAAGCTAAAAAGATGTATTTATGGATTAAACGATGTACCTCATTCATGGTACAAGCGAGTTAATCATGAGTTAACGCACTTAAAAGGAATGGTGAGTGCATATGACAATGCACTGTTTCTTTGGCATGATGCCACTGGTGAATTGATGGGCATTCTGGCAATACATGTTGATGATTTCATATTCTGTGGAAATGATTTATTTAAGAAAAATGTGATCGCAGAATTGAAAAAGATTTTCAAAATTGGGAAGCATGAAAGTGGAACATTCAAATTTTTGGGATTGAATGTTAAGCAAACAAAAAATGGGATTATTTTGGATCAAAATCTATATGCTTCGGCCTTATCCCCAATAGACATAAAGAAAGGAAGATCATTAAGAAAAAATGATGAATTGAGTCAAAAGGAGAAGACAGAGTTAAAAAGATTGACAGGTCAAATGATGTGGGTATCCACCCAGACGCGACCAGATGTATCATTTGATGTGTGTAGAATGAGTAATATTGGAAAATATCCAAAGGTGAAGTTATTCTTCGAGGCAAACAAATCGCTAATAAGGTTACAATCAAGGACAGGATCCGTATCTTTTCCCCAACTTGGAAAACCTTCGGATCTGAATATTGTTTGTTATTCAGATGCCACCTATGCTAGTTTGGAGGATGGATCTTCACAGGGTGGTTTTATCATCTTTGTTTGTGGCAAGATGAACAGAATGGCTCCTATATGTTGGTCATCAAAAAAACTTGACCGGGTAACAAAAAGCCCGTTAGCTTCAGAGACTCTTGCGCTTAGTGAAGCAGCTGATGCCGGAATGTTGATAGCCGCAATGCTTCAAGAGATATTCAAACTACCTAGGTTGCCTGAAGTTCTTTGTAAAACGGACAATGCGTCTCTGGTAGAGACTTTAAAGTCATCAAATCTTGTGAGTGACCGGCGTCTCAGAGTTGATGTAGCCAGGGTGAAGGAAATGATGGTGAAGGAGGAGATCCAAATTGAATGGATCAAGGGTCGAGAACAGGTCGCGGATTGCCTGACAAAGATGGAAGTCTCTTCCAAAATTCTGAGAGACTTGTTGCAATGATTTGTTTTGCTTTTGTTCGTTTTGTTTTTGTTTGTTTTTTTTTTCTTTTTTTTTTATAGAACTGTAATCTTCACAAGAAGACACCAGCAATGTTTAAGTGTCTTTGAGTTGTCCCCCTTGGGCTGAGTCATCTCCTTATATGATGTGGGACAGTGGGAGTGAGCTCCCCTTTTTAGTTTGTTGTTGTTGCTTGAGCAAGATGGCTGTTCATGGGTGTACGGTTGCAGGCAACATGTGACCTGGATTAACAGATTAGTCTATTTGGATCCTCCTAAGGAAGCCAATGTACCTCCAGGATATATTTGGAAACTCTCCAAGTGTGTATATGGTTTAACTGATGTATCAAGATCCTGGTATCTGACACTCAAGGAGGAATTATTGAAGTCAGGAGCAGTGGTTTCAAAATATGATCAAGCCATATTTACATTGAACTTTTGAAGCAAACTGCATGGTATAATCGCTACTCATGTCGATGATTTTTACTTTGTAGGCTCCGAGATCTTTTAGACCAGAGTTATGGACAGGATTTGCCACTTGTTTGAAGTTAAGTCTGAAGAAGTTGAAGAGTTCCAGTATATAGGATTGAGCATAAGGAAAAACAGGTATGATGTTTAGCTTGGACAGGACGAATATGTCAAGAAGTTGAAGTGTATCCTACTGGAGAGAGGCAGAAATTCGAAAGATGCAATATCTACAACAGAAGTTACCGAAACCAGGCAATTGATCGGACAGCTTAATTGGCCTGATATTAGTTATGAGTTAAGTTCAATGCTAAAACAGGAAAACGTAGAATGTTTAAAATAGGCTAACAGGGTGATAAAGAAAGCAAAAAAAGAAAAATCTCATATAGAAATTCCTGATTTAGTGAATCTTGAGGACCTAAAGATTATTGCATATAGTGATGTCTCTTTTGGTAATTCAACCGATGGAGGTTCACAAGGAGGCTATATACTCTTTTTGGTTGGAAGAAATGGCAAGTATATCCCCATTGCTTGGCAATCCAAGCGGATTAGAATTGTCATCAAAAGTACCTTAGCTGCTGAAACTTTAGCCATGGTTGAGATGGCAGAAGCCTGCATTTTTTATAAAAAACTGTTGTATTGCAATTGAAGGACAATATTGATAACATCAAGATCTTCTGCAAAACAGACAATTCCTGTCCTCAACCTAAATTTTGGATAAGAGACTTTGTATAGAGATGGCTATTCTGAAAGAAAGAATTGACAGAAAAGAAATTTCAGAGGTGTCTTGGATACCAACTGATGTACAAATTGCTGACTCTCTGACAAAGAAAGGAGTGCCATCATTTAAGATCCTTGGTTTCATATCTGAGCCAAAGGAATCATCTGTATAATGTAAATACACTTTTTTCCTATGATGCTTAACTGAAAAGAAGAGAAAAGAGGGGAAGAACTGTTAATCTATGCGAGTGATCTCCCCCTGAACACTCTCCCAGGCTGGAGGCAGCTTCCGTCCGGAAGTGATGAGACCACCATAATTGTTTTACCTATAATCTGTAATGGAGCGCGAATAAACTATTCTCGCCATATACGTTATCGAAGTCTGTTATTTACGTATTTACATAGTAACACTTCTTTATTTTCATATTAACATATATATACATGTATATATAGAATCATGGTTAGTGTTAGGTAATGGACCGGGAGACCTGGGTTCAATCCACGATCGAGTCATACCAAAGACTCAAAAAATGGTACTTGATGTTTCTTTGCTAAACACTCAACATTGTAAGGTGAAGATCAAGAGTAAGTAGAGTACTCCCAAGAAAAGAGTGGCGCCTTCCCCTACAACTCTGTGTAGAAGATAATGAAAAGGGAGCCTTCAGATCACCCTCAACTATGGCCGACTACTTTACCTTTTTTGCTTATATATATAGTCATCCACAGACAGCTGTTACGTCGTTTCATGACTCTTCTTCAGTGTGGCTCGATATAGTAAGTATATCAACGCTGAGATTCGAAACTCAAACACCAGGTGCCGCATCCCCTACACCAACAAACTGAGGATATATATGCCTGCCTTTTGCTTAGATAGTATATAAATGGCTTGTTTTTTTCTGGGTGAACTTTGTCATTGTGTTGGGTATGTTCAATTATTGCTGAATTACTTGATGGTTTGTGTAAAAACAATTTCTGTCTTCATTCTTTTATGATGCTGTTTCCTTTCATTTTAATACTTCAAGTATCTTGCATGGTGGTGAACTTTAGTGTTGAGATAATAACTTAATTGTGTTAACATTTGGTTATGATGGAAATGGTATTTTGATCAGTACTGTGGGAGAGCCATGGATTTAATAATTGTTCTCTTTTGAAATCTTCAAAACAGTTACATAGTAAACAGCTGATGATCTCCCTTTTCTATTTCACTATTTAGGGTTAAGTCCCCTGCTTATGTTTCATGACTGGTATAATTTAAAAAAAAATTTTATGGAAGTCGCTCCAGATAAGGCATGAAGCCACTTGATGTAAGGAGCTAAAAAAGAAATACTACTTCAAAGTCAAAAGCTAGCCAACAATAAGTGTTAGATGGATAGATTCCGACCCAGAAAACAGCAATTCTTCCCCCTTTGTCAGAAACATCGCTCATGGAATATGAGGACTAAAGGACAAAATAAGGGAAGCCAGAGTTACAAGGCTGCCGAAAGTACTCTCCTCGGTCCACCTTTGGTATTTTGTAAATTTTCAAACAGTAAAAATCGGCTTATACAAGTTCTAAGTCTGCAATATGCGTATTTAGTTAGTATCCTTAGGATTTCAACCACTAAGAGGTCATATATCAATGTTAGGATAGTAGTGCTGTCACTAGGAATATGGAAGAGATGAATGCTTCTGTATTCTTAGCAGTAGAGGCTGTTTCTGTTTATTATTTGTTTGGTATGCCTCCTTGGGCATCTCCCCTTTAACTATCTTCTCAATTCCACTGTTTAAAAAAAATCAAACTTTTAGTACAGTATCGATATCCAGATCAAATTCTGTTAAATATTTAATTTGACAACTCCCAAAAGTGCCCCCTCAATTTCTCCCTCTTACCACTTTCTCTGAATATGACATTCCCACTGTTTGGATGTGGGCCGACCAAGTGTGGATATTATAAACAGATTAAAACAAACAAAGGGAAAGAAAGAAAACATTATTATTATTATCTGAAATTATCTGAAAGAAAGCGAAGGAATAATAAAGTTTACACACAAAAATGGTATTTTGTAAAATCAATAATTAAGAGTAAAACATTTATATTAAAACAAAACAATTTATTTGACTAAGACATTTTGTATGGCTATCAGTTACAGAGTTCATATTTTTAAGGAGTGAAAAAGTTCCATTTGTAAGTTCATGTTTGTACGAATGTGTAATATGCGAGCGTGTTTGATGTAAAGTGATTTTTTGTGGCAATTGTAATGGGTATGTGTGCTTGAAGAAAAGTTTGTTATTCGTGGTAGGAATTAAAAGAGATTACCTACTTTTTGACTTTTGCCTCCTCCACCTCCTCGGTCGAGCTGGTGAAGGGGGGTTGTCGACGATCTCCTCTGTGTGCGTTCGGTCGGAAAGCGGAAGAAAAAGAGAGAGAAAAGAGGGTGTGTGACTTGTTTTATAGGGAGCCAAATCATGCGTGGTCAAGCTGACCTGTTGGTTCCTGATTGGCCGGAATCTTTGGCCAACGTGCTTTCACAAGATCACCCCTGCTTCTCTACCTCAGAGATGAAGAAAGGCTGAGCAAGCAAAGAAAGAAAAGTCGCAACATAGCTACAGTAATACAAAATAACAAAAAAAATCTTGTGAAATATTTATTTTTTTTACATAAAATACAAAAAAATCTTGTGAAACAACAAAACAGACTTTTACAACAAGTCTCAAATTCATACGGATAAAAAAAAAGTGTATAATTTTGGCCATCCGTACACAATATTTTCTACCAATACTGAATTTTATGCAACCCTTTAGCTAGTAAAAAAAAAAAAATATAGACGGTTGAGCCTATTGAGTGGGTGAGGCCATCAGGAGGGAGGAATGGCCTCGTCCAACTTTGCTCTGTTGGGTATTATACCCAACAGAGCAAAGTTGGACGAGGCCATTCTTAGTTAAGGGAGGAGAGGTAGTACAAAGACCTATATCTAGGTTCTACCTTTTTCTCATTTAGGGCGAACTTAGAGCGAACAGTGCCATCAGAGTGCGAACATTGGCAGTGGCCAACAAGGTGAACAGTGGCGGCAGCCGCCGTTCTCCATTCAGACACTCTGTTACGAGTTGGACATTTCAAATTCAGTTTTTCTACTTAAAGTAGTGTATCGAGTCAACAGACTCTCTTATGAGTGAGATATTTAGTAGTATATCGACAGACTCTCTTACGAGTGAGATATTTAGTAGTATATCGACAGACTCTCTTACGAGTGAGATATTTAGTAGTATATCGACAGACTCTCTTACGAGTGAGATATTTAGTAGTATATCGACAGACTCTCTTACGAGTGAGATATTTAGTAGTATATCGACAGACTCTCTTACGAGTGAGATATTTAGTAGTATATCGACAGACTCTCTTACGAGTGAGATATTTAGTAGTATATCGACAGACTCTCTTACGAGTGAGATATTTAGTAGTATATCGACAGACTCTCTTACGAGTGAGATATTTAGTAGTATATCGACAGACTCTCTTACGAGTGAGATATTTAGTAGTATATCGACAGACTCTCTTACGAGTGAGATATTTAGTAGTATATCGACAGACTCTCTTACAAGTGAGATATTTAGTAGTATATCGACAGACTCTCTTACGAGTGAGATATTTAGTAGTATATCGACAGACTCTCTTACGAGTGAGATATTTAGTAGTATATCGACAGACTCTCTTACGAGTGAGATATTTAGTAGTATATCGACAGACTCTCTTACGAGTGAGATATTTAAACTACAGTTTTTCCACTTACAGTAGTGGATATGGACAGACTTTTACGATACTGAAGGAACTTCAACGCTGAGGAGTTCATTCGGATTCACACGTCAACCCCTCAATGAGATCGACAGACTCTCTTACGAGTGGGTGGCCATTTGCACGACTTAGACAGACTGTTACGAGTCGGCGTCAACAGTATGACTTTGCTCCAACTAGAGACTCCATTTAGTATTAGACCCTGTTGGGTGGGTCACTGAAGGAGCAATTCTTTTAGCAAACCTTTCCCCTTCCGACTACTGTCTCGGCCCCCATCAGGGTACATCCGGGCGGAAGATATTGGAGATATTTTTTTATATTTCAAATATTTTCTGCTTTTTTTTTCCCAACAAGCTTAAACAAATAACGGAAAATTCGGCAATCATGGAATAAATATCGATTGAAAATAGATTTTAGAGCAGTTTTTGCAGAGTATATAGTTGTAAATACAGGCTCCCTCCCACCACCACCACTAAAGAACACTTCTTGTATTAACTTTTTGGTACTTGTGCAGTTTACGGACCAGGCTATTTTTTAGATAAGATTTTCAAGTTTTACAATATCTTTTATTTATTAAGTTGTAAAGTGAAAGTATAGAATAGTTAACAAAGCCCACCTCTCCCCATGTTAAGAATGGCTTTCTAAATAATGTTATTTCAACCCAGTTTTTAATTAGGTTACGAGATTAAATCCATCATAATGCATTTAGGTTTCTTCGTAAACAAGTTAGCCATTTTAATATTTTGTTAATAATTGAAAAAAACAAAAAAACAAACAAATAATTACTTCGTGTCTGTTCGAAATTTGAAAGGAATTTGGAAGTATTTAAACTATTGAATAGAAAGTCATTTGAACTGGCTTTTAAGTCTTAGAAAATCCTTATGTATTTAAAAAAGCAAAATTGTTTTACTTGTCATGAAATAAATTTCTAATTTATTTCTTTGTAACTGTAATTAAGTGTTTTAATCTCTGGTAGCCATCTTGCCTAAAATAGTTTTAACTAAAAACTTTATTTATGACTTAAAAAATTTTTTTTTTCTTCTTTTAAATAAATCGTTGTAAGGTCGGAAAAAAATCAGAAAAATGTTACAAGAAAAAATATAGATGAAAATCTTACAATGAGTTTATCAAAGTCTTGGATACAATATGCAAAGGGAAAAAATGAAAGTACCCCCCCCCCCCAATGAGATTTTACATTTTTTAGGCGATTACACTGAAAAAAAACCCCAAAACAATTATTCTTTTAAGTTAGAGGAAGGGATTAGTTGTGTATATAAATTTAACGTAAAATGATCCCCCCTTTCCGCGCCATTCTGACTTTTTAAGGCATTAACTAAATCCATACGTAATCTCTTTAAAAAGTAGAAACCACTCAACCAGCCCGAAAAACAATGCATAGAATTTATCTTTAGAAAATTGGTTAAATTGCCCAAAAAGTTATAATGGCCCGGAAATGGTGAATCATTTTATGTTAAAATTATATGCAAAACTGATCCCCCAATCAGCATTTTAAAATAATTGTTGTCTTTTCATTCCGCGAAAGATGAGTTGTACCCCCCCCCCCCCCCCCCCACACACACACCGTCCTTCAGCTTTCGTTAAGTCACCAGTTCGACCGTTCCGAGTTCGGTTGGTCACCCGGTACTGTTCGGGAAAAGTTGCTGTTCTGATGAAGATTGCCGATGTTGAAACGCCTGGTCCAGCGACTACTCATTCCCACGTTGTATTTGTTTAGATCAGTGAGCAATCAACCGGGTTGGGTCAGCAATCTTGTCTCGCTGTGAAGAGAAGGGTCATTTCATGCAGAACAGTTAAATGGAAAGAATTAAGTCCGTAACGACTTTGTCTGTTTGGTTTTCTTAGAAGAATAATTATTTTAAAAATAATAATAAAAAATAATGTACACTGGTTTGTTTACAAAGCCAGGCCGTACGATAATTTTAAAGTTTAACTGCGTGTGTTAGTCGGATCGACGGGCGCTAATAATTCTGGGCGTCTTGATCGGTGTCTGCGAAAATCTGTTCGGGACAAGAAAAGAACATATACACGAACTGATATGTCGGGTTCGGTGGGGAAAGTACAGAGCGAGTCCTTTCATCACTGACCCTCATAATCGACTGACTGACGTCCCTGTTTTTCTGACTGTAGCTGTTCTTCGCTTGACTTTTATTGGGACATACCCCGCCCCTATCTAATTATAATTTGCACCCCGAGAAAAGATTTGTATCTAAATTCTTCACGGGTCCCTAAAAGTAATTTCGTCAACAGCTGCCAAACTCTTTTATGACTGTTTATTTCTGCCATGCGTCACTCAAACATACTCAATTCATACTAGTATTTTTTTTTGGGGGGGGGGGGGGGGCAATAACTTTACCGTAGGGAGTCTGATTTCGACAACAGCTGAGAGATATTAGGACTGTCCCGCAGGGTAATTAACCAGCGGCCATCTTTCTCGGACGATCACTTAAAACCAATTGGCCCGATTCGAGATTTAACATTCGACCGTCACTATAAGTCCCTCACGGAGTTTAGCTGTCAAGATCCCCCCCCCCTCCGTGGCCATTCTCATATCGACTTTGAGAAGTTAATACGTTTTTATCCTATCTTTTGTAAGCCATAAAAAAATAATTCGGTTTTCTTTTTCTCATCCCCAGCTGTTCAATTCCGTTCAGAGATTTTTAAGGATTTCTTTCTCTCTATTCTTACTAGCGCGGTAATTGTACCATCGACCTTCGTAGGCTCACGGTCAACTCAAACTGGCGCTGTATCTTGGGCCCCCACCCCCTCCGTGGGGCTGCCCGACACTGTCACAAGTAATACAATACATCATTTTTTAAAAATGTATTTTTCGTTTTACCACCCTGACTTAGGGTTAGTAGTAAAAATGGTGCGTGTTATTTTATGATGTAATCTTTAAAAGAATGCAATATTTACAAATTACCGGAAAATGTTTAAAAATAAAATTTAAAAACTTTTGTCAAGAAAACAAAAATTACAGACAAAGAGTTATTGATAATTTAAAAAAAAAATTAAGTATAATTTTTTTTTTTTTTGATTTTAAAAAATTAAGTTATTTTTCCGTTGGTGGGCTTTTGCCCGTGTTTAAATTATTTTGGTAAGAAATTCATCTCCCTCTCCAAATTCGCATTCTAGTTGGGTTCAAAATTTGCCGTCATCGGACCTGCTGGCATTCCCCGACAAAGGTGCTCCAGGCGACCGGCAAGGAGGAGGTAATGCCTGGGAGAACCTCGTCCCGAGCCCGAATAAAACCATACCTCAGCGCGACATAAGGCCAACTTTTGTTTTCTTTTAATTTATTCCTTAGCCGTCCATAACTAAAATCCGTCGATGGTCCGCCTCCGCCAGCATGTAGCAGCAGCAGCAGCAGCACAGCTCTTTTCTTCTTCTCTTCTTCATCCAAAAAGAACCGAGATGATTTTAGCATTCATTTAGCACGAGATTCTTCTTTTGTTTTTTCAACTTCAGCTAAATTGAGATTTACGTTTTTATTCGCTTTTCAACAAGAACAAACATAAACAACATTTTTTGTAAAAGAAAAAAAAAACTAAAAATAATAATTTCATTTTTTTACCATGGATAACAGGTAAGGTACAGATGTGATGATGATAATGATGATCATGTAATAATATGATGATGACCCCCCTCCCTCCCAAATATGGAATCTCATTTTTATTTTTTTGTTGACAGCCTGGGGGGAAAAAAGTAACATTTTATAAAAATTTCAATAATCGTGTCGTCTAAACGTGTTATGGTGCTTCTGCTGTTTCACAATGACATTAAAATATTTAAAGACATGTATAAACTTTGTTACGTATGTTAGATGAAATGAGACTGTACAGAAAATATTACGCAAATTCATCCAGTATTTATTAAATTATGAGAAAAAGAAAAAAAACGATCTTACGTATCGGTAGACATTTCAGCTTACTAAGTAGGCAAGGGAGATAACTTTCGGAAAAAGTAAAAATATAAGAAAAATAGCGACATATAGATAACATCGTTTTTTTATTTTTTATTTGGTGCTACGGTACGAAACGGGTACCCAGATTTTTCGTCTGCAAACAGGAAGTCGCGTCATATTAAAGGCACCGATTTTTTTGTCCTCTTCCCCAAAAATCCGGGCGGAAAACTTTTTTCAAAAATACCGGCAACGAAAGAATCGTTTTTTCATGAAACAAGTAATTTGGACTCTGGATGGCAGTAGGTTTTCTCATATATTCCAGTATTCCCCTTTCCATTCTCTTATTATTGTAACTCATCAGGTGTTCTCGCTCCAGCGGTTACTAGTGATTTCTCGCTAATAACGGGACAATAATTTTATCTGGAATCTGAGTGACAATAAATCTTTGGTAATTTTATAGAACAACACCCACCGTAGTTTCCCACTAAAAAAATTTAAGATTCTACTTTTTTTTCAAATTACATGTAAACAGCCTTAAAAATATCCGCAAAGAATAAAAATTACAATTTTTATTCTTTTAAATTTTAGAAGGGGGATCACTTTCCTATACAATTTTATCTTAAATTGAGTGCCCACTTCTTGGCCACTTAGCGCTGAATAGCGAGAAAAATAGGGAGGGGGGTATTTTTCTTATCCAATTTTGTTTTATTTTAAATATAATTGGGGGGGGGGGCATTCTTTTAATCTATTTTTTTTTGTTTTTAAATGCTTTTAATTGCATGAATTTTTTTCGGGCGCAACATTTTTTTGTTGTTTTCAAAATAAATTAAAACATTTATTTTAGATTTTATTGAGGGGAGCAGGTACTAACTTTTTTTTTTTTTACCAAAGTAAAACGTGGATAAAACGTTTATTGGTCCCCCGATTTTATAATTTTTCTCCGCAACCGTCCATTGAATTTCTCTGAAATTTTGCATGAAGTTGTAACTTTGGTCAGGTTAGAAAGTGACATTCTCCGATTAAAAAAAAAAATCTGGTTAGGCCCCGAAATGGCAAAAAAAATGACATGTTTTGCCCCATAACTTTTCATCCATCCATTCAATTTCTCTGAAACTTGGCCAAAATGTGGAGGCAATTGTTCCCAATAGAAAATAAGTATCGCTGACCTTGGAAAAAATCTGGTTCGCGCCCCCAAGGGGTCAAAAGCCCCCAAAATGACAAAAAATGACCCTTTTCTCCTATAACGTTTGATCCATCCATTCAATTTTTCTGAAACTTGGTCAAAATGTAGAGGCAATTGTTCTGGATATAAAATGAGCATCCTTGACCTCAGAAAAATTCTGGTTCGCGCTCACAGGGGGTTAAAGGGGGGGGGGGGTCAAAAATGCCCCAAATTGCCCAAATTTATTGCATTTTACACTCGCCACATCGAGTCACATACAGAGGGGGGACCACGCACGCGTGGCTTGTTTATAAGAGTTTTTCCTCGTTTGTTTTTCTTTATTTTATCCAAGTAACTAAAATATACCATTATTTCATTTAAAATAAATCGGACTGAAACTGTGCTCGTGAGAAAAGTAAGTAAAAAAATAGTTTCTACATGCTAAAAAGCATTTTTGAAATATTTTAAGAGTTTTTAATCTATGCATTTGTATGTGTTTTTCAATGGTTTTTTTTTGTTGCATTTTTTGGTTTAAATGTTTGGTAAATTTATAGAAGTGCACCTTTCGTATTTCGACCCCTAAAAAAAAAGTTTCTACTTTTTTGGGCAAATTACATATAAACAGCCTCAACAAATATCCGCTATGAAAAACAATTATGAAATTTTTTATTATTTTAGATTTTAGGAGGGGGGTCACTTTCCTATAATAAGTTATACGTAAAGTGAGCACGCATTTCTTGGCCACCGAATCTCACCTCTCGTATTTCGACCCCTAAAAAAAAAAGTTTCTACTTTTTGAGGCAAGTTACATGTAAACAGCCATCCATAACAAATATCCGCGCGCGCGGATATTTGTTATGGATGGCTGTTTACATGTAATTTGCCAAAAAAAGTAGAAACTTTTTTTTTAGGGGTCGAAACACAGGTGAGATTCGGTGGCCAAGAAATGGGTGCTCACTTTACGTATAACTTATATAGGAAAGTGACCCCCCCCTACTAAAATAATAAAAATTTTCATAATTATTTTTCATAGCGGATATTTGTTGAGGCTGTTTACATGTAATTTGCCCAAAAAAGTAGGATACTTTTTTTTTAGGGGTCGAAATACGAAAGGTGCACTTCTATAAATTTACCTAAAAAAAAATACATGAAATATAATGGTTTTATACAATAATGAGATGTTTTGAAATAGTGCCTATATATATATATATATATATATATATATATATATATATATATATCATTTTTTTTAGAATTTCCCTAGAGTTAATATTAATCCAGTCGATTTTCTCCAAAATATGAGAGAAGGACAAGCGAACTAAATATTCTAACGGTCCTTGTAGCACATGTGAACCACATATTTTACCACAACGCTGTGTATAAAAGCATCGCCTTGTTCTAAGTGTTCTCGAAGGGGAGGGGGCGTCGTCATATTTGGAATGAAGGTTTTTTCTGTTGTAATTATCGCTGTGTAATAATGTGTGTATAAGTACACACAATGTATTTCGCCCATTTGGCTAATGTAGTGTATGTGCGTTCATCTCGCGATTTACTTGCCTCCTCATGAGGACAGAGTTAGACACAACGTCGGTGTTTACTGTGGGGAAAATCCAGCTCCCCCAATTGCGGCAAAAATAAAATAGATGCCCCAAAATGTGTTCATGTCATCGTCATCATATTTACTTTAACGTCTGTTTTACAGACTGGCATGTGTTATCATCTATATTAATACAATTATGAGACAATTTCACGCGTGTGTGTGTGTGATTCTCGCATCTCCGTAACTTCAATAATTACACATTGAATTATTATTTTTTTAAATTTACTATTAGTCCAATATTTATTGAAATAAAAATATAACAGCATAAAATAAAGCAAAATTTTAAAGATCCTATTAAAAAAAAACTTAATCTTGTAAAAAAGATAATCAGAAGTAAACAGAATCCAGACATGACCTTGAACACAGAAAATGTTCCATATACTTTTAGATAGAGCTTTGTAAATGAATAAACGTAGCTAGTGTACGAATAGAGTACCGTTATGATCGTCTGCATACAGGAATTTGTCTCACAGCGGAAGTCACCGTTTTGACATACCTTACGAAAAAAGTTCCGCCCCCCCCCCTTTTTGGTAGTTTTTTTTTAAAGTAAATAACAAATAAACAAGTCTCGTTTTCTTTTTTTACTTAAAGTAAATAACAAAAATAACCTTTAATAATATGCTAATGCATATTTTTATCCTGTGAATTAAGTTTGAAAAAAAAAATCATTATTTATTCATTTAATAATTTATTAAAACAATCACATTCCGTTGTTCGAAAAACATTATTTCGTTGCTCAAAAACATTGTTTATTTTTTCATGTATTACTCGTTTCTAAATGACTTGTTTCTTGGAAAAAAAAAATTATTTGTTATTATTCTCAAAAGAAGAAAAAATCACATTTCGTTGCTCAAAATTTATCACTTGTGTCTTGAAAAAAAAAAAAAGATTATTTATTCTATTTTGTTTGCTTTTAATAAATTACTTATTTCATAAAAAAAAAATTAATTCTGATTTTTTACATATATTTATTCTATTGGGGGGGGGGGGGAACTTTTTTCGTAAGGTATGCCAAAACGGTGACTTCCGCTGTGAGACAAATTCCTGTTTGCAGACGATTATAACGGTACTCTATTCGTACACTAGCTCCGAATAAACAATACTCTCTATCTTTATAAGGTATGGTTATATTTTTATATATTTAGATGTACAGGATTCACGCCTAAACTAATTAACCGATCATTATGAATTTTGGTTCGGTTGTTTTACGGCATATCAACCCTTCTCAGGTTATTTAATGCCGAATCCGGTCATTTTAGTGAAGTTTTTATGCTTCAAGTTCCTTATATTTTCAAGTATTTATTTATGGTGTGTGGTTGAGTGAAAGGGGGGGGGGGAAGAGAGGCAGATTTGTTTTGGGTTTTGTAGAACATGATTGAGTTTTGCAAAGATAAGAAAAAACAATAAAACATGAATGTTTAGTGCATTTTGTGTCAGGAAGCCGATATCTTCAGAATGAATTTTGGAATGTAGCTGCTAAGCGTAAGGGGTTCAAATGTAGACTATATTTACTTTAATTTTATGCAAAGGTGATCAAAAAGGGTGTGGAAACCCTTTGTGAAAATCCAGATACCTCCGATTTTTGTGAAATTTTAACAATAGGTATTCGACATCAATTAATAAATATTCTCCAAATTTCAGTTTCTTTAAACTAATTTAAAGTGTGTGTAGGGAGGCTTTATATGGACGAACACAAATTCAAATATATCAGATTTGCATCGAATTTGATCCATAGTGATCAGCCACAAATGAAGCAAGATTCCTTGAATTTCAATTTCTTCTTAAGACCCCTGAAACTTAAGCCTTAAATTTGAGACATTTTTTAGAATAAAAATCATGTAATGGATTTTGATCAAAATTAGAATATGGAGTCTAGGTTTAATAGCATTATATCTTGATTTTAATCTTTGTAAGAAGACATACAATTGGTGCGAAACTGTTCAGTTTAGGGAATTAATTTTATCCGCCCCGGGACGGGTGTTCTAATAAATTTTAAAAAAATACATAATAAAATAAACATAAACATAGATGAAAGGTTAACCCAAACAACAGGTAAGTTGAAATAGAAATAGGACAGCAATATAGTAAGAAAGTAACACGCGCTCAAGGGAACGCAAATTGACAGACATTTCATAAACTGCCTTGGCTGGCACCATACAAAATGGAAAGACCGAGGAGGGAGAGCACCAACCAGACTTCCACTGGAAGAGTGTAGAAAGTACTGGAACCTTAGGGGGCTTATAGCCACTCAAATTAGTTGCTAGTGAGAAATCAATGGTAAATAGCTGTTGCCACAAATAAAATGATTTGCAGTGGTTATTGAAAAAAAGTGGATATACTTGTCACTCAGATTCCAGGGAACACCACAATCCCCACTTGACTCTTTGCACTGAAGTACTGTTTCTGATTGCTATTAAAATGCCATTGCATGCGTGTTTGCACATAGATTAAGGTACTGATATCGAATATGAACCAGTTTCTAGGAACTTTGCGTCGGCAGCAATCAGGAATGTTACGTAAACACCCGAGAGATGTCGAGGCGATTAGCCAATAAGCTGTCAGCTGACAAATTTTCTAACCAATATTGAAATTGATTAAAGGCAGAACATTCGAAGAATTTTTTTTAGTAAGGTCTGCAAAAATCATTTGTTACAAACTCCTTGTCAGATCGGAGGCTGAAGGCATACGGTTGATTAAGACGAGTCTCTGTTTAACCCTAACCCGACTGATAAAAAAAGACAATGTCAAAAAAGCCCCCCAAAACACACACAGAAAACATTCTTTTTCAGTTTTAAGAAACACAAAAAAACCCTACTTTTTAAACAGTTGACTAAATACAAAAAGAAATGCAAAAAAAATGTATTTATTAACAGTTGTTTAGCATTGTTTTGTTAAAAAATAAAATTATTTATTAACGGTGATTTCGCTATGTTTTGTTCGTTTTTTTGTTATTTGCTATCTTTCTTGAAAATAAAACTGAAAAAATACAACTCAGCAACGTATCGAAGTTATCGTTTGCCAACGCGAAGTTCCCGGAAACTGTGCATAATACATAGTCTGCGTGCATTGTGTCTGTTTAACATGGTGTGTGCGCATGTATATTGCGTGTGTAATTGTATGTTTGCAGTGCTGGATTAGCAGTGTGTGAAGCCTGTCACACATTTCAGGGTTAGGCCGTTCCACAAGATAATTTTAGTATTGATAACATTAAAAAGAAATGTAAAAATAAAAGCATTTATTCAAACTAGAGAAACCCCATACAAATTCCACAGTTGCTTTCATAATAATAATACTTGTCTCTCTCTCTTAGCATGACCGTAACACTGCCAAGCGAAGTAATTCATCCAAACTTGACACAGTAAATTAGTCTGTTTACCTGACTTCCACAGTGGCATAGTTAGACACAAGGACCGTGGGAATCCATCTTCCCTCAAAGGGGGCACTCTGGACTAGTAAAAGATTAGCCATGATCAGCCTTGTCGACATTCCTCATTGAAGACACATCAGGCGGTTGCTCCCTTCTCTCCAAGATGGAGTTAATGTCAGATTATACACTTTGAACCAAAGGCCAGGTAGTATGGAATAGTGGTAGTAGTATTAATACAGCATTAGTTTTATATGAAAACAAGAAGCAGGCGACAACTGATTTTTTCCAAGTTAATTTAATTACAAATGTTTTAACTAAAATTGCTATTGACAAACATTTGTAGAAGAAAAAAAGTGTAAAAACAACAATAGAAGACAAAAAAGCGAGCAAAGTAAAAATCCGTCATTTGTTTGTGAATTACAAGCAGATGGACGACTTGCTGAAGAAAATCTGGGCAATGATTGCTGATTCTCCACTTTCAATTCATGACTGACTCCCCCACCTTTTACTACTACTACTACTACTACTACTACTAATAATAATAATACTAATACTAATACTAATATAATAATAAACATTTAGGAGAATCCTGCTAAATTTGTCATGAAACACCCCTGGATTGCTGAGTGCATCATAAAGGGTTGGGGTGCCAACATTATTTTTTTAATGGTATCTTCACAATTGAAGTTTAGCAAACTTGCTTCTCTGTTGCTGTACGAGATTTATCCCCTCCATATAATTTAAAACTTTTTTTAAACAGTGACAACTACTAATGTGGAGCAGAAAACAACATCCAACAAATCACATTGTGTTACGCCAAAAAGCAAGCTTGTAGAATGTTCTATGAAAACTGTTATTCAAGGCAGATTGTGTAAATGATTCACACCACTTGTTTCTACATCGGTTGACCAAGCATTTTCTCGTGCCCCCCAACTCGAAGATGAACCATGCTCTCGCATGAAGAAAAAAACAAAACTAATGACCATTAAAATTTAACACAAGGCGATACGTATAAAAAGAAACAACAAAAAAATTGTTAACTGAAAGAAAAGAAAAAATCAACTGAAAGAGCTATTTCTCATTTCAAGAATTCACGTGAAAACAAAACTTTCACTAAAATTAACCTTTCGTACATAAACTTAACTTTCTTACAAAAGTCTTACAGGCAACATTGAACTCTTTTCTCTACCCTATTATACTCAGTTATATTTCACAACAGACTCTTACGACAACTACAGCTTCACACTACATAGATAAATGCTGTTATGTTTCAAATGATTCCTTACGTTTGAACGAGTTATTCTTCATTGATTTTTTTCTTTAGTCATTTTTATTAACTTTAAAGTTGTGATTTGTTAGAATATCATTTTGTGCGTAGAGTTTCGTGAATCCACATCTAAATAAGATACCCAAGCAAACAAACACTTTAACTACTGATGCAGTCATGTCCATGATCTCTCCCAGATATTCTGTTGCTTTTCATTACAGTTTTCAAGGATATTAATAGAAGGCGTATAACTAACAGTTTTCAAGGATATTAATAGAAGGCGTATAACTAACAGTTTTCAAGGATATTAATAGAAGGCGTATAACTAACAGTTTTCAAGGATATTAATAGAAGGCGTATAACTAACAGTTTTCAAGGATATTAATAGAAGGCGTATAACTAACAGTTTTCAAGGATATTAATAGAAGGCGTATAACTAACAGTTTTCAAGGATATTAATAGAAGGCGTATAACTAACAGTTTTCAAGGATATTAATAGAAGGCGTATAACTAACAGTTTTCAAGGATATTAATAGAAGGCGTATAACTAACAGTTTTCAAGGATATTAATAGAAGGCGTATAACTAACAGTTTTCAAGGATATTAATAGAAGGCGTATAACTAACAGTTTTCAAGGATATTAATAGAAGGCGTATAACTAACAGTTTTCAAGGATATTAATAGAAGGCGTATAACTAACAGTTTTCAAGGATATTAATAGAAGGCGTATAACTAACAGTTTTCAAGGATATTAATAGAAGGCGTATAACTAACAGTTTTCAAGGATATTAATAGAAGGCGTATAACTAACAGTTTTCAAGGATATTAATAGAAGGCGTATAACTAACAGTTTTCAAGGATATTAATAGAAGGGGTATAACTAACAGTTTTCAAGGATATTAATAGAAGGGGTATAACTAACAGTTTTCAAGGATATTAATAGAAGGCGTATAACTAACACAATTGGTGTTATTTTGGAGTTTTCCTTCTCCTAGACGAGTTGCCTTACCAAGAGCCGAGTCTACTATTTAACCCATAGCTGGATGGAAGACAGATTGATTAATACCTTTCCTAATGGCATTAACGAAAGTGATGCAATAGCCCCGACAGAGCGTGAACATGGTATACTGAGTCCACAGTCCACTGCATGAACATGACTTCCATGTCATAATTATACTATTATTACTACAACTATTACAAACGAGCTTAAATGCCACCTTTTTTTCCATCATCATCATCATATTCGGTTTAACGTCCGTTTTACATGCTGGCATGTGTTGGGCAGCTTTTAAAAATTGACTTCTAAACTTACGTCTGGTCAGGTTTCTTTGGAAGACAGGTAATGGTGACCAGCGTTTTTATCGAGACATCATCTCTAGGTGATTGTCCACTAAAACTAAATAGAGCTTCACCTGCTTTTAAAAGAACAAAGAACATTCTATTTCCGACTTAAGTGTGACATACCAAAGAGTTCAGTGTCTATAGGCTTTATACACGCGCACAGAAAGACAGACAAGCAGACAGGCAGACAGACAGACAGACAGACAAATAGACAGACTCAAATTCATTAAGTCGGTTAGGAACGAATGTTGAAATGGTAATTGTCAGTTGAATAAAAGATGATTTTCAGTGTTAAAAAATCATTGATTAAACATAAAATGTTTAATCTTTTAATCACTTGATCCTTTATTAATTTTGGGGATAAATTTTCAAAATATTTTTAGGATAAAGAAGTGATTAATCGAATCAGGATTAATTAGGCTTTAACAAATATATGTATGTCTGTAATGTGTGTGTACATGTGTGTGTTTATATGTACTAGTTGGCTTTACTGACTCACTATCACTTTGCATTCATTTAAAATAATACATATTTCATTCATAACTTCACATAGATGGACTGGTGATACCAGATCAGGCTGCCCTGTGGCTCCCTGAGACGAAATTCACCTACATTGACGTTTTTTTTTTTTTTGTTTTTTTTTTTGTTTTTTGTTTGTAAAACTTAATTATGTTCTACAAAACCAAAAACAAAAACAACAGCCCCTCTCCCTTTCTCCCTCCCCTTTTTTATTTTTATTTTTCCTACCCTACTCCCGGTCCTGGATATAACCTTAAACTACATCCGATGGTGAGATCCGGCTTACGGACTTTGGGGAATGTGGAGCCTCCTCTTAATTACCATTGCTCCCAGGTCCACCCTGACCCGGAGTGGTAGTACCTGTTAGGGTCCCAACTATGGGTTAAATAGAAACAGATATTAAAAGGGGAAAGAAACAAAAAAGAGAAGAAAACAAGACCAGATTCGGCATTGAATAACCCAGAAAGGGTTGATATGCCGTAGAACAAGACTACCAAACCAAAAACCCTGATTAAACATTTGAAGATATAAAGAACTTGAAGCATAAAAACTTTCACTATAATGACCAGATTCGGCATTAAATAACCCAAAAAGGGTTGATATGCCGTAAAACAAAACTACCAAACCAAAAACCATGATTAAACATTTGAAGATATAAAGAACTTGAAGCATAAAAACTTTCACTATAATGACCAGATTCGGCATTAAATAACCCAAAAAGGGTTGATATGCCATAAAACAAAACTACCAAACCAAAAACCATGATTAAACATTTGAAGATATAAAGAACTTGAAGCATAAAAACTTTCACCAAAATGACCAGATTCGGCATTAAATAACCCAAAAAGGGTTGATATGCCATAAAACAAAACAACCAAACCAAAAACCATGATTAAACATTTGAAGATATAAAGAACTTGAAGCATAAAAACTTTCACTATAATGACCAGATTCGGCATTAAATAACCCAAAAAGGGTTGATATGCCGTAAAACAAAACTACCAAACTACCAAACATAGATGGAGATTAACTTTTTGGTGATTTCGATACAAATTTATTTATTTTTTAAATGTAACTGTAAAGAAAAGAAAGAAGAAATCAATTTGCTATTTTCACTTGCAATTGAATTAAGAAATAGATTGCAACTTGTTGGCCTTTTGGTTCAGATCAAAGTGTAGTATCTGTTCCGATGGATACTACACGCTGTCCTGTGCAGTTCTAGGAGGTCCACCCTCCCAGGCTTTGCCGCCCCTCTTTGGGGAGGAGTAAGTTTATTGCTTACTGTCTGAGGCGCCCCTACCGGGGAATGCCAACGGGGCTGCCCAGGCAATTTTTAAAAATCCAGAGTGCTCACCTCTCGAGCGCTGGCTTATCTAATCCCACTTTCCCGACATTGTGTCACATCTTACCTTGTGGGACGTAGATAAATAAAAAAAGGAACATTCGAACACAAATGCTAAATATTTGTTGAGAAAATAAAACAATATTGCAAGACAGAACTATTTCTTGTATTAAAATAAAAACGATGATTGTTAAAAGACAATAATAAATAATAGTTAATTAATAAAATTTCC
>OY744521.1:55643279-55695779 GCA_963556195.1 Sepiola atlantica
ACACTGGCAATGAAGAGTGTACACTAGTACTATATATTATTGATAGGCTTTATATTTTCAAAGAAAATTGACGTATTATAAATTTAAGGTTTTCTGTTTCATATAAATGAATTCAATTTTTTTTAAAGTGATACATGATGAAAAGAAAATGCTCAACTCCGAAAATTGTAGTAAGTCCAAGTCAATGAATTTATTCAGACTCTGACTCCTATTTTCCAGCTCTGGGTGCAACGATATGTCTTTTTAGTTGATTTATATGCATACAATGTTCTTACAACTCTTTAAAAAAAAACATATTTTCATAAATGTGCGTTGAAGTATTCGCTATTTATTTCAGTATGAATAAACAAACAAACAATAAAAATGATTACATATTTATTTAATTAATAACTTTTGTGAAGACATTTTTAAATTTAAAAAATACTTTATATATCTCTAGAAATTCTGTAAATACATCTCAAATTGTGATCGATATTGCAATGTAAGTTACATATCTTTGTTTTATGCCTTTTGTTAGATGGTGTTTTCGGCATTGCATTGTGGGAGATTGACAATCCCAGGTGGCCACCATCAACTCATAGTTATCTACACATGTGATTCCTTATACACTGGTATACATATATGTATATATCTATTTATATAAAGTTGGGTATGTGTTTATGTTTATATATTTGTATATCAGGATTCACTCTTGAACTAATTAACAGATCATTATGAATTTTTGAACACAGTTGCTAGGCATATGAGGTCATAATGTGGACTATGTTTAGTTCAATTTAGTTTTATGCAAAAAGGGTAAAAAGGGTGTGATATTTGTGAAATTTTAACAATAGGTATTAGACATGAATTAATAAATATCACCCAATTTTCAGTTTCTTTCAAGTATCTTAAAAAGTTTTTAGGGGGCATAATATGGACACAACCTCCTATTTGAGAATTCAAATATATCAGATTTGCATATCATAATTTGATCCACAGTCATTATACACCAATTTAGCAAGATTCCCTGAATTTCAATTTCTTCTTAAGAACTCTTAAGCTTAAGCCTTAAAGTTTATACATTTTTTAGAATCAAAATTATGTAATGAATTTTGATCAAAATTAGAATAAAGATTCTAGACATATGGTTTAGTAGCATTATATTTTGATTTTTATGCTCATAAAAGGACATTAAAGTGATTCAAATCTGTTCTGTTTGGGAAATTCATTTTACCTCTCCCGGGACGAGTATTCTTCTAGTACGATATATAAATGTTATGGTCTGCAAGAAGCATTGTGAAAATTCGCATTATATTTAGAATGAAAATAAAACATGACAACTCAGATGTAGGAGTTTTTATATTGTTTGATATTTCGAGATAAAATCTTTTTATCAAGTAAAAATGTGAGCAGATAGTCAGTAAAAACAGAGAGAAAAGAAAAAAAAAGGATGAACAAAACTTTGTCTATATTTCTGTTCACGTTTTTTATTGAATATTCAATCCACCCTAATCCTATTCCAGATAAGAAAAAATATTTAATAACTTTTACATTAAATAACACCAAATTCTCACACCAGTGTACTAATCAAAAAATATTATCAGTACAAATAACATTGAGAAATAAATTTATTTTGATGGATACAGCAAAAATGCTGCTCTATCGACTCAAATAAATGTATTATTGTCTTAAATATGAATTGTTGAATATTTTAATAGCTGCTTATTATTACTATATTGCTTTATATTTTGAGCTCAAAAGTTTTTTCATTTATTACACCTATATTATTGTAAAACTGGTGCATTGTTATTTAAGTCTTCTATATAAAGTTAAGACAAATTTTCCTATCCCAAATCAGTTCAAAACACCGTCTAGCGTAGCGGACCTATTATTTCACAAAGAACAAAAAACAGGCACACTGGTTTCAGAATTTGCAAACCAGCCAATGAGCGATCACTAACCAACATTCATAATAATGCTGAACACTTTGATATTTTCATAACTTTGACTTAATTTGATGAAATATACATTACTCGTGAGTAACGTAAGTACTTACATATTTTCTTCCCACCTCATTTATAAAAGTACAAAAAGAAAATTCCCATTTACAACACAAAGTAAAAGAACAGTTTTTCCATGTTGCCGCCAGCCAGCAAGAATCCGTCCACTGCTCTTACTACACCTATCACACACGTAATGATTACAAGGTAGGTAGGGGTGACCTAAATAATATTTTACAGATTAATTAATTTTACTATCAACTTTATTTTTATTTAAATAAACTTATATTTAAAAAAGAATTATAATAACAATTTGCTTACAAACAAAACGAAAACAAAATTTAAAAATCAAAATATAAAAATAATTCTACGTTTTATTTATTTACAAAAAAAATTGGTGCTTCTAGAGAATTTGAACTGAACTGTTTTTTTTTGTTTTTAATAACAATTCGCTTAAAAACTAAACAAAAACAGAATCAAAATATAAAAATAATTATACGTTTTAAGTATTTATTCACATAAAAAAAAATTCTTGGTACTTCTACAGAATTTTTTTTTTTCTGTTTTTTTTTTCCCGATTTTTTTGGAACACTAAAATAACACTAAACTTATCCTAATCTAAGTTTTAAGTTTACTTCGCCAAAAGTTTGTTTGGTTCGGTTCGGTTCAAATTCTGTAGAAGCACCTACATCTTTTACCTCGAGATAAAACAAAATAACAGTAGAAATGCACCAACGAATGAGATATGCCAATTTCTATTTTTGTTACACCTCGAGGTAAACATTTTCTTGGGTACATAGATTTTCCACAATTCAAAATCGACATTTGTTTCTTTACATTAAAACTATCCGTTGTGACCTAGTTGCCTAATTACACATTTTATTTCATTCTTTTACATTTCACTCAGGCAACGCCGGGCGACGAGTACCCGCTAATCAATAATACAACAAAGTCTTTTGAAATGCTGTATATATAGTAGAGAGCAAAGACCCAAACACAGCTATTTGTATGCCCAATTTGCATAAATATTTTTTAAACATTTATCATAAAGTAATGTTTAGTGTTATTCATTTGTAATTTTATTGTCCTATATGCCTATATATATGCAATAGTTTTGTCGATAGTAACAGTAATGAAATAAAGTGATTTAATATAAAAAAAGGATAAATTACCAAACCTTTCTTAAAATATTATGTTCATGAATTTTCAAGGAAGGTAATTTAAATAAAATCAATTAGTTTTTTAAAATTACAATAGCTTTATATTACAGGTATTTAATGTAAGTTACACATTTAAAAAGAATACTTAAAGCTAGATTAATAGCCGTCGAATGACAGATAGTTTTCTGCTTGTATATTATATATATTGTTAAATTCAATTAAAACAATTGTAAAGGAACAAACAATTAAAACAATTGTAAAGAAACAAACAATTAAAACAATTGTAAAGAAACAAACAATTAAAACAATTGTAAACAAACAATTAAAACAATTGTAAATAAACAATTAAAACAATTGTAAAGAAACAAATAATTAAAACAATTGTAAAGAAACAAACAATTAAAACAAATGTAAGCAAACAATTAAAACACTGAATTTCTTTGTTAGAATCAAGTAAAAAGAAAAAAAATATTCACTTGTTTCTTTGGTCTCTTTTCATCCCCAGCTCCCCAGATTGAAGATGGAGACACCCCTCCTGGGGAGATGCCAGCCTATGACAGACCTCTACCTCAGATGAACCCAGTGGCTGGCTATGAAGGTGCTGGTTTTGGTGTTGGAGGTTTGTTATACTAATTTATTAAATAAAAAGAAAAGAAAAAGAATGCGTGTGTGTTAAGGGATTGCAAGTTGTTTAGTGGATACGACATGGACTGTGAAATCGTTAGAGCATTTATGTGTTCAAATGTCCGGATGTCTGTTAAGGTGTGGTTTTGGTTTGATGATGATGATGGGTCGTCAACGTTATAGCAGAAGGTTGTGCTTGCGTATTCATGTCGAGGTCAACTAATTTTGTAGTGCGGATCCTGGTTTGGATAGGTTATAAACGACAGTCGCCTCTTTGAAAATGTACCAAGACCCACGCTGTGAATTAATAAGCTATAAGAGCCAAATGAGAAAAATGGTGACTGAAAGGGTCACCATTTAGCAAGTGCTAAATTCACCAAAAGAGTGTTGTGAATGAAAGAGATAAAAACATGATTAAAAAACAAAACATTTATAGATTTACAAATTTACAGTTTAGGTGTGAAAGATATTTTTGAGTGATTAAACTGTTTGTTAGAAAGATTAATAAAAGTTCTTGCGTTTTGTAGAATGTTTGCAGTGTGAGAGAAGATACAAGTATTAGAAGTGTGTATGTCTATATGTTTGGTTTCTGCCGGTATATGAATATGTGAGTGTGAGTATAGGAGACATTATCCGTATGCGGCCTTTGTGTGTATGTATGATTTCAGTATTCATTTGCTTCTCCTGGCTTCGAAGGGCAAGGAAGGAGTGAGCGTAATGTCTTGCAGCATTTTGTGTTGTTTCTGGCTTTGTTTTCTTTTCTTTTTATTGTCACATTGCTGTTTTTACTCGAAATTGGTATTTCACACAGGCTAGCTAAGTTTATAGTTTCGAACGAGTGGGAATCATTGTCATTGGTTGAAAATTGTAGAATTCACATCTTTATGTAAAATCATATTTTTCTTTATTTCGGAAGCGGACGTAGAACAAAGCTATTGATTTGACTGTATCCCATTTCCACTTGATACAGAACGGAAGAAATGAAAAGGAAAGAGTAAGCTAAACAAATGAAGAAAGAAAGAGAGTAACTTATACAAGCTAGTGACATTTTACGCTTGTTTGCATAGTATCTCTATCTCCCCACAATTTTCTTGAACTAATGACTTCTCATTGAGAGCTCATCAGTTCATTAACATGAGGAGTGCCTGGCTTTCAATAACGGCCACACCTTACATTAAGTTTTACCTTGGGTCATATTGAGCCTGGGGGGTGGGTGAATAGGAGTTCATTCACTCATGCTAAACACTGTGAAGAAAGGTATGAACCCTTTGCTTCCATCTAGCCATGGTAAAGATAGCAGATTTTGTTCAATGAAACATTTACTGAGAATATTGTTTTTGTACTAAATAACTAAAAAAAAGGTTTGATATGACAGAGGTATGTTACAATCCTGTTATGATATATTGAACGACCTTAGGTCTATCAAAGACATGTAGCCACAGGAAGTAAGTTATTGGAAAGTTCAATAAGTCAAATTTGACATATGACAGAGAAATGGAAGTAAAGGATACGAGAACCAGGTGACATGATCAACGAACATAAGTGGCGTTTTTGAGCAGAACCTGTTTGGAGCGAGATGAGGGAATACCTGTGTAAAAATGTAGCAGTATGAATTAGGCTGCTCTCTATCTCTCTCTCTCACTCGGGTCATGTTTAAAATGTGAATAAAAGAACAAGATGCCTGTACTGTAATCGTCCACGTTAATTAAATCAAGTCTTCATTCCTTCATATTTATCACTGTCAAAAGAACTATCCCGCTTGAAGAAATTAGCCCTAGAAAAGAGCCGCTATGAGGCACATTCCTTCACCAAGTATACAATCTCTTCTACATTAAAATACAAATGTCAGATTGTACTTGAAGTACACGGTCATATGAATGAACAACTCAAATCGAATATTATTTATCTGGACTTACTGCATAGTGAAACGGGTTGCAATCGTAATGGTTGTGTAATATATTGAATTTGATATCTGAGAAGAAATGGAAGAAAAGAACACATGAATCACGTGTCATGATCAACAAACTTTGCACAGAACCTGTTGGAAACAAATTAAGGAATTACATTGTAAAATGTAGCAGTATAGATGGTGTTATGGTGCCACAACTATAATGGACTTTGGACTCTTCCATTCCCAATAAATACTGGAAGCATCTGCTTCTCAATGTTCAGTAAACCCCATTCGAAGGCCTGTCTCTCTGTTGGATTACGATCGTTTTTACGAGTGAGTTTTTGTTACATATTTGTTATCTCATGTTATTGCGTTATTGTTGAACATTTTTGTTAGTTTTTTTTTAAAAAAAAGGTGGAACTTTGTTTTGTTACCTTTTGGTAACTCTATGCCTTTTCTTTCGGATAGCAGCCTTGTGTCTTCAGTGGAAACGAACGACACTGATGTCATTGTCGGAGTATGACAAACCTCCTTCTGTGGCGATAAACGTAGAAGATTTTGTTGCAGAGGCAAAACAATGCACTCACTTAGTAACCGAGAAAGGCCTTATTGCTGATATTCAGAGGCATTCAGCAAAAGAACGCTATTGATGTTTGTTATCGATAAAAAGACCAGAAAGTTAATTCACGCATCAAAAGACCTTGATCTTACACCACCACAACGACTGACGACATGATTACAGTAAAGGATTCTGGAGAACCTTAAAATGGACGTTACAACTGGCAACAAAGTATATTAACGTTTTTTTAGAAAACCTTAAAGGACAAACGTGGAGAAATCAACGACAGAATTCAGAGATCACACCAAACATTAACACACTATCCTCATTATCTCCTGCAGGGGGACAGGGTATATTTCAAGATCATTAAAAATAACATGTCTTTCTGGAAATTTGGTACGATAGAAAAGAGAATTGGAAATATAGTTTACATAATCCAAGAACCTCAGTTCTCTCATAAGAGACACCTAAATCAAATTAGGAAATGGTTATCGGATGACACGGACAGCACTCCCCATGTAGAAGATGAAGAAGAAGTTATGGACATCATATACAATATTTTCGATATATCAGTACCTCAAGCAACCCCAGAAAAGCGGCAATCTAAAAGGAAACGGAAGTCTCTGGATCTTATTGTAATCAATCCCAAAAGAAAACGATATTAATACTCTTGAGGAGGTAAAGCTTGTTGTGGTACCATACCTATAACAGACTTTGGACTCTTCCATTCATAATAAATACTGGAAGCATATGCTTCTTAGTGTTGAGTAAACCCTAGTCTATATTGGCAGTCATGACTAACGTACGACTACTCTAGTTTCTCTGTTGTATTGTTCAATATACTTGTTTTTGCTAAACCCTGTGTTCATGTTTTCTTTCCGGACCCTAAACAGATCCATAATATGGCATGGCATCAACTCAGAATAATCTAAACTCACCACAGTCTGCCTTGTCTGAATAAAATCAGAGGATATGTAATCTGTATGACATCAGGACATGTGGGATGAAGTAAGAATTATAAACAGAGAAGAACAGTGGAGAGTAAGACATTAGGAAACAATGGCTTCCTAAGTCGACCTAGTATAGAATTAATACAATATGGGGATCATTAATTAGAACATGAGTAGTAGATTAGAATACCATTATAAAAAGAGATTTTTTTTAAATTTAAAAAAAGAATAAAATAAATAAATAAACATATATAGATATTATTTAAATTCATTTAAATTCACACAAAAGTTGGGTTAATAACTCAATAGTGTTATGGCAAATACAAATTCACCGAGGAAGACTTTTGAAAACATCTTGAATTTATTATCAAGAAAAAATGTGTGTTTTGAAAATGGGCAAAAACAATTGTATGAAAAATTATGAAACAAAATAATTTCTTTAACTGTTTTTTTTGTTGTTGAGTATAACTAAGTAAAATCTTGCTGTTGGCTCCAGAATTATTTTCCTTGAACTGATATCCGAGTGATCTCCCTTGAGTTATTCTGGCCAACCTTAGAGAAATGTGATCACCTGCCCAGAAGTTAAGAAAACTCATTCTATGCATGTGCAGAAGTTAGAACACAGGTCTTTTTTGCTGGCTGGTCCTTCAAAGCCATCAGACGTGGTTTGACTGGCTGCCCATCTTCACATAGCCTTTACAAACTCTCACGCCATGTCGGTCAAGCACCTTTCCTTGGAACAGTCCAACACAAAGTAAATGACATTTACTTATCCATTGTTCACACATACTCTCTACATACGACCCTGATAACAAACATGTCTTTCTTATTGTATTTGGACTTTAATGTATTCTCTCTTTAGTAATTATGTCTGTGGTTTTACTTTTTATATATCATATTAAGTACCACCTTACATGTTTCGTATCCTCCTTTTTCATTTGTCTTTGACAAAATGTTTATGTGAGACAAACATATGTGAGACAGACAGACCAACTGAAATGCTATTTCAAACATAAGTGTGACAAACAAACTGAAATGCTATTTCAAAGTTCAGCATTAGTTGGTCCGATGATCTGCCTTAAATTTGAAATTGCATTTTTAAATACATTCTCACATCTATAAGAGTCTCTGTTTACCCGTCTGTTTTACAGATAGAATAGATGTATCTAATTTTCGATACGTCTATGCATCTCTAGAAGAGACTCTGTCTGTCGGTCTGTCCGTCACGCTTCAATGCACAGATTGAAAGGACATGCCTGAATAATACCTGTAGTTCTTATGTTCAATTAGTAGCATTATATTTTACGTTCCACCTGTACTTGTTCAACTTTGTTCTTTCTGTCTTTTCAGATTTTTTCCCTCCACCCACTCCATTCCAGCAACCAGTTCCAACTTCCGCACCTGAGACGAGAGGAGACATTCCAGAGTAAGTTCCAAAGATTGTGAATGTTTCCTTATCTGGTGATTCCTGTGGTGATTCCTGTGGCTTGTTTTGTTTTCAAATCAAATCAAATTTATTGGCAAAAAATAGCAAAGTGTAGCGAGCCATGTGAAAAGATAGTAAGAAGATGTTTACATTTATATACTGTCTAAACGTTGGTCCAAGGCGACTTTAAATCTGGATATGGTAAGCATCGTCATTACCTCCTCTAGTAGGCCATTCCATGGGGCAGAAACACAGACAAAAAATGCTGCCTTTCTTCTTCAAAAGTACCTATGATACATCTTTTACTGGTTCTTGTGGAGATCACAACTTGGCACTGAGGGGAAAAACTCCTTGAAAGGTAGATTTAAATTCCTGTTAATAATGATGTTGTATGTCAGAATTGGATTTTATGGCATATCAACCCATTTTGGGTCATTAATTCAGTTATTTTGTCAAACTTTTTTATGCTTTAAGTTCTTAAGTTTCAAATATTTATAGATTAATTGTTTTTTATATTTTGTAAATAAATAGTCTGAAAATGATAGATCCTATTTAACCCATGGAGTGAACCTGGGAGTAATGGCGATGAAGGGGTGACTCCTCACTCCCCAAAGCTCCGAAATTGGATATAATTAAATGTTATACTGTATTTACTCATCGATGGGACCCTGACAGAGTGAACCTGGGAGTAATGGCGATCAAGGGGTGACTCCTCACTCCCCAAAGCTCCAAAATTGGATGTAATTTCATGTCATACTGTATTTACTCATAGATGGGACCCTGACAGAGTGAACCTGGGAGTAATGGTAACTAAAGGATGACACTACCTCCAATCCCCCCTCCCCAGGCCTCACCACAACTGGGGCCTCACCACAAGATGTAGTTTAATGTCATACCCCGAACTGGCATGGGGTAGATACTCCATCTAGTTGATAGGGTTGCCAAGTAGGGTAAAGAGAAGAATATTTTAAAGAATAAAAGAAGATGATGAATTTCGGGATAGTGGGGGTGAGGGTTGGGTTGGAAAGGTGTCCGAGGTTGTTTAGCATTGTGTCCATATACTAAGTTGAATTAAAAAATTTTCTTTTTTGCATTTCATTCTTCATTAATAGTAAAAACAAATGACATATGAAAAGTGTTTATTCATCAAAATATATCCCATCATGTATTATTTGGATTATTTTAAATATTGTTCTCATCATCAATGTTATTCTCACAACGTTTTGACTGATGTAACCTCCGACCTTCTTCAGGTGTATCTTGCCGAACTCAAGAATCTTTCTGTCTAACTTGGCAATCTGTATGGAATTTGAAACGGAACCTTTTATTTAATCCACGGGGGTAGCTTGCTCTCATCTGTCAACTCTCAAGTAATTCGTAATTGCATTGTTAGTATCGACCGTTCTGAGAATTGAACCTTCAACCTCCATAAGACTGTCACTTAGAACTGACTATTACTTAGAACTTGTATTCATCACGCCACACGTCCTTGCGGACAATTCTAATACAAATTTTAGGAGCCTTAAACCTATTGTTTTAGATGTCTTGTCTTACGACTTATCACTATAGATTACTACTTATTACTATATAAATATTTTAATGGTAATCTAATCTATTGTTTATAATTAATGGTTCCCATATTGTTTAAATTCTATACTAGGTCTACTTAGGAGGTCATTGTCACCCAACATATGTGCTGCTTCTTTGAGTCGTCTTACTCTCCATCGTTCTTCTCTGTCTATAATTTTTACTTCGTCCCATAAGGGTAGATAGTTTCCCTTTTCCCTCCATATGAGGTCAGCCATGCCCGACTTTTCAACATCTCCACATATTACAGCTGTCTATTCTGCATAAATACCCGAACATATTCTATTTAATGCTACATAATTTTGTTTTATGCCAAAAATAATCAATCGTTTTGTTATATTTAGTTCCTATTTACTTGTCTCCCCACGAGAGCAGAGTTCACACAAGGTCGGTTTTTAATGTAGGGGGAAATCCAGCTCTTTAAAAAGGGGCACTCTGGATCGAGACAAAAAATTAAAATGACGAATGACACAACAGTTGAAATATAATGAAGACATATTACACTTGAATTATCAAAAGCCATTTTACCAAATTAGGCACATGGCCATCAAATGGGGGAGGGGAGTGGTGTTCTTCTAATCTTACTTTTAGTGAGTGACTTTTTTTCACACTTGCATGGAATATAATACACACAGTTCTTTGTAATGACTTTTTCCGTAGGGAGCCTGATTCGCACAAGATGCTTTTGGAGAGTTGAATCACTCCTGAATACTGTTCTGATGTCATATGGTTTACATATTCTTTGAATTTTTCTCAGACTAACTCTTCATATATGGTAGACAAACTGTGGTGAGTTTTCGGGTGGTTTCCTTTGATGTTTGATCCAGATTTCTCTGAGCTGATGTCATGCTCTCTGGACGGTGGAAGGTTTCTCTTAAGCTGTCCATCTCCTTTTGATATGTATTGCTGTTACTACATATTGTATTTGCTCGATGTTGTTCTTTACATTATAGGTGGGAGTTGAAATTTAGATATTGTTCAGTGAAAGTTAGCTTTCGATATACGGATGGCTAAAATCACGTAGACATACAACTTCCCGTCAGATGACCAAAGTTAAGTCTGGCCATACTTATATGGGTAACCATTTTTGAAAAACCAAGTGCTGTAAGCAGAGGCTCAACCAGGTGTATTAATGGGAACCACCCTTGTTGAAAAATATAACTGACGACAGACTAGTGTCCTGTCATGGGGATGCTTCTAGCCGTCTATTCAATTTAACGTTATTTGATTGGTGATAAGAGCCTTTCATGCTGAAAAAACATCTACTACTACAACTAATACTACTACTATGCATCGTGGGCAAGTGTTGCATTACCTCCCTTCTAAGGGGATGTCCACACTGAATGCCATTATAAAACAAATGTCTGTCTCCTATCGTAATGCAAATTAAGAAGTCGTCATCATCATCATCATCATCATCATCGTCACCATCATCATCATTATCGGTCTTTTGATTATCGTGCAGAATTGAGGGACAATGTCCATACCAGTGGACCCCCCCTCTAGACAGCTGGCTAGCTTCACAGATGCCAGTTCTCACCGTAAATCTCCACTTTTGTCGATCCTGAGGATCAGCGTTTAAGAGCCTCCAGTCTCTGCGGTCTCTCTCTGTCAACTTCCTCCAAGACAACTTTGGCCGGCCAACTCCGCACCTACCAGAGACTTGTAAGTTTAGTACACAGTTAATTGCACTGCTGGATCTGTCCACGTGGCCATACCAGCTGAGTCTTCTCTCCCTCAAGATGGGATCGAGGTCTGCAAGACCAAGTTTCCCCAGCAACTCATTTGTCCGCATGGTGGAAGCATCTCTTAGTTTGTTATTACAAATCTGTTAAACCATTGCCCTGTTATTGCACTGCAGACGCTGGAGGTCTGGCCTGGTTAGTGCCCAGATTTCACTAGCATGGAGCATAGCGCTCTGCATGCAAGTGCTATACACTTCACCACAGTTCCTGTACGACAGATGGTATGATGTAAGAACTGGTAGCAGCTCCCTGAACTTCTTCCAAATAGTCTTCACACAACTGCAAGGCTGCATCCGCCACCTGCTGAAAGCATATCTCCCAGGAAACAGAAAGAGTCAACTACCTTCAACTTGTCCTGACCAACCTGAACCTCCCTTAGAGGTCGATTATCAAGTGGGCGAGCAGTCACCCGGCATATAGAGCACCTAAAGTTAGGGTTCTCAGTTAGATGCTTGAGTCCAACACACCTCCTGTGCACTCAGTGCTTGCAGCCACTGCACAAAATACTGCTGCTGCCCACACCTGTGTGGCAAAGAGCACACGGGAAGTTGCCTGAATCCTGAAATTGGTCGAGGCCAGTACTGCAGATCATGATCTTTGTTTTGTCAGCATTCACTCTCAACCCTTTCCTTTCCATAGCTTCCTTTCATCTCAGGAGCTTCCCGATGCATTCATTCTGCTAGTCAGCAATAATTACCAAGTCGTTGGGATAGACACACTCCCAGGGAACACCGGTGCGAAATTCGCATGGCAGAGCCTCAAGCGTGATAATGAAAAGGAGGAGACTGAGTACCGATCTCTGATGAACACCAACCCCCACAGCAAACTCATCACTGTGGCTGTTACTGACACAGACGCGACTGCAAGCATTTGCATACATTCCCTGCACCAAGTGCACTATCCACTCCTCGACACGAAGTTTCTGTAATGCTCACCAGATCACCCTCCAGGGAACACGATCAAACACATTCTCAAGGTCCAAAAACGTCATATAGAGACATTTGTTTACTGTAAGGAATTTCTCCTGCAACTGCCAGAAAAAGAATATTGCATCAGTTGTACCTCTGCCAGGGACGAAGCCAAATTTGGAGTCATCGATTGGCACAGACTGTCTAATCAGACTGTCAATGATCCTCTCAATGACTTTCATGACCTGCTCCGTCAGCTTGAGACCTCGGTAATTGCCCCTGTCCAGAGCATCTCTCTTACCATTGTATAGACAGACAATGAAATTCTCCTTCCAGTCGGTTGGAATCCTGCCATCACGGACTATTGAGGATGCAAGTTCACATATCATGGATGCACCTGTGTCACCGGCAGATCGGACCATCTCTACTACTATACTTGATGGCCTGGCTGCTTTACCAGACTTTATCTTGGAAATGGCCTTCTTCAACATATCAATCGTGATTGAGACTGGTAGCCCCTGCAGTGGTGGTTCATCACTTAGGTGATCAGGATCCAATGAAATTTCACATTAAGGAGTCTTTCATAATGCTCCAGCCAGACCTTCTCCAATGCTTCCTGGGTTGCTGACAACTCTCCTCCATCATTTCTTACTGGCTTGTCACCTACAACATCCATATTCTCCCTTCGCATCTGGTTTGCAAGGCAGTATACTTCAGCAGAGTTGGGATCACCCATTTTGTAGAACTGCTTGTCTGCCTCTTGGCGCGCATGATGGACCACCTGCCTTGAGGCAAGCTTGGCTAGTCATACTCTGCTCTCGAGCCCTTTCCAGATTTCCAGGCCTTAAAAGCTAAGTGCTTAGCTTTGATAATCTGTTCGACCTGATCTGTCCACCACCAAGTCTCTCTACACCATCTACGGGACCATGTGAAGCCACACACTTTCTCTCTTGTCTCCAGTAAGCCTGTCTTAAGGTTAGCCCACATTTTCTCGGTAGTGGTATCAGCTCCTCTTGATGAGGCAGACATGTGTGAACCAAAAACATGTTTGCAAATATCTGGGTCCTTGAGTTTCCATACTTTCAGTCGGAGAGTGAATTTACGCCTGGTCTTTGGAGGCTTGTCTATCCTCAAGCCAATGCTGTAGAGCAACTTCCTCACCATGGATCACCTTTATGTCCGTGACAAGGTTTCACATGTTCTTACGATACAGGATGAAGTCAATTTGAGTAACTGCACCTCCAGATTTGTATATCGCTAGGTAGCCGTCACACTTCTTGAACCAGGTGTTGTTGACAAAAAGGTGAAATGCTAAGGGATACTCTAGAACCCTCTCACTCTCCATGTTAGACTCCAGCCTACCATAGCCCAAACCGCCATGTACTTCTCTGAAGCCAGTGCTAGTATTGCCAACATGGCCGTTCCAGTCTCCAAATGGAATCAAGAAATCAGAAGCAGGGATTTTGATAGTCACAGCATGTAGTTGGTCATAAAGCTGATCTTTCTGTGTATCACTGAGACCACTTTGAAGTGCATAGATGCACAAAATGTTAAGCACACACTGACCCACTATGATTTTCACTAGGATGATCCTATCAGAGACTCACTGTACTTTGAATATCTTCTCAATCCCCTTTTAAGCCGCAAATACTCCTACTCCTGCCGTACTCTAGTTGTTTCCTGACCAGATGAGCTTGTACTTGGAATTCTTCCCCTTGACAGTGAAACATTATCCGTCATCTAATCTCGTGCACACAACAAACATCAATTTTCCAGCGAGTGAGTGTTGCCACTACCTTGCACACTCTACCTCTCAGTGTGTTCACTCTGAATTTCTTAAGACGTTTACTGGATTTGCCACAATGGTGCGACCCTGCCCCCCCCCCCTCCCCACACCCAAGAGGGAGGGGGGGGCCAAGCCAGAAACGTTACCATCAGATCTTGTCTGTCGGCGCACCGCCTATCATGTTTTCTGTAGATGTGTCTGCCATAGTAAGTTCAGAATGTGTATTTTCACGAGATCACAAGTCCTTACAATGTACCATCTCAACTCAGACAATTAAGGCATCTTGAGTTCCCGCCGTTCCCGTACTTAGGCAAAAGCGGCTTGCCATTGTCCAATTTAGTGTGGGATCCTCTGCCAAGCCTCAAAGTTAGACACTGTCGATTACTACTGCTGAGCTCTGCCACTCAGGTTGTGGCAGCTTATAACCCAGAGAGGGGTTAGATTGCTATTTACCCATAGCTGGGAAAATGGATTAGTGAATGCCAGAGTGTGTCCACGCATAGGTGGGTCATGCACACTGCACCCCTAGAGCTCCAAATTTGCTCTGAGATCCCTAGCTGGTCACCTGGGACTTCAAGATTCCCAATTTCCAGTATGTACCTCTGGGAGGTTACACTAGGGTCTTGCCAGTAGGAGAGGCTGTATACCAGTAGGAGAGACTTACGCACTTGGCTCTCTTTTCGTACCGAATTACTAGCTGGCAACTAATGCTGCAAGCAGGAAACTATGAATCAAACTGCTACTACATATTGGCCCCACTATACCAGCAGATGCATCACTAGATGCATCACACTGGCCAGTGTATCATACACACTACACGCTTTCATATATAGCACAATTAAATCATACCTCATGTTTTCAACGTTCAACCACAGTGGTCCTCCGAGACTAAGAACCCTAACCCAAGATCATCCATGGGGTTTTTCAGTTGTCCTCCCTGAGAATCTTTATTCCAATTTTGATTAAAATCAATTACATGATTTTGATTCTAGAAAATGTATACACTTTAAGGTTTAAGCATAAGGCTTCAACCTCCTTTTTACCTTCTTTTTGTATAAAACTAATTAAACTAAATATATTATGGCCCCTTACACTTAGCAGCTATGTTCCAAAATTCATAATGGTCGGTTAATTAATTTAGGAGTGAATCCTGTGCGTACGAATATATATATATATATATATATATATGCTCCAACTCTGTTGTTGAGTTTTATCGAATGTTTAGATATTTATGCTCGCCGCTTTCAGTGTAAATATCACTTAATTTCAACGTTATCACGTGACAATCACTCGTGGCCTAATGGGACTAGGTGAACGTTTACAGATACAAGGTGTCTCTGTGAACTGGGTTTGTCCCCTATGACCGTCTAAGATTGTTATTTCCCTGCGCTGATGAGTCGTAAGCTCGAAACGACGTCGTACGTAAGTAAAATATTAAAAAATAATTTAATATTATATATATGGTGTCATAGAAAGGAACAAAATAAATATTTTTATGTGAAATAATCTTTTTTTTCTTCTTTCCCTAGAGTTGCTGACTGGAAAGAAGATGATGTGCGAAATGCTCTGCTCGATTACGTTTCTGAAGTCCGATGCTACGGAAAAGGCACAGCGAATGACATGACTGTGCAGGACATTCTTAATACAAGTGCTTTTCATGTAAGTGGGATTTGCTGGATTTTTAAACAGTTTGTTTGGATGATGGGATCATTCCAAAGTAAAGTTTAAGGTTCTACAATGTTTTTGATGTTGGAAAAGAAATATAAGTTGCTTAATATTTACCGACAAAGACTATAAAATTGGCAAGCTGAGTTAAAAGTTTAGTTAGCTCTATTAGATTCATTTATGTGAAATGCAAGAGCTTCTCCGAGATGCCAATTAGAAAAAGTGTTAGTAGATGTTACTAAAGATAGGCAAGCATTAAAATAATTTCTGATATACATTAACTCTTTATTTAATTCACTGCAGTAGTCTGGATCTCACTCACTCTAGAATATAGAGTGAATTACACCTGGAGGCATAAGTTCAATTCTTGTTGAAGGAACTTAAGAAAAGTTAACTGTTACAAGGTATCTAAAAAGACCATGAACTACCGAATGTAAGCTATTTACCCAGTATGTGGGACATTTATCCAGTATGTGGAATTTTTGCTAAAAGACACAAGAGGCATTAAGATTTTTCATCATTATTATATTCTGTTTAACATCTGTTTACACGCTAGCATGTGTTGGATGGCTTTTAGAAATTGATTTCCAAACTAACCTATTTCTGTCCAGATCTTTATTTATCCCTCTTTCTCCGAAGTCCATCTTTATCACTTCATTCTATGTTTTCCTTGACCTTCATATGCCAACTTACCCTGCTACCTCAACTGTTCTATATCTACTAATTAAAGCACTCTCATCCATTCTTTCAACGTGACCATACCAATAAAACCTCCTGTTTCGAACACATCTCCCAATACTATACAGATTTAATTTTTTTCTGAGATCATTAGATCTAAGCCTGTCTTTAAGACTCACATTACACATTCATCATATCATTCTCATATCATTTCTCTCCATGTAATACATATCCTCAACCTTCAGGTTTCACTTCCATACATCATCACACTGCGTACACATACCAGATAGACTCTTCCATTGGTCGACAATGGTAACGTTCTGCTGAGTAGTAATGGCAGAAGTTCCCTAAACTTACTCATCCACCCATAAGTCTGGTCTGTTACTTCAAACAGTGAATCTTTCAACTTCTTCCACTGTTCTATCACACTTCCCGAAGTGATCTGGTAACCGAATGCTCAATTACTTGGTCTATAAATTCGTGTTTCACATGTTCTTCATTCAACCTTCACACCTTTACCCTGGAGATAACCTTCACATGAGCTTTCTTCAGCTTGAAATTGCAAATGACTGCTTTATGCTGTGTCATAATTTCCTCACCAGGTATTACTTTCATATATACCTCAAGAGCTTTCTGTCCTTTTTCCTTAGCAAGAGATAATTTACTTGATTCTTTGCTGTTTCAGATTCATACATAATGAGATGGCTTTTCCTATTCATAAAAAACAGTGTTTGCTACTTGCAAAAAAACTGTTACAAAAGTCTTTTAATTGTTATGTCAACACATCAAATGAAAAATGAAATATTAAGAGAAAAATGTCTTTAATCTCTTTTCGATAAAATATAGCCACGTCCACGTCAGGCAAAGCTATTATCAATGAGTTGATGATGAACAAAGAAAGACAACTCAGAAACAAATGAAAGGGAAATAATAATATAGTGTAATTTACACAAGTCCAGCTAGTAGATATATATTAAAACAGATACACGACAACGTATATTATTATGTTTGATTATTATTATTTGATTTCAGTACACGTTGGAGACATTTACGGAAGGTCGACAAGTCAGCTGGGAACATAAACCATACAATAGTAAGTAAATAAAAACCCACCACATAAAAATTTTCATAACTTATCAGTTTGAGGAGGTCAGTGACGAAGAAGAAAAAATATTTACTTTAAACATATTTCTGTTTCTAAAATGTTTATATTTATAAGATACTAGCTGACCTCTCCACCATTTTCCAGGTGTCTCTCTTTCAGGTGTATCTCTCTCTCTCAAGTGCATTATTCAAAGCAGATGGACCTTTTGTCCAGCTTTGTGTCTAGGTTATGTCTTCTGATAAAAATCGCATAGACTCACAGGAACACACAACACAAAGTAATATTGCTAACACATACTTCTCTATCCCTGACCCTGGCAACATGTGTTCTTATGGTATTTGGGACTGTAATGTAATCTTTCTTTAGTATCTATGTCTGTTGTTCTTTTCTTTGTATATCATATTATGTACATCTATACACGTTCTTTAACTCGTTTTATGTTTGTCTTTGACAAATGGTTTACTTGTGAATAAATGTGTATGTATGTAAATCCAGTTGTTTCTTCACTATTGTCCCCTTTTCTCTTTCTTCCGACATACGTGTGTTATCCATGATAACATATCATGCAAAATGGCGACCACATGTGTGGGGAAGATATACCCGAACACGTGGTATGCTAAAAATGTAAAATCTAGGATATAAAGTATTTGTAGCTTTTTAACATGAGAAAATGTATTACTTACTTTACATTTCTGTTGAAATTTCCGTTAAATTTATTTTTCTAAACGTAATATTTTTTATCAATACAAATCGATACATATGTAGATCATAAGAAATATACGAACTGAGTATTGATTTACTCCTCTCCAGGAGTTAGGCACAAGGCCAGTTTTTATCTTACTCCCACAAGTAAGATGTGACCCAAGGTCGGGTCGGGAAAGTGGGGTTTAAAAATTGCCTGGGCAGCCCCGTCGGCATTCCCCGGTAGTGGCGCCTCAGGCAGTAAGCAATAAACTTACTCCTCCCCAAAGAGGGGAGGCGAAGCCTGGGAGGGTGGACCTCCTAGAACTGCACAGGACAGACCCATAGACTGGCGTAAATCAAGCCCGAAGGCCAAGACAATACCAGTCTACGGGGTGCAGTATCCATCGGAACAGATACTACACTTTGATCTTAGCCAAACTGAGTAGCAGGGATTGTCTTTGGTTTATTACCTTAGGTGGTTGTTATGCAAAATATGGTTATTTATGTGGGTCGCATTAAAATACAATTGAGAAACATTGCCTTTGGCCCATTTCATAAAAAGCCTAGTAGGAAGAAACTATAAAAGAATCCCCCACCCAATGGCCCCCAAAAAGTCAAGTTTGTTCCTATCAAGTTATTAGACCATGAATATAATATAAATCTATTTGTATAAATATTTAACAAATCAATGATTTTTTTTCCAGTGGGAATGCCAATTGATGCACCCGAGATGGGGCCTGCACCCCCTCCATGGGAAATTCCAGTTGAAGCCCCAGAATTTTTTAAGGATAAAACCATTACAGTGGAAGTACCACATACAGCTTATGTGAAGGTGAGAGACACCATATTTGTTTGTTTTTCATTTAGAAAATAGCTTACTATCTACAGATTTGTTCTTGAAAAAGTCCTCGCAAATCAAATGGGGACCAACTGAGACACAAACCATAAACTGTTCTATAATAGAATCACTACCTGTTGCAAATCAAATGCTTTAATGTTCAGTCTAAAGTCTACACTTAAAATAGATCATTCCTGACTAGGGTGAGAGGGTGAGAATGGCAAAGAGAAAAAAGTGGAATGACCATCAGAGGTAGGTGAAGAAACCACCCCAAGATTTTGTCAACACAAATCATCATCATCATGATCGTCATGATCACCACCACCACCAACTGCTACCTCAACTGTTTCACATCTACTAACCCAAGAACTCTCATCTATTCTTTCAATGTGGTCATACCATCGAAGTCTCCTATTCTGCACGCATGTCCCTATACTGTCTAGATTTAATCTTCCTCAGAGGTCATCAGATCTAAGACCATTTTTAAGACTCACATTACACATCCACTGTACCATTCCCATATCATTTCTCTCCATGCAACACTTGTCCTACACCCTCACTGGCAAGCCTTGATGATGCATGTTTTGTAGTTTGTTGCGTTCATCGAGAGACAAGCATCTGAGGGGAACGTTGCATGATCATCTTGTTTTACATTTCTGATTTGTGGTATCTCTGTAAAATATCCCTATTTTATTTGCAACAGTTGGTAATTCTGTTAGAAAGTCGATTGAGTCTCAGTCACTGTTTGATTTACGACTATAATACAACAGTTGTTGTCCTAGAAACTGCTTAGTTGTTCAGCATGTTATGCTGAGTGATTCTCTTGTGGTTATCTCTCCTTCACACTTTTGTTTCATTGGCAGGATTGCTTCTTGGGTGATTTGCTCGTTTGACGAGTTGTGGGATGATCACATGGTCGCTTGAAAAAGAGAAACATTTTATCATACATATATGTATGTTTCATGCTTTTTCGGGAATCGTCAGTGTGCAGGATAACTGTTCTGCCGGTTGCACTGTTCAAACCCAAATACGAGTTACCTTGTAACTCAAAGTCTGAACCCTTTTATCCATGCGGCCAACCTAACAGCTATGCAGAAAGAGGAGAATTAAAGTCTATATCTTCGCTGTGGTCTGAGAAAGCTAGACTTTGAATCAGGTCGTAGCTGAAACATATATGCACATATGTAGCCAAAATGTTTGTATAAATAAAAATTTATACTATTATATATATATATGTGTGTGTAGTCCTTGTCATATATATAAATGTATGTAAAAATGATATTATTTTTATGTTATATTATATTTTGTGATATGTATAAACAGAATGTTTTTTAAGGAACAGAACTTTTGATCATGTTTGGTAATTTTGCTAAGTATGTTAAAAATTGCACCATTTTCAACATACTGATAAAGATCACTGAACGTGATTGAAAGTTCTGTTCCTTAAAAACATTCTGTGTTCATACACATCACAAAATATAAAATAACATAAAAATACATAAAAATAATATCATTTTTACATCTAAATGAATAAATGCAAAAGTTTTTTCCTTCTATCTTAACTATATAAACATCAAAACCGGTTATGGTTTCATAACCACATAAGAACATTTTGAAATACCATATATATACTCATCCCCAAAAATGCCTCAAAATTTCGATATTGTTTGTTTGCATATTTATTTATTTTTAAGTTTCTAATAAATTAATATTCTGTAATATACATTTCTAATATATATTGCCAAATTTTCTTCTATATACGTAATCATTTTATCAATCAAACTATATATAATTATATTAATAATTGTAATAAGAGAGATTTTATTAAATTAAAAAAATAGCATTTTAAAACTTTTGGGGAATTGCATTTTCGAGGGATATTATTTACTTCTGGCATTAAGTAAAACGTAAAATGTTGCTGAGATGTGAGAACAGATACTACATTTTGATCTTAGCCAAAAGGCAAAGGAACACCAAAAAAGTAATAGCATTTTTAAATGAACAAAAAAAAACAACCCAAAAAACCCTGATTTAATCAGAATATCTTTTAATGGAGTGGGTAGTGTAGTATCGCTTCTGTTGTTATAATACCGTCTCCCTAGGAATGAACTCCTCCATAACAGCTCAACATTTTTCCTGAAAAATTATAAATATACATAGTCTGAAATAAAAAATGTTTTTCACTTAAAATGCAAACCAATAAAATTGAATTTTCTGTTTAAATTGTAATTTTTTTAATTTAAAGTTTTCTTTCACTTCTTAATAAATCCTGTTATGAACATTTCTCCCCCCCCCCCCTAAAAAAAACAAAAAAAAAACAGTCTTTCTCTTATTTTTGTTCAATTGAAATAGGACTCTGAAAATACTCTTTATTTGTGGTCAATTACTATTTCAGTCATGTAACTGATATAGGGTAAAATAGGTCTCAGCATTACTCATAAACAACTCATTTTTTTTTAACTTAAACCATGTTTTAGTAAAAAAACAACAACTTAGGGTTTGTAATGTTTGCTTTTGTAATGCCAAGTTTAACCATACATGTAAAACGCTAAAATAAAAGTTAGGTCGGAAAAATATAGGTTGCCATCTAAACAAGTTGAGAAAGAGGCAAGCTAAGGAAAAACGATAGCTCAAGTTTATAAACATGCCTTTTGTGAACTAGAAACTTATGAAAGGAAGTTATCTTTCTTCCTTAGCTAGCATATTTCTTTTTATATAAAAATGGCGACTTATTTTTTGGCCCAATCTTTATTTCAGCGTTTTACGTGAACATTGAAACTTGCCATTATTTTTAATATTATCTAAATGAATAAATGCAAAAATTATTTCCACATATCCTAACTATATTAACATTAAAACGGTTTATGATTATTTGTAGTATATTTTCATTCGGCACGATACATTCCAACCGGGCATTATCTCCTCTTTTGAAGGGGAGGCAGTATAGTATATGTTCGTTCCTCATGATACCATCTTCCCAGGATGACCATCTCTTTATTTGTGGAGATTATTTGTCATAATATCATGCTCCCAGACATTAACTCCTACTTTTTTCGTTCGTCATGATACCATCCTCTTTATCATTACCTCCTCCTTTGGGGTCAGTGTATGTAGTTAGTTCATCATGATATCATCCTCTCAGACTAGCAAAAATATGCGACCATACATATTTCCATCTGCAGATAGCTGTTTCGCTGTATCAAAGCTTTTAATATGGCTAGAAATAGGTGGTTGCTTCAAACTTTGATTCAAAACCTGATCAAGAGTCATAACCACTAAGCCATTAGCCACCGCCATGTATAAGGTAAATCTATAATAGCTTATATATTCGCAATTATCTTATCGTCTACCTAAAGTGCTCTATTTTATTTATGAAAAGCTATGGATTTATGCTAAGTGAAAGCTAGTGATCTCCCGGGCCATAGAGCTCAACCCGTTAGAGGTGAGGATGAAATATATTTGTTCTATCAGCAGACAGTTATTTCGCTAACTCTTCAGTGTGGCTAGAAATAAGTGAGTATTTCAAACTGATTTGAAACCCGATCGCCTTATCAATAGTTGAGAGTGGTAACCACTGAGCCACAACCACATCTTAGGGAAATCTATAAATACTGAATTCGGTGGCCCTTTTTAATATAAGACATGTCATTAATTTTTTTAATTTAATATATATTTATTAATTAATTTTCTGTTTTTATGGTCTAGTGGTAAAACGCCAGACTGCAAACAGTAATATCGTAGGTTCGATCCTTGCTCAGGTTAGCCATGCTGATAGCTGATAGCCAGAAACACATGCCCATGGATTCCTTTTATACACACAAAAATTAATTAAGTAATTAATATATGTATATATATATATATATATATATATATATATATATAAAATTTAAAGCCAAAATAAATTTTTTAACTTGAGTGGAGAGAAAATGCACAATAGAATATATTATTCTATTGTGCATTTTCTCTCCACTCAAGTTAAAAAAATTTATTTTGGCTTTAAAATAGAAAATATAGGTACAGCAAAGTATAGGCATTTAAGAAAACTCCAAATACTGCAGATATTAATATCAGCTCAATGGTTGATTAAAAAGATCAACCAGAGCTATTATAAGGTGAATTGAGATCAACAAAATTAGAACATTATCTATATTAGTTCCAAGAATTCAAATATAACGATTATTTGGCATACAATCGTTTTCTAAGACAATTTGGAAAATTTTTATTTTGTATTATACTTTATATGACTCCAAACCGTCTCTTTACAATATCACATACAGAAGTCATTTAAGAAAAAAAACATTAGATTTTAGTATTATTTCAAAAAACATATATTAAGACAATATTAGAGACATAACCTCCCATTATGCAACCATATATTATTCCATCAGTCAGTTAAAAAATGACAAAAGCAATGGAAATTCATTAGAAACAGCAAATCAAATATTTAAAATATTTAATATATAGAATAAACCAGGAAGAAAAATAATAAATAAAAAAATATTTAAAAAATATATATATAAAAAATATACATAAAAATAAAATTAAGAAAAATAAGAACAATAATAAAATAAAATAAAATAAAAATTAAGATTAATAAATAAAATGATAAAAAGATAATTTTAATAATTATATAGAATAAATTATAATGAATATAATAGAATAAATAGATGAGAATAAATCTAAGAATACATAACAGTATAAATAAATAAATGAATAAATAAAATGAAATAAAATTTTAGTTTATGTTAAAACAAACAAGAGAGTAGAGGTTTAACTAAGGAAAAAATTAAAATAAAAGATAAAAAGTCTATAATAGAAAATTTAGAAATATACAGAGAAATAAAGATACAACTTGAAAATATAATTATAATTATAAGAAAAAATACTTAAAATAATGATTATGATGATTAGAAGAATAAACCTATATAGAAAAATCCCAAAGAAGAAAATATTTAAAATTCAAAGTAGAGAAAAATACAAAATAGAAATAAATATTATTTTTAAAAAAATTAAGAGAAATAGAAATAGAAAAATTGTTCTAATTTTGTTGACTCACTTATATATATATATATATATATATATATATATATATATATATATATATATATATATATATATAAGGCAAATACAACAAAAGATATAAGAGGCAACTAATATCTTTAATTAGTGAACATCCGGATAAAAATGAAGCTCAATATACTGGATAGAGCATTAATAGCATTAGATAAAGTGAAAGAATAAAATAAGGTGCGAATTAAATTTTATTACAATTCAAAGTTCAAGCAAAGTAATTGAAAGTCCTTAACTCATGAGTTTTCAAAGAAAATTTTCTCCTCAGAGGACCATTACCGCAATGACATTACTGCAGGTAATAAAATTAAACTTTGAAAATATATAAAAATATATAAAATATATAAAAGTATATAAAACATCAAATATATCGGCCCAAAACACACTTTTTTGTTAAACTTATGATGAACTTGGATGAACTGTATAAGTTTAACAAAAAAGTGATACCAATGTTGTCTAAATCTTCTGTAATTACATATATAAATAAATATTATGTGTTTATTTTTTAATTTTTCTCAGTAATCGAGCACTCTTCTGGGGTTCTCTCCCACTAACCTTACACAGACACACACAGACACATATATATATAATAAAGTGGTTTGAAGCCTAACGATGCATTTTGTTTTTAAATAAATATTAATTTATTTAAAAGTAGTCCCAAATTTTCGATGTAATACGTCCTCGTCGGGAGTGCAAGACATTTTTTTTTTCATAGCGACATGTTTATCACTAGTAGAAGGTAGAATCTGTTAGATGTTGATTCGGTAATAGTTCAAATGTCAAAGTCTTTTAGGGAAATATGCGCGGACACGCATTAAAGGTAAGATATTGAGATATATATATATATAGTAAGTTATGAAAATATATTTATGGCAATTAAGCTACACAGAGTCTCTGCGTTTCATCCTCGTAGAGAATCGTCAGGCTAAAATGCATAAATATATTTTAATAACTTACCACCTAGCTCTACTCACGTATTGAGCATTGTTAAAGTAAATACTAAAAATTAATACATAAAATATTAGATCTTATAACATTTTATGTGGATACATGAAATAATAATAATAATTTATATATATATATATATATATATATATATATATGATGATGATGATGATTGCCACTTTTTTACAGAAAAAGGCCATCTCCACAAGATTGCAATGCCGATATATATATACATTTGAAAAAAGTCAATTGTCCACAACTCAATAAGATTAAAGAATCACTAGTTTAAGTTATCCAATAATTTGTATTTTATTTTTGTCTTTTGTCATAGCCCTGTCACAGCTGTTGTGCTGAAGGTTACATTCCATGCCGCCAATGCTGGGGTCGAGGAAGGGTAAGTATCCATCTTGTAATTATTCCATACCAGGTAAGGAGGTGTGCGCGATTGGCCTAATAAACTCTGTGACAGACCATGAAATCATTTATGCTAAGTTCAAATCTAATTGGATCTATCGCAGTCATTTGTACACTAATACCCTCAGGAAAGATATACCCCCCCCCCCCCCACCATGTATAAAATAGCAACTTATGTTTGTAGTATAGCTGGAGTATTTATCAATTCACATGGTGCACCCATTTCGTCAGTAGAATCAACTGGTTGAATTTCTGTAGTCACAGTGGTGAGGTAACAGTCGAAGTTTCCATCTTTCTTCTCTCTCTCATTGCAGATATTTTCTTCTCAATAACAGTTTTCATGACAAAAGAAACATCACAAATGCATTTGGACTTCAAAAATCTCTTTGGGTTTTTATTCTTTTTTTTTTTTAAAGTATACATGAGAGGAGGGGAAAAAGGAAGCAACTATCAAAAAGCCTAACTGCTCTCTCTGATGGTTTAGTCAAAGGAGAAAGATCCCTCCTGGTCATTCACCATGTAAGACTAGCGTCTTCCTGTCTGTATGACATCATTGCCAGGACACTTAGTCTTCTACGAATTGTAATTGAAAATTCCACTCTACTTACTTTTTAACCTTATGTGCAAATTTACCAAATTTTACGAATCCTTTTTTTACACACCCGTCTCTTCTTGTGCTTCACTGTTCAAGTAATCAATTCAATTCAATAAATTTGGCAAAAACTAAAACAAGCATGCTTCAGTTGTCATGTAGGATGGTAGAAATTTACACAGAAAAGGATACAGTTTAATTTTGCCTTGAATTGTTGCATCATTGGCACATTTACTACATCTCCTGGAAATCCATTCCAAGGTTAAGGGATCCTGATTGAGAAAAAACGACTCTGGTTCAATTGAAATCGACGGTGAAACATTTTCTGGTGTAGGAGTGAATATTAGGTCTCGAGGGAGATCATAATGGTGGCCATTGAAGAGGTTGTAGGCCTTCATTGTCAGCGCTCAAAGGAGAAAAAGGTTAAGCTTCTTGAGTTGTCCCTGGACCATTTGAGTAGGCAGTCATTGAACTATCTTCAGATGCTGGATATCATGTATTAGATATGGAGCAGAGGCCTGGACACTATACCATAACAGTGGTCTGACAAGGGAGACATAAAGTGGGAGAAATATTTCAGGAGTGAATTAGCAGAAGGAGCATTAAATGAGGAATAGGGAGCTCCTTGCTTTGTTTTCAGCCTGAATGCAATGTTTAGATGGTTTGAAGGACGAGTTGACAAGAAAGCCAAGATCTTTTGTCTCGTTCACCTCCTTGAGCAGAGCTGTGTCACCATTAAAAGTAAGAGCCGAGTCGGAAGGAGAACCTACTGCAATATCGACATTGAGGTATAAGTCCCATTCAATGGACCATTTCCAGGGATGTTGAATGCTAAACTTGCTCCTACAAGCTACTAATTTGACGCCAGGTTTTCAAGTGTGGCTTCAGTCTGCAATGGGAATTCAGGGAGGGGGTGGTTTGCTGAGTTCAAAGTGGAGTTTAAGGTGAAATGCTGGGCAAGTAGTTCAGCCTTATCAGTTGCCGTGTAAATGACATCGTTGTGGTTTTATAGCTGGGAGAATTGTCAATTGTCCATTGTTCACCACACTATTGTAGATTTTCCAGAAATCGCGAGTACCTAGTTTCTATGAGTGAATGCGTTTTTTGGTTAACTCTGTATACCTTCTCTTTGCTTTACGTATCACTACTTTACAATAATTTCTTGACTCTATAAATTTCTGTCTATTCGCAGTTGATTTATGGTGGCCAAATTTTTGGAATTCTTGCTACCTCTTGCAACTACACATTCCGAGGTGAACCAATGAGGAGAGTGGGGTTTGCTGAAGAATTTTCGCATGGGGACATAAGCTTTAATGCCTGCTTTAACCCATTCAGTAAACTCATTTGCACACTGATCAGCAGGGAGTGAGAAAGTTTTAATCCATGGAGCGTTGCTGATGTGATCTCTGAGGGATTCAAAATCAGCCTGCTCATAGTTTCTCATCATTTTGAGCAACAGCTCATCAGCTATTGGACGAGTTTTTAAGGTGATATCAATCATTACCACAATGTGATCAGAGTTTCCGAGCAGGCTATGGGCATTCGCCACACAAGCCTCGGGTAGTGAGGTCAAGAACAGGTTGATAAGTGAGGCTTGCTGGTCCGCACGATCAGGGAAGCGGGTCGGGAAAGTGACAGTCTGTGAGAGAGAGTGAGCTAAGGAGAAATTATACGACGTAGAGTTACCGGCTGTATCAGTAAAGCTGGAGAATCCCAACCAGTCACGGTGGTGTGCATTAAAATCCCTAAATATATGTATCTGTGCATTTGAGTCGACTGAGAGTGCGCTATCTATGCTTTCAGAGACAGAGTTTAGCAGGGTACAGTTCTTGGTTAAATGTTCACGGTCTCAGAAATATAAGTAACTTGGTGTCTTGTTCCACTGTGTCTCACACAAATAAGTTTAGGGTAGTTGCAGTCAGGCCAGCTAGGAGGGCATATGTCAGGTGAAGTGTGGTTGACAAAGTTCTGTGACAGCTAGGCCGAGGTCTTCTGGCTGGCAGGTCGCTGAGTCTTGCTGCCATGTGTGCAGCCAATCTGCAGTTACCTAGTCAATCCAGGGATTCACAACTATTTCAGAATGTGGCTGTAGCTATTGGTGTTCAACCTGAGGCCTTCATGGAAAAAGTCGGGTGGCGTGACATCACATTAACTACTAACGACAATGTTTGTTATTGGAAACTTTGCATCAATCTTGGCACGTTTTTGGATGAGGCAGCGAGCCACGAGTTGTTCTTGGAGTTGATCTTCTAGGCTTGGCAGAAGTTTTTCTTATCAGAGAAGAACCACAGCATATCTGTCTTCACTGAGTGTTTGAACTTGGTGAGCGGCTTCAGTCACTTTTCTTGTATTGCTCCAAAGACTAAATCTTTTTTTACTTGAGCAGCAGATGATGCGAGAAGGCTTGATTCCGGCATGCAACATCATCAACAGGAATTAAAATCTACCTTTTGAGGAGTTTTTCACCCCATTATCAAGTTATAGTCTCTGCAGGCAACTGTAAAAGATGTACTACCATTGCTTTCGTCTCAATAGAAGAAAGACAGCATTCTCTGTCCGTGTTTCTACTTCAAGGAACAGACATTTAGACTCTACCTGTCTCTTTACATGGCTTGTTGCACTTTGCTATTTTTTTGCCAAATAAATTTGATTTGAATTCGAATTTGATTTTATTGCTCCCATATAGAAAACCCGATAGGTTTTCTTTATCAAAATGAGGTGATCATTTTTTAATTTTTTTTTGACACTGAAAAGGTAAGCATTTTTGAATCTGTTTATTTATATTTTCAGCCAATGAGATTCTTTCGTTTTAGAGTGCTATGAGTTCAATCCATAGAGCAATACATTTTTAATTTCTTTTCAATCACACCCCAAAATAAATGTCTCTAAAACAATTTCTGAGAAGAAACAGGTGATATAAATAGTTCATTGTTTGTATTGTGATTTTGTTTGTATAAAAACGTTGCTTATTTTTTTTCAATGCTTGATTTACTTGTTTGAAAAAAAATGTCCCGTTTCTCTTTGTCATTTTTGACACAACGGGTACTTTCGCTAGTGAATATTTGTTTGATTTGATTTCTTTTCTCAGAGAAGATGTTCTTGGTGCCATGGAGATGGTATAAGGCATGAAACTACGGATCCAGATGCATGCAATTGGTGTCATGGAACTGGATATCGTCAGTAAGTTTGAAGGACCATATATTTATTTGATCATGTGTTTTGTTGTTGTTGATTATTTCTTAATATCAAAGATGTTAAAATTACTAGAATGGCACTTACTAGAGTGTATACTTCCACCAAATCCCATCTAACCCTTTCTTTCAAAGTGAATTATTTCTGGAAAAATGTTTTATTTTTCAATTGGATACTTTGTTAAATCAAAGTGAAAACTCTCAGTGGAAAGTGAAAAAAGAAAAACAGCTCCACCATCGTTCACTACCAGAGTAGTAAAATGCTCAAGACAGCTCATGTGTTTTTCACAATGATGTTGCAAGTTAGAAAATCATGACATATCACATTATCAGCTCACTTTTTACATAAGTATTTTCACAAATTTTGAAACACAGCTGCTAGGCTTAATGGTAGGTAATGTGTGCTACATTTAGTTTATTTTAGAATTATGCAAATGGGGCAAAAAGGAGATGAAAGCCCATCAGAAAAATTCAGATATCTTCGATTTTGATGAAATTTTAAATATATATCAATAAATATTCCCAAATTTCAGTTTCTTCATAGTACTTTAGAGGGTTAGGGTTAGGAGATATAATATAGGGACAACCTCCCATTTTAATATTGAAATATTTCAGATTTGCATGAAATTTGATCCATATTTATTAGATACAAATTAAGTAAGATTCCCTGAATTTAAATGTTGTCTTAATACCCCTTCAACTAAAGCCCCAAATTTTAGATATTTTTCTAGAATCAAAATCATTTAATGGATTTTTAATTACAATTGAATTAGAATAAGTATTCTAGAAGGTAACAGGTTTAGTAGCATTTTGATTTTAATCTTTGTAAGGGGACATAAAAGTGGTGCAAAACTGTTCAGTTTAGAAATTATTTTTATCATTAACTAGTAGAATACCCAGAATTCTGGGATGGCTATTCTGTTATTCTGCTAATCTACTATAAATTGTTTTAATAAAATAAAAAGATCATTTCATTAAGATGTTCTTCATGGAAGGAATAAAAACAAACATTTTTTTGAAAATAAATGTGTAGGAAAGCATGTCGAACTGATGTGGACATGTGGTACAAACATAGCATCTCGAAGGCAACTTGACAGAACTGGTGGTGAGGAGATGACTGCATGTCCGAGAATTAGCTTGCACAAAGCAGGAACAGTGGACAAACTAATGTCATCACTTCACTGACAAAACCAAAAGCGTGGGAAAAGAGGAAGTGTGCTCTGAGTCCCTATTTACTTGCCTCCCAAACGAGAACAAAGTTAGACACAAAGTCGGTTTTTAATATAGGGAAAATCCAGCTCCCCAAAAAGGGGCACTCTGAATGTGGACAAAAATTTAAATTGCCTCAGTCTAGAATGATTTCTCCTTCACTTCACAGAACAAATGAAATGCAGTATCAGAACAGATACTAACTTTGCTCCTAGCCAAAAGGCTGAAGTTAGGGTTAGGGTCACACCTTTTATATCGATGACCACGTGGCTAAATCAACCAATGATTGACTGCCTTGTAATCATGTTATCTGGGACTCTACACAATTTGGTTTATAATTTGGAGAAAAAAGGGTGAATATTCAGTTATGCCTATATAGCACCTTTCAAAATGTTCAGGTTTTGTTTTGTATCTTCTTGTAAAAAGCCTATGTGTCACCCCCAATAAGATCAACTCTGGATGTAGGTGGAGCTTGTATCTCTTTTTGTAGAGCATAGATTCTTAGGGACAGCATACTGGCTGTGTTTGTGTCATCCATATCAAAGACAATCAGAGTCACATTAGACGAATGCTGTCATTAAGCCCCACTAAAATTTTCTTTACAAGTTTGACAAATTATTCAGATGTCAAAATGCACTGAAACTCTTAATTCAAGTAAGTTAACATTTTCGTTTGTGTGTAAAAAGGCCACTATTCCGAACCTCCGCTGAAATTTTATTAAATGTTACATCAAGTAGATTAACTATCAAAATATTATATTAATTATGATATGAAAATTTGGGGATTAATCGATGAATCTGAAGAGCAAAAAGAAAAAAACAACACTTTCTATTCAACAGTTTAAAGGCTTTCAAATTCAATCAAATTTCAAGAGATCACGGAATAAACCATTTTATTTTTTAAAATTATTAACAAAAGATTAAAATTTGTGACTTGTTTATGAAGAAGTCGAAATGCATTCTGGTGGATTTAATTTTATAATTAAGTAATTTTTTAAATAGGATTTTTACAATTTCCTTTTATTTTACCTGATTGCATTTTTTGATTCCAATAAATATTAGATTGATAGTAAATAAAAAAATAATTCAATGTGTAATTATCAAAGTTAAGATAGGAAATACATAGACACACAGATGTAAGAGAAGTGGATAATTCTATTAATATAAAGATTGTTATTAAAATGTGCTGCTGAAATTTAATTATAGATTGAAGTGTGTGGTGCGATACAACAGTTGAGAAACATTGTTAACGACATTAAAAAAGTTAATAAATCGTTGTTGACTTATTTGTGTGTTTTTTTTTCAGTTGCCAAACGTGTGATAATCGTGGTGTCATCATTTGCTCAGATTGTGAAGGCGAATCAAATCTCAAGTATTTCTTAGAACTAAAAATTAAATGGTAAGTTATTCTTTTCTTTTCTTTTTTTTTCATTTTACTTTGCACAATAAAAAATGTGAGGTCTTAATTTAATCTGCTTGCAAGGATCAGTGTTGGCCGGTGAAATTTTCAAAACCTGTTTTTCAAGAAGCCCCCAACCAAAATTTCGGAGTGAAGCTTGCTAGATTTAAATGTTTGGTACTCTATTTCGGAAACAGAATTATCTCCCTTTAAGAGAAATTGTTTTCGTGATCAGAATTATGCCTCTTAGTAAAAAGGGCTTAGATCCAATTGTAATGTTGATGACCGAGGAGGCTAATATAAGCCTTGTATGCTCCTCCACAATAAGGGAATGAAAAATCTGGATTAGGTGCTGGGTCTGGCATTTTACATTAAAGGCCTACTGCTAGTGCAACTGAGAGCCATAACTGGAGATCTATTTAAAAAAAAATTATCTTTTCATTTGGGTTGAGCGGAAAATCATTTATCATGCATGGATTTATTAAAACACAACAACTATTCTTTCCAGTCCAAACATATACAGTGGTAGAAATGTTGACTTCCACCTCACTCCGCTTGAGGCCAAAAACAAAAACAACAATTTTTTTCCAAAAGCATTACCTGGGAGCATGGATGACAATTTTTTATTTTTTGAATATGTATAACATTTAAAAAAAAACTTTTGTCATCCATGTTCACAGGCAATGCTTTTGGAATGCACCTCTTCTTTCGGCTGCCCCTCTCTGTCTCTCTCCCCTTCTCTCTGTATGTGTCTTTGGCAATTTGTTCAAAATAATAGAAAGACAGAAAAATGAAAGAAAGAAAAAAGTGTCATCAGGCTGACTAATTTCAGTGTGGCTTTTGGAACAACTGGTAACCCAAGGATATGAATATTACAATATTTTTTTTGCCCATAATCAGATTAGGATCACACTGAATTCAATGATGTCAAGTTTGTATCTTGTGTAGTTTCTGACTTTTAGTCTGACACTCGCACACAGAGAATTATGCTTTCCTTTATATAATAGAAGATGATGTTATATATAGTTAATGTCATAAAATCAAATTCAACAAATTTAATTTGATATTTTCCGATATCTGAAATTCAAACATTTTAAAATCAGCCTCCAATTCTGGTTCTTAGTTGCACCATGAGCTGACCTTTAGTAGAGAACCTCGTAGCCCCACGTTTTAACTAACTTCATATATTTTCTACTCAATTCTTGATTTCAGGACTTGCCACTCTGAAGATTTTATTAAGGAGGACACACCCCTCCCTGATGAATTAGTGAAAGATGTTTCGGGTATCGTTGCGTTCCAGGAAACAAATATGATGGTAAGTGACATATGCCTTACTTCCCTTGATTGGAACTTTTCATGAGATCTTCATATTAGCAGATTTACCCAATGTTGCCTGGGTATATAAATATGTTGAACATAACTAATAAAACTTGGGAAAGCTAAGAATCTCCCCTCATTCCACCCATTTATGTGATAAATAATATTACTACTCTTCTACCTGTTTACAAAAGAAAACCATTTGTTTAAAAGAATGGTTCTCGACATTAAATAGTCATAAAGGCCAATACGTTGTTAAATAAAATAACCCAACAATTTATTATACATTATACGTTGCACGAGAGTCTTTTTACTTTCATTTTTGTTTAGATTTTTTTTAACTATGCTGTTTTTCTTTACCAAATTATTTTTTTTTTAAATAGAATTTTGAAAGGTAAATTTAATTATTACCCTATCGTTTGGCCATTAAATTATTAATTGAACTAAGTTGTTACAAAACTATAGCTATTTTTGTTAAGGTAATGTTTTAATCTCTATTTATAAAATGATTGGATGTAAATAACTCCCAAAACGTTCAATTTTTTATATATGAAGATTTGCTAAGAATTTTAAAATAAAAAATGACATTCTATTCGACAGTTTAAATACTTCCAAATTCCTTTCAAATTTCGAAGGGTCATGAAATAATTCATTCTTTTCTTTTTGAACAAAACAACATAAGATTAAAATGGTTGAATTGTTTACAAAGAAATTGAAATGCATTATGGTGGATTAAATTTCATAACTAAATATTTTAAAAATATAATTTTAAAAAGTTCTTTTTGATACTTCTTCATTGGTTCTTTTTTTATTAATGTGCAGGTTGAAGAGCACATCCACATTGGTGGGCTTGCGTCCAGGTAATGGAAATATCCATGAAGGTTTATTTGAAGCAAAAGAAAATGCTCTTTTTTGCTTAACACTTTTTTGTGATCGACACTAAGTGTGTCACCAACCAATGTCAACAGCCCGTACTTGACCAAATCAGTCGGTCAGTCAGCTTTCATGGTGGCTGACACCCGACAAGTCTAAACTTTACATCGTGCATCTGTATGCATTTCATGGAGATATACCTGACTAGAGCATAGCCAACATACACCCTTTGAAGAGATTGTCAGTTGGTCCGGGACTGCTATTCGCAGCTAACCTCCATATCTGAAGGCTGTTCCCTGATCCGCCACCAAGGGACACGTGGATGGGAGATAGTCGCTCCACACTATAAATATCAACTATTTATGATAGTTTATGCTATTTCATTTTTGATGTAAATAAATTATCAAGTAATAATAAGTAAAAAGAATAATGTATAAGTTACATCAAAGCGAGAAACACACACACACACACACATGAGAAGTGGTCACACAATTTTATTAATATAGAAATTATAATCGAAAAAAAATTGAATCATTTAAAATCAGACCAAAACATCTGCACAAATCTGCCGATTCCAAATATGCTATCGGTTTTTCTCAGAGAGGATGCGTGGACATAGAGAGACACACTCACAAACATCTTTGCTTTACACACACACACACATATGTGTGTGTGTGTGTTATCGCATTTGGCTTTCGTGGGTTCTAGTCATTTTAACATTAGTCTCATCATGGAACACTTTGTTAAGGTAAATTCTAGTTCTGTTTTCATGAAAATTAAATATCGAGTAAAAATGGAATTTTTACTGAAAACTATCAAATAATTCGAAATAAAAGAAATCGATTTAAAAAAAATTTTTTTTTGTTAATATGCAATCATTTATATCGGTTTGAAAGCGTCTAAATTAAACCTAAAACGTTGTTCATCACCGTTTGGTAAAATAGAAACAATCTACTTAATGGCGACTTTCATTTATGAATTTGGAATTAGTAGACGGTTTCACTTTTACCGAATTAAAGTTAACTTTAATTATAGTATATAGTAATACTAAAATATAATATAGTAATAGTAAAATATAATATAGTAATAGTAAAATATAATATAGTAATACTAAAATATAATACAGGGTGTTTCAAAAGTCTTGGGAACATTACAAATGCGTATATCTCATGAACTATTCCAGGTAGAAAAATGAAACTGGTGCCATTTTAAAGCTTGCTTAATCAAGTTTTTGGTCATACTAATGATTTTCGTGTTATCTTTCCAGGTGCAGTAATGGCGTTCTCTAAACAAGACAAGGCATTTTGCGTCCTCCAATTTGCAAAGACTGAATCGTGGACATGTGTTCAGCGTGCATTTCGCAGGAAATTTAAAAAAGAAGCCCCTGAAAGGAAATCCATTGTCAGATGGCATGCTAAATTTGTGAAAGATGGGTGTTTGTGCCCAAGTAAGCGAACAGGTCGCCCTTCAACTTCAGAAGATGCAGTTGAGCAAGTTCGGACAGCCTTTCAGCGGAGCCCCCGTAAATCAGTGAGAAGAGCCAGCAGGGAACTTCAGCTTGCTCCAGCAACTGTCTGGCGTGTCTTAAGGAAACGACTGCAAATGGTACCTTACAAGCTCAAGTTGGTCCAAAAGTTGAAGGACACTGATAAGCCACTTCGCCGTGACTTTTGCATTGCAATGCAAGAGAAGTTGGAAGATAACGGCTTTGATGACCGGCTTGTTTTTAGCGATGAGGCGACCTTCCATCTGAATGGCAAAGTTAACAAGCATAACACTCGCATATGGGGTACTGAGAATCCTCATGAACTTCTTGAGCACGAACGAGATTCATCAAAAGTGAACGTGTTTTGTGCAATTTCCAAGAAAGGTGTCTATAGACCGTTCTTCTTTGAAGAGGCAACTATCACTGGTGAATCCTATCTCAACATGCTGGAAGACTGGTTAATGGCTCAGTTGGACCAAGCAGAATCTGATGACTTCATTTTTCAACAAGATGGTGCACCACCACACTGGAGTCTTAGAGTAAGGCAGTTTCTTAACACAAGGCTGCCTGGTAGATGGATTGGGAGATCTGGGCGAGGTGATGACGTTCTCATGCCCTGGCCTCCTAGGTCTCCAGATCTTACCCCGTGTGACTTTTTCCTTTGGGGCTTTGTCAAGCAACAAGTCTATGTGCCGCCCCTTCCAAGAGATATTGACGAACTAAAGGCTCGAGTAATGGCAGTTGTGGGAACTATTGACGTCAAGATGCTGGAACGCGTTTGGCAGGAAATGGACTATCGACTAGATGTCTGCCGTGTGACGAATGGTGCTCATATTGAGCAACTTTGAAGATTCCCCACAAAACTTGAAACTTTAACCTTTCCAACGGTACCAATTTCATTTTTCAACTCCTAATAGTTTTTGAGTTATTAAAAATCGTTATGTTCCCAAGACTTTTGAAACACCCTGTATAGTAATAGTAAAATATAATATAGTAATACTAAAATATAATATAGTAATAGTAAAATATAATATAGTAATAGTAAAATATAATATAGTAATAGTAAAATATAATATAGTAATAGTAAAATATAATATAGTAAAATATAATATAGTAATAGTAAAATATAATATAGTAATAGTAAAATATAATATAGTAATAGTAAAATATAATATAGTAATACTAAAATATAATATAGTAAAATATAATATAGTAATAGTAAAATATAATATAGTAATAGTAAAATATAATATAGTAATAGTAAAATATAATATAGTAATACTAAAATATAATATAGTAATACTAAAATATAATATAGTAATAGTAAAATATAATATAGTAATAGTAAAATATAATATAGTAATAGTAAAATATAATATAGTAATAGTAAAATATAATATAGTAATACTAAAATATAATATAGTAATAGTAAAATATAATATAGTAAAATATAATATAGTAATACTAAAATATAATATAGTAAAATATAATATAGTAATAGTAAAATATAATATAGTAATACTAAAATATAATATAGTAAAATATAATATAGTAATAGTAAAATATAATATAGTAATAGTAAAATATAATATAGTAATACTAAAATATAATATAGTAATAGTAAAATATAATATAGTAATACTAAAATATAATATAGTAATAGTAAAATATAATATAGTAATAGTAAAATATAATATAGTAATAGTAAAATATAATATAGTAATACTAAAATATAATATAGTAAAATATAATATAGTAATAGTAAAATATAATATAGTAATAGTAAAATATAATATAGTAATAGTAAAATATAATATAGTAATACTAAAATATAATATAGTAATACTAAAATATAATATAGTAATAGTAAAATATAATATAGTAATAGTAAAATATAATATAGTAATAGTAAAATATAATATAGTAATAGTAAAATATAATATAGTAATAGTAAAATATAATATAGTAATACTAAAATATAATATAGTAATAGTAAAATATAATATAGTAATACTAAAATATAATATAGTAATAGTAAAATATAATATAGTAATAGTAAAATATAATATAGTAATAGTAAAATATAATATAGTAATACTAAAATATAATATAGTAATACTAAATGATACTAATTGTGGTTAGTAGTTGCATGCACAGGTGGATGGTGGAGGAGGAGAGGGTAGGAGGAAGGTGACTGGTCCTTCGAAGTCGAGGTCTTCGAAGAGTTCCATTCCATAGTACTATCGGCCATCTGTGCAAGTATTTCTCGTGTTTTTTCCTTTTAACCACTTCAGCACCACTTTTAGCTAGGGCTTCATTCACTCCACTAGTTTGAGAGCGGCTCCCGCCTCTAAAATGAAAAGGAGCTGTTTCTTTCCCTGCTCCATCCACACCCTAATTATAACCTGTTGAAAAATTGCAACAAATTTCCAACATTATTTTCAAATAAGTCTCTATTTACTTGCCTCCCCACTGCTGGATAAAAAATGAGCCCCTCTGCCCCTTGGCTGCAGCAAAAAAGAGCACATTTGTTTCTGTAAAGTCCTGCTTTTAGCGCATCTTTATTCGTTAAGATAATGAAGATTGTTGATTTTGTCATATCGTACTGCTTGGTAAGATCAGTAACGTGAACCCCGTTCTCATGTTGAGCTGTTCTTTCCTTCTTCGTTTCTACTGTAATTGATTTAAACACCATTATTACTGACACATTTTCATTTCTTGAGAGATATAATGAGCGCTAATTTAATGCAAAATAAAAATAAAACAAGCCGCGCTTGCGTGGTCCCCCTCTGTATGTGACTCGATGTGGCGAGTGTAAAATGCAATAAATTTGGGCAATTTGAGGCATTTTTGACCCCCCTTTGAGCCCCTGGGGGTGCGAACCAGAATTTTTCTGAGGTCAAGGATGCTTATTTTATATCCAGAACAATTGCCTCTACATTTTGGCCATGTTTCAGAAAAATTGAATGGATGGATCAAACGTTATGGGAGAAAAGGGTCATTTTTTTGCCATTTTGGGGGCTTTTGATCCCGATTTTTTCCAAGGTCAGCGATACTTATTTTCTATTAGGAACAATTACCTCCACATTTTGGCGAAGTTTCAGAGAAATTGAATGGATGGATGAAAAGTTATGGGGCAAAAAATGTCATTTTTTGCCATTTCGGGGCCTTTTGACCCCCTGGGGGGCTAACCAGATTTAAAAAAAAAAAATCGGAGAATGTCACTTTCTAACCTGACCAAAGTTACAACTTCATGCAAAATTTCAGAGAAATTCAATGGATGGTTGCGGAGAAAAATCCGGACGGACATGCCTCAAAACATAAGTCCCCCGATTTTATAAATCAGGGGACCAATTAAGTGTATCACGAACAAGGCAAGGACGAACAATGTTTGCAGTACGCAAATCTGAGGGCAACTGATGCTCCACGGTGCGATGTTTATGTTTGTGTGCACCAATATATTGTTCACAAGTCAAAATGAAACTTCTTTGGAAAATGTGTTCATGTACCGATTTGTTCAGGGTTTGGGTGTTTGTGAACCGAGGTACCACTGTACGCTTATTATTTGCAATTTTTAGACTAGTTTCCACATCTTATTTGTTGCTATCACAACGTTTTGGCCATTTTGCCTTCTGACCTGCTTCAGGTGCTTTGTGTCGAACACAGGAATCGTCGTGGATATTTTAACCCAATCATTATTAGAGTTTATGGCCGAGACGATTTTTGTTAACTGTAGGAAATTATCTCCCTTTAAACATGATTTCCTGTTTGTTTTTTATGATTGTGTTCAAATCTGTTTTAAAGTATCCATCTATTTATTTATCTTAAACTGAATTTGCATGTTACTTTCTGTTTGCTAAGCCCATGTGATTACCGCGATAAATTCTGTTTGAATTAATTGTATCAGTTTTTTTTTTCTTCCCAAAATTCTTTTATTACAAACGCAAAAGAAAATAATTTGATTTTGTGCAAAATTATATTAATGTTTGTTTCTTCTGTAATTTCATTATCAGGTTTGGCCATTGACTAACTTTCCGCAAGTGGAAATTAATGAAGCATCCAATAATTTGATCCAGAAACACTCCGCCGGTTACCCAACGGAAAGGATTCTGCAACAGGTTGGTCAATACTTTTATATTCGATTTTCGGATTTAAATGAATGGAAAATGAAGAACCGCTGTTTCTCTTTTGTCTTCCTTGATTTCTTTTTTCTTTTCTTTCTTCCTTTTCATTTTTTTCCTTTCTTTCTTTCTCTTTCTTCCTTTCCTTTCCTTTATTTTTCTTTTCTTTCTATCCTTCTTTTTCTTTTGTTTGTTTTCTTTTCCTTTTATTCCACCCTTCCTTTCTTATTCTTTTTCTTTCTTCTTTTCGTCTCTAACTGAAAGCTAGTAGAATGAAGGAAGAAAATAAGCAATGTAATAAATAAAGATAATTTCCGGCCATATAAGGTAACTTTCAAGACAAGAAATATATCTGCATTATCATATATATATATATATATATATATATATATATATATATATATATATATATATCTTTTGAAATTCTTTTCTTTTCTCCAGCTTTTCTTCATTTGCTTTTTTCACCTGATGATGATTCGACGACGAATCGAGAACGTCCATGATACATATGGAATATACATTATTTTTTTTTATTAAACACAACAAAGATGATTAGAAAAATTGGAAAAATAAAAAAAGGTATTTAAGTGAAATATTTTTGAAAATGAACGCATCGTGCAATTTAAATGAAAAATCATTTATTTAATTTTCTCGCGGCGAGAAAAGGTTTTTGGCTCGCGAGAGAATGAATACTTTCAAACTTTACTCATTGGAATTACCTTTGTTGGACCCGGGGGAAGAGATCACCGTGTTTGTCGGCTCAATTCAATTTTAATTTTATTCAAATCGGATTTAACGGATTTTTCATTTAACCAGCAAATTTTGATTTGTACTGCTCCCATCAAATCATTGGAACCCTAAATTTTGAACAGTATGATTTCTACACATAGTGAGTTTACTGTACTTTTTATTTGATTTGGTTTATTTATCGTTGTAATAATTAACATAAACATTGGATGCTTTTTTCACTGCATCGATCGCGGACGCATCTCACGACTGGATAACTTTTTCAATTTTTTCAATTTTTTTTAATTTTTCATTTTTGGACTGTCACTCATTACCTGGATCAATCTTTAGTCAACCTCCTGGATATCTTTCCTCAATATGTTTTTAAATTGTATGACTTGGATGGATTGTATAGATTTAACAAAAAAGTATGTTTTTAGGTTGATATATTTGATGTTATATACTTTTATGTATTTTTGTATATATTTTTATATATTTTCAAAGTGTAATTTTATTACATGCAGTAATGTCACTGCGGTAATGGTCCTCTGAGGAGAAGAATTATCTTTGAAAACTCATGAATTAAGGACGTTAAGATACTTTGCTTGAACTTTGAATTCTAATAAAATTTGACTGGCACCTTATTTTATTATTTAATTTTATATTATGATATATATATATATACACATACATTTATATGAAATGAGTGATGAGAATAAAAATTGGAAAAAGAATAATATTTATTGAATCATTAAGTAGTTTGAACAAGGAATATATAAATATAAATAACCTTTTTTAATTCCTTAACCCATGGATTTTAAAAAATTGCAAGCTTTTATCTTCAGAGGAGATTATAGGGATAAATCAGTGAATGTATGTTACTGTTAGCACAGATTTGAAAATATACAAAAATATACAAAAATATGAAAACAATAGGTTGACATATTAACAGTGTGCTTATATTAATGTGTGTGTGTGTGTTTATCAAGCTGCTGCTGTTGACTGCTGATTATTGTATTTGGACAGTATCAGGAGAAGCTATTTCTGCCCACTGTATATTTTGTTATTCCCGCCAATATTGTTTTTTTTTTTATTCAGTTCCAAAAATAAATTTGATCATCGCACTCGTGTATATTTTGATGTCCTTCATTTGTATGATTTCTTGTTTCATTTCTTGCTTCCCAATCATTCTAAAATGAATGAAGCAGACAGTTATTCAACTGACCTCAACTGAACAGGTTATGCACTCCGACAGAAAAAGATTTATTTCAATAGAGATGAAGAAAATTTCAAACTTAGCATCTTATTTATTTAAAGAATATTTAGCTTCTTAAAGAATATTTAGCATCTTATTTATCTAAAGAATATTCAGCATCTTTTTGATGTAAAGAATATTTAGCATCTTATTTATCTAAAGAATATTTGACATCTTATTTATTTAAAGAATATTTAGCTTCTTCAAGAATATTTAGCATCTTTTTGATTAAAAGAATATTTAGCATTTTATTTATCTAAAGAATATTTAGCATCTTATTTATTTAAAGAATATTAAGCATCTTTTTGATGCTAAGAATATTTAGCATCTTGTTTAAAGAATATTTAGCATCCTATTTATTTAAAGAATATTAAGCATTTTTATATTTAAAGAATATTAAGCATCTTATTTATTTAAAGAATAATACACATTTCATTTATTTAAAGAATAATTAGCATCTTATTTCATTAAAAAATATTAAGCATCTTATTTATAAAAAAAATATTTAGCATCTTATTTATTTAAAGAATATGTAGCATCTTATTTATTTAAAGAATATCAAGCATCTTATTTATTTAAAGAATATTTAGCATCATATTTATCTAAAGAATATTTAACTTCTTATTTAAAGAATATTTAGCATCTTATTCATTTAAAGACTATTAAGCATCTTATTTATTTAAAGAATATTTAGCATCTTTTTGATTTAAAGAATATTTAGCGTCTTATTCAAAGAATATTTAGCATCTCATTTATTTAAAGAATATTTAGCATCTTATTTATTTAAATAATATTTAGCATCTTATTTATGTAAAGAATGTTTTGCATCTTATTTAAAAAATATTTAGCATCTTATTTATTTAAAAAATATTTAGCATCTTATTTATTTAAAAATATTTAGCATCTTATTTATTTAAAGAATATTTAGCATCTTATTTATTTAAATAATATTTAGCATCTTATTTATTTAATGAATATTTAGCATGTTATTTATATAAAGAATATTTAGCATCTTATTTATTTAAAGAATATTAAGCATCTTATTTATCTAAAGAATATTTAGCATACTATTTATGTAAAGAATATTTAGCATCTTATTTATTTAATGAATATTTAGTATCTTACTCAAAAAAGATTTAGCATCTTATTTAAAAAATATTTAGCCTCTCATTTATTTAAAGAATATTTAGTATCTGTCTTATTTAGAGAATATTTAGCATCTTGTTTAAAGTATATTTAGCATCTTATTTATTTAAAGAATATTTAGCATCTTATTTATTTAAAGAATATTTAGCATCTTATTTATTTTAATAATATTAAGCATCGTATTTATTTAAAGAATATTTAGTATCTTATTTATCAAAAGAATATGTAGCATTTTATTTATTTGAAGAATATTAAGCATCTTATTTATTGAAAGAATATTTAGCATCTTTAATAAGATGCTAACATTTAGCATCTTATTTATTTAAATAATAATATGCAGTTAATTTATATAAAAAATGATTAGCATCTTATTTATTTAAAGAATATTAAACATATTATTTATTTAAAGAATATTTAGCATCTAATTTATTTAAAGAATATTTAGCATCTTATTTATTTAAAGAATATTTAGCATTTTATTTATTTGAAGAATATTTAGCAGCTTATTTATTTAAAAAATATTATGCATCTTATTTATTAAGGATATTTAGAATCTTATTTATTTAAAGAATATTAAGCATTTTATTTATTTAAAGAATTATATGCATTTTATTTATTTAAAGAAAAATTACCATCTTATTTATTTAAAGAATATTTAGATTCTTATTTATTTAAAGAAGATTATGCATCTTATTTATTTAAAGAATATTTAGATTCTTATTTATTTAAAGAATATTTAGCATCTTAATTATTTAAAGAATATTTAGTATCTTATTTATTTAAAGAATATGTAGCATTTTATTTATTTGAAGAATATTTAGCATCTTATTTATTTAAAAAATATGTAGCATGTTATTTATTTAAATAGTATTTAGCATCTTTATTTAAAGAATATTTAGTATGTAATTAATTTAAAGAATATTTAGCATCTTATTTATTTAAAAAATATGTAGCATCTTATTTATTAAAAAATTATTTAGCGACTTATTTAAAGAATATTTAGCATGTTATTTATTAAAAGAATCTTTAGCATCTTATTTATTTAAAGAATATTTAGTATCTTATTTATTTAAATAATATTTGGCTTCTTATTTATTTAAAAAGTATTAAGCATCTTATTTATTTAAACAATATTTTGCATCTTATTTATTTAAAAGATTATTAAGCATCTTATTTATTTAAAGAATATTTAGCATCTTTTTGATTTAAAGAATATTTAGCATCTTGTTTAAAGAATATTTAGCATCATTTTGATTTAAAGAATATTAAGCGTCTTATTTATTCAAAGAATATTTAGCATCTTATTTACTTAAAGAATATTTAGCATTTTATTTATTTAAAGAATAATAAGCATCTTATTTATCTAAAGAATATTTAGCATCTTATTTATTTAAAGAGTATTTAACATCTTCTTTATTTAAAAAATATTAAGCATCTTATTTATTTAAAGAATATTTTGAATCCTATTTATTTAAAGAATATTTAGCATTTTATTTATTTAAAGAATATGAAGCATCTTATTTATCTAAAGAATATTTAACATCTTATTTATTTAAAGAGTATTTAACATCTTCTTTATTTAAAAAATATTTAGCATCTTATTTATTTTAAGAATATTTAGCATCTTATTTATTTAAAGAATATTTAGCATCTTATTTCTTTAAAGAATATTCAGCATCTTTTTGATGTAAAGAATATTTAGCATCTTATTTATGTAAAGAATATTTAACATCTTATTTATTTAAAGAATATTTAGCTTCTTAAAGAATATTTAGCATCTTTTTTATTAAAAGAATATTTAGCATTTTATTTATCTAAAGAATATTTAGCATCTTATTTATTTAAAGAATATTAAGCATCTTTTTGCATAATTAAGCATTATTTATTTAAATAATATTTAGCTTTTTATTCATATAAAAATTATTTAGCATCTTATTTATTTAAAAAAAATATTAAGCATTATATTTATTTAAAGAATATTTAGCATGTTATTTATTTAAAGAATATTTAGCATCTTATTTATTTAAAGAATATTTAGCATCTTTTTGATTTAAAGAATATTTAGCATGTTATTCAAAGAAGACTAAGCATCTTATTTATTTAACGAATATTTAGCATATTATTTATGTAAATAATATTTAGCATCTTATTTAATGAAAGAATATTTAGCATCTTATTTAATGAAAGAATATTAAGCATCTTATTTATTAAAAGAATATTACGCATTTTATTTATTTAAAGAATATTTAGATTCTTATTTATTTAATAAATATTTAGCATCTTAATTATTTAAAGAATATTTAGTATCTTATTTATTTAAAGAATATGTAGCATTTTATTTATTTGAAGAATATTTAGCATCTTATTTATTTAAAGAATATTTAGCATCGTTTTGATTTAAAGAATATTTAGCATGTTATTCAAAGAATATTAGGCATCTTATTTATTTAACGAATATTTAGCATATTATTTATGTAAAGAATATTTAGCATATTATTTATGTAAAGAATATTTAGCATCTTATTCAAAGAATATTTAGAATCTTATTTAAAGAATATTTAGCCTCTCATTTATTTAAAGAATATTTAGTATCTGTCTTATTTAGAGAATATTAAGCATCTTATTTAAAGAATATTTAGCATCTTATTTATTCAAAGTATATATAGCATTTTATTTATTTAAAGAATATTATGCATCTTATTGATTTGAGAATGTTTAGAATCTTATTTATTTAAAGAATATTAAGCATCTTATTTATTTAAATAATAATATGCATTTTATTAATATAAAGAATGATTAGCATCTTATTTATTTAAAGAATATTAAGCAATTTATCTATTTAAAGAAAATTTAGCATCTTAGTTATTTAAAGAATATTTAGCATCTTATTTATTTAAAGAATATTTTGCATCTTATTTATTTTAAGAATATTTCGCATTTTATTTATTTGAAGAATTTTTAGCATGTTATTTATTTAAAAAATATTTAGCATCTTATTTATTTATAGAATATTTAGCATGTTATTTATTTAAATAATATTAAGCATCTTATTTATTTAAAGAATATTTAGCATGTTATTGATTTTAAGAATATTTAGCATCTTATTTATTTAAAGAATATTTAGCATGTTATTTATTTAAAGAATATTTAGCATGTTATTTATTTAAAGAATATTTAGCATGTTATTTATTTAAAGAATATTTAGCATGTTATTTATTTAAAAAATATTTAGCATCTTATTTATTTATAGAATATTTAGCATGTTATTTATTTAAATAATATTAAGCATCTTATTTATTTAAAAAATATTTAGCATGTTATTGATTTTAAGAATATTTAGCATCTTATTTATTTAAAGAATATTTAGCATGTTATTTATTTAAAGAATATTTAGCATGTTATTTATTTAAAGAATATTTAGCATGTTATTTATTTACAGAACAGTTAGGATCTTCTTTATTTAAAGAATAATTAGCATCTTAGTTATTTAAAAAATATTTAGCATCTTATTTATCTAAAGAATATTTAACATCTTATTTATTTAAAGAATATTTAGCTTCTTAAAGAATATTTAGCATCTTTTTGATTAAAAGAATATTTAGCATTTTATTTATCTAAAGAATATTTAGCATCTTATTGCATTATTAAGCATTATTTATTTAAATAATATTTAGCTTTTTATTCATATAAAGAATATTTTGCATCTTATTTATTAAAAAAAAATATTAAGCATTATATTTATTCAAAGAATATTTAGCATGTTATTTATTTAAAGAATATTTAGCATCTTTTTGATTTAAAGAATATTTAGCATGTTATTCAAAGAAGATTAAGCATCTTATTTATTTAACGAATATTTAGCATATTATTTATTTAAAGAATATTTAGCATCTTATTTATTTAAAGAATATTTAGCATCTTATTTAATGAAAGAATATTTAGCATGTTATTTATTTAAAGAATATTAAGCATCTTATTTGTTTAAAGACTATTTAGCATGTTATTTATATAAAGAATATTTAGCATCTTATTTATTTAAAGAATATTAAGCATCTTATTTATCTAAAGAATATTTAGCATCTTATTGTATTTAAAGAATATTAAGCATTATATTTATTTAAAGAATATTAAGCATCTTATTTATTTAAAGAATATTTAGCATGTTATTTATATAAAGAATATTTAGCATCTTATTTATTTAAAGAATATTAAGCATGTTATTTATATAAAGAATATTTAGCATCTTATTTATTTAAAGAATATTAAGCATCTTATTTATCTAAAGAATATTTAGCATCTTATTGTATTTAAAGAATATTAAGCATTATATTTATTTAAAGAATATTAAGCATCTTATTATTTAAAGAATATTTAGCATGTTATTTATATAAAGAATATTTAGCATCTTATTTATTTAAAGAATATTAAGCATCTTATTTATATAAAGAATATTTAGCATCTTATTTATTTAATGAATATTTAGCATCTTATTTATATAAAGAATATTTAGCATGTTATTTATTTAAAGAATATTTTGCATCTTTTTTATATAAAGAATATTTAGCATGTTATTTATTTAAAGAATATTTAGCATCTTATTTATTTAAAGAATATTAAGCATCTTATTTATATAAAGAATATTTAGCATCTTATTTATTTAATGAATATTTAGCATCTTATTTATATAAAGAATATTTAGCATGTTATTTATTTAAAGAATATTTAGCATCTTATTTATTTAAAGAATATTTAGCATGTTATTTATTTAAAGAATATTTTGCATTTGATTTATTTAAAGAATAGATCAATGTTCTAATCATTGTTTATTTCTAGCACCAAACATATTTGAATTTACGCAGATAAACGTATTACACACATAAAGAACATTTTAGCACAAAAAATAAATTTTTTTTTATCCAGAAAGAAACAAGTTTCAACCGAATTTCTAGGTGATATTATTTTATGACAGTCGACAGGTCAGCATAAAAGTTAATTTTCTATCAGGACAAACAAAACGTTTTATGTTATGCAGACTTGTTATTGTGTAAAAAATATTTTAAATTTTAGAGAAAAGCAATTATTTTTTATTCAAGCTTTTTCCATTACAACAGGTTTGTCAACCATCTGGAATTTTGGTTTGAGTTTTTTTTTATAATTTTACTTTCAAATCACTATGAGATTTCCAACCATGAAAACAACATGAACAAAATCATTTGTATCCTTTTTTAAATACCAAACAATTACTAGATCAAAGATGAAATAATTTCAGACAGAAATGACCACAGTCAAATGTCCATGTGTGGGTGTGTAATAACTTTTCTTTTCATCTTGTTTATCTGTTTAGCATACTAACCGCCGTGACGTCAGCAGATAAACCCAACTCAATGCACAGGCCTTCTTAACAAAGGTCGTGCCATGAAAGACATTTATTATTTCTAAAGGAATATTGTTATTAATAGTAAATTATACAGATTGATGTACAAAGCAATGTGGAATTTCCACAGGGTCCAATTAATATATATATATATATAAATATTACTGTTATATATATATAGAAAGAGAGAGAGAGAGATATTTTAAATACGACTGCATGTGCTTTAGATTGACTTTACATCACAGCGTCAGTTACTTATATTTCTTATACCGCTCCCCGGCGACCCAAGACTGTACTCTGCTAAACTCTGTCTCTGTAAGCATAGATAGAGCACTCTTAACTGACTCGAATGCCCAGATACATGTATTTGGGGATTTTAATGCACACCACTGTGACTGGTTGGGATTCTCCAGCCTTACTGATGCAGCCAGCAACTCTACGTATAATTTCTCCTTAGCTCACTCCCTCTCTCAGACTGTCGATTTTCCAACCCGCATCCCCGATCGAGTAGACCAACAAGCCTCACTTCTAGACCTTTTCTTGACCTCAATGCCCGAGGCTTGTGTGACGAAAGCTCATAGCCCACTCGGAAATGCTGATCACATTGTGCTAATGATACATATTACCCTAAGAAGTCGTCCAAAAACTGATGAACCGTTGCTCAAAACAACAAGATACTATGAGTGGGCTGATTTTGAGTCAATCAGAGATCACATCAGTGACGCCCCATGGAGGGAAACCTTCTCACTCCCTGCCAACCAGTGTGCAAACGAATTAACTGAATGGGTCAAAGCAGGCATTGAAGCCTATGTCCCCATGTGAAAATTCTCTCCTCAATGGTTCACCTCGGAATGTGCAGCTGCCATTTCTGAGAGGCAACACACATTCCATAAATTCGGCCGCCATAAGTCAGCTACTAATAGAAATAAGTTTATAGAGTCAAGAAATAATTGCAAGGCCGTGATAGGTGAAGCGAAGAGAAGGTATAATGAGTTAACAAAAAAACGCATCCAGTCACAGAAATTAGGTACTCGTGATTTCTGGAAAATCTACAATAGTGTAGTGAATAATGGTCAATCAACGATTCCCCCACTATCAAACCACAATGATGTCGCTGGCACGGCCACCGATAAGGCTGAACTACTTGCCCAGCGCTTCGCTTCTAACTCTACTTTTGACTCAGATAACCACCCCCTCCCCAGATTCCCTTTGCTGACTGAAGCCACACTTGATAACCTGGTCATCACCCCATCCCAGGTCAGAGACATCATAAAAAACCTTGACACCTCCAAAGCTTGTGGGCCTGATCTTATACCTACAATAGTAATAAAGAAATGCTCTGCTGAACTGGCCCCTGTCCTCTCCAAACTCTACAATAAGTGTCTAGCTGAATCTTGCTTCCCCGATAGCTGGAAAATTGCCTCTGTGGTACCAGTCTACAAGAATTCTGGGAATAGAACCGATCCTCAGAACTATCGCCCAATCAGTCTGCTGCCGATCTTTGCTAAAATCTTTGAATCCCTAATCAATCTAGCGATAGTACGACACTTAGTTAATGCTAAACTTCTTTCCGACCGGCAGTATAGATTTAGACAAGCACGATCTACTGCAGACATCCTAACGGTCATCTCTGAACGCATGTATCACACACTCGACCAGGCAGGAGAAGCTAGGGCAGTAGCGCTTGATATATCCAAGGCCTTTGACAAGGTATGGCATAAAGGGCTTCTCCTGAAAATATGCTCATACAGTATTACTGGGCAATTACTTAATATAATTAGATCCTTCCTAGACAAAAGAAAAATCCAGGTTGTCCTCGATGGCCGCTCATCTATGCAGCATGATATAAATGCTGGTGTACCCCAGGGATCTATCCTTGGACCCTTGTTGTTCCTGATCTATATAAACGATCTCCCTGATGGCATAGAGTCTGAGATTGGTTTATTTGCTGATGACGCCACCCTTTACTCTCGCCATGTTGGCAAAACAGACGCAATCATATCCGAGGCAATGGCTGAATCTTTAGAAAATGACCTCCAGGCTGTAGTGGATTGGGGTCATAAATGGCTGGTAACTTTTAATGCTGTGAAGACAAAACTCCTTTCCTTCAATAACTACAAGGAACCTTTGCAACCACCGATTGTCATGGCAAATAACACCCTACCTGAGAGTCCATCATTCAAACTCCTCGGCCTAACCTTCACAGGTAACATGAATTGGAACAAATACATTGAAGACATTGCCAAGGCTGCCGCAAAGAAGGTGGGCTCCCTCTACCGTGCTAGTAAACTCCTCACCCCTGGCATTATCCTGTATCTCTACAAAGCCACCATCGGCCCATGCATGGAGTATTGTTGTCACATCTGGGCTTGTGCATCATCTGCTAGTCTTTCCCTCATTGACAAGATCCAAAAAAGAATCGCCAACCTAATAGGTCCCTCACTGTCAACCAAGCTCCAGCCTCTGTCCCATCGCCGCAATGTAGCATCCTTGTGCTTGTTTTACAAATACTTCAATGGATTATGCTCCGATGAATTGGCTACTCTGGTGCTCCCTCGACGAAAATTCACTAGACTAACTCGACAATCAACTAAATCTCATTCATTCACTGTGGAGGTCCCCAGATGTCGGAGAGCCTTCTACTCAAATAGCTTCTTTCCTCGTACTGCTGGCCCCTGGAACTCCCTCCCTGCCCCCTGTTTCCCCAACAGTACAGACATGCAGAAATTTAAAACTAATGTAAGCAGACATCTCGCTGCGCAGATCCCAATCTAGGTTGACCGCCCCCTACCTTCTCCCCTTTTCTTTTTCTCAGTAGCCCCTTACGTCTACAGTGGTGGCCTGCCTTGTTTGGGGTGAACTATATTAAAAAAAAAAAAAAAATTTATAAATTAATTTTATTATATATAGATTTCTTTGATTAATTTATAAATTAATTTTTGCAATCACAATGTATGTATATATATATATATATATATATATATATATATATATATATATATATATATATATATATATATATATATATATATATTAAAAATAAAATATCTATATAGTTTTTGTGTCAGTATTTAGCTAAACAATGCTCAATACATGAGTAGAGCTTCATAGTCATATAAAAATATAATAATCACAAGTGAGCTACGTTTATACTTTTATTTCAATCCTGAAGAAAATCATCAGGCTAAATTCATAGATTTACATTCTAAGATCCTTTTAAAGGTTAAGCAGTGTCCACTCCAACCAACCAACCAACCATTTTATTTTCTCCATATTCCTCAACATTCCCTATTCGTTCCCATCAATCAATGAATTTTCCCTCCCTTTGTTAAAAAAAGTTTTTGTTACAATGGGCCAGCCGCATTGACTCATCAATGCAACTATTTCTTTGTTAACTATAGCTATGTTTTACGTTTGATTCTACTTTACACACTAGTTTATGATATTTAAGATTTATAGAATATAAGCTTTTAATTTTTGTCTTTAGGTTTTATTCTATTCACTTAAAATGACTAAGTTTGATTCACATTATATTAAAAATTATTTTTTAGTGTGTTATTTTTTAAATGTTATTAGTTATCTCACAATTTATTATATCTCTACAGTTTGTGACTATTTCACGTCTATGATTTAGTAATTTTTTATATCTTTAAACTAAGATTTCTAGTTTCCCCAAATTGTTAAATAGTAATGTACTATATCTGTGTTTTTATAATTAAATGTGCTTTTGTGATTATAATATATATATATATATATATATATATATATATATATATATATATATATATATATATATAT
>OY744521.1:55700779-55890779 GCA_963556195.1 Sepiola atlantica
TTGGTTCCTGCAATAACTATTCTTTTTATAAAATTATATTTACATCGATGAAAAACTGCCATAAATCATGAATTGCATTTAACTTCATTAATTGTGTTTCACCTCAGAAAATGCCATTTTGGTTTTTGAAATTGTACTTTACCCCATTACATTGTATTTTGGCCTAAGAAACTATATTTCGAGACAAAATTACATTTTTTTCTCATAATATTATATTTCTGCCCATGAGATTTTATACTATTGTTTTGTGAAATTGGGTTTTGGTTTGTGAAATTGAATTGTTTTATTTTTTGTGTGCGTGAAGCTATATTTTGGATTCTCAAATTATATTTTGATATGTCAAATATATTTTGTTTTCTAATAATAAATAATATCTTCCAAGATTTTGCATTATTTACACTTTTAAGGAGTCCACCCAGACGCGAAATTGTTTCAACATAATCTGTTGACCTAGCATTGACATGAATTCAAATTATGGGAGCCCTTGATCATAAAAAGAAAAAAAATTATGTTGTCTTCCATTAATTTTTCAAATAAACGTCCAAGACCTCACATTTTTTCATGGTATTAATATTACTTCATAACATATTCCCACAGACATTTTAAAACTAGATATGAGCAGGAATATTGCCTGGGAATGAATGAGAAACTGTGTCTTCCTGTATTCAGTACTGCACTCCATGTTATTGTATTGTTGTTATAAAAATGTATCACTCAACAACAAAATCGTCTCATGCGAAAATTCTACAGCAAGCCCCACTCTCCACAATGGTTCACGTCGAAATGTGCAGCTGCTATTGCACAGAGGCAGCAAACATTCTGACAATTCTGCCGCCATAAGTATATATGCATGTATACTGACCCCTGTCCTCTCCAAACTCTACAACAAATATATATATATATATACAGAAATTTATAGTGTCAAAAAATAATTGTAAGACAGTGATAGTGATAGGAAAAAGCCACAAAGAAAAAGTCAGATCCGGTATTCATTTTTAAAAGAAAACCTAGAAAATGCAAGAGTGCCATCTATGACGGATCTACTATGTTTGTAGCCATTTTTTTGTAATACCTTACAGGACTGAGACTCAGGAGTTAATAAATGACCGACATGTGTTTTACTTTGTGACACTCTTATTTAAATGTGACTATTAAACTGTCGAATAGAAAGTAATTTCTAGCTTGAATTAAAGTTTAAAAGCAAAAGTCATGTATGATGGTTCACTTTTGCTCCTAAACAAAATGGGAGGGGGGTGCATGAGTGACCTAATGGATGTCATTGCGGTTTATGAAATTAGGTATGTCATGTTCAAATCCAATCAGATCTAGTGCAGCTATTTATACACTTATGGGGATAAGTATGTACCCATAATTCTCTGCCCAGCTATTAATAAAATAGCAACTTGTGTTCAATAAGTCGTATATAATGAATCGTTTATAAAAAGTAATGTGCTTTGGTATTAAAAGGGTTGATATGCTGTTAACTAAACCAAACCAAAGAAAACCAATGATTTTTGCATGCGACTGTTATATAAAACCCCAAAGTATCCCTTTATTTGCTATTTTAAAATGTTGCAAATAATTTTATTTTTATTCGTGCAAATTTTGAATTGTTTGTTTATCTGAATCCGATTAAAAAAAAGAAAGTTTTCTTTCATCTACTTTTAAATCAACCAATAACAACCTGTGTTTCATGTACTGCTTTTTATATACCAAATTAAACATTCTTTTTTAGATATCTACGTTTTATGATATTTGTGTATGATGCTTGTAATCTATTAAAGTATAATAAAAGAAAATTTGCCTGATATTTTAATTTTCTTTGTGTTAATATTACTTCTATGATACAAGATATGCAGGAAAAGTATTGGCGTTGAGTGTGTTGTGTGTGAAACGGGTATCAGTGGATTATGTTATCATTTAGCAGGATATCTTGGAAGGATATAACTGTAATCTTAGTTTTCAACAAAGTCTTCTTCACCATGACAATGCACCTGCTCACAACCCCTTGATCATCCGGTAGTTCCTGTCTGAGAATTAGAAAAACCTACCTATTTACCAGATTTTGCTCCATGTAATTTTTTTTCCCCATCAAGAGAGCCATAAAGATGGAGCTAAGGGACATCCCAGAAGAATGTTTATAGCAATGCATAGAAGCGTGACAATGAAAGATGTCCATATCTCCATTGTCATTGCTGGTTTATTATATTATTAGACTGGGCTTCTGTTAAGAAGAGATAAAAGTCTAGATTATTTGGAGTCATCCGTAACTATGTCTGCTTTTCATAAATAAACGACTGTAGGCTTAACTTTTTGCCTGTTTTGTGTATCATATATAGAACTTAGCACTTTCTTTGTATCACGAGTGTAAACCCTCCGTCCAAAAATTATGGATAAAACAATTATGCTTCACTAGTGTTCACACTTAATATTCATATAGAATAATGTTTCAATTGGTAAAGTAAAACAAAAAAAAAAAAAAGAAATAATACAGAAAGAAAACTGGAAAGTGTAAAACAGAAGAAAAAAACTATCAATTGGTGTAGAAAGAAGAAAGGAAAAAAAGAATTAAAGCATCTCATTATGGAAATAGAGTGAAGGATTTCTTTTCAAATTCATTTCTCTCTTACCCATAACACTTGAACTGATTTTGTGTGGCAGTCTTTTTTACTCGCTAACGTTTGTATGATGGAATGGATATATATATATATATATATATATATATATATATAAATAAATACAAATTGATCTTTATTACAGAGTGGAGGATTGTATTTAGTATAAAAAAATAAAGGGTAACAGATCTTACTCAAAATGTCATCAACCATAATAATGCCCTTTGTATCTGTTTCAAAATATAATAATATAATCCCACAAACGCACATATATATATGTGTATATATATTTATTTATTTATAATTTTACAGAAGTTCAGATCAACATGGTACCTTAGGTTTCGAGCTGCGAGAGTGGACCCAGGCGAAAAAATATACTGTGTGTTTCTTGAGTTCTAATTATAAAACGCTCACTGGCTTTCTTCAGCCATAGATTACCTGCTAGTTATTCCATTTTCATTTCATTTGAAAAGGAGGAGGTAATGCCTGTAAAGATTGTATTTTGACGAACGAACATATACTACTCTCGTCCCAAAGGAGGAGGTAATGCCTGGGAGGGTGGTCTCGGAACCCCAGAACAGATACTACACTTTTGCCTCTTCCCTCCTCCCCCAAAAATGAAGGTAATACCTGGGAGGATAGTATCATGATCACAGAAAAGACATTATACTACCCCCCCCCCCCTAGAAAAGGAGGAGGTAATGCCTGGGAGGTTGATATTCAACAGAACAGATACTATACTACCCCTTCTTTCAATTGAGCATTAAAAGATAGTAATAGAATAGTTTTACTTCAGACGATAGTATAGTTTGGCTTCAGACAGACAGATACCAAATCTCCATTAGTAATTGATTATTATTCAGTACTCACTAGGAGTTCTCACGCAGGTCATCATCAGTGATTGCTCATTGATAATCACCAGTGGTGTTTCCTGGAGTCTGAGTGACAACAAGTCTCCCCAGATTTCCAGTACTCTCCACTTCTTTCGATAACTATTGCAAATGACTTTGCGTTATCATAACAGACGCTTGCTATCGATTTCTCGCTGGCAACGACCTTTGGTCTTCTCTGGGATTTGGATGGCAATAAGCCTCCCCAAGATCCCAGTTTTCTCTGCACTTTTCCAGTAGAGGTCTGGTTAGTGCTATCCCTCCTCGGTCTGTCCATCCTCTTTGACCCTTCACGACTATTTTGTATGGTATCAGCCGAGTCTAGTTCCATCACTTTTTTAGAGGGGGGCGGTAGTTCATGAAATTTCTTGCATTTTCTGTTCCTTGGTTTCATGTTGTGGTGTTCTTTCTGTGTTTTTGTTTTCTTCCTATTGCAACTTCCATGTGACTGGTTAGCATTCGTAGCTTATGTGGGTTGGTTTCCGCATTCAAGGATTTTCTTTAAGATTTCATCTGTTTTCATCATTGCCGTCTGTTGTATGGTTTCAGTCTTCCCTTTAATTCTAATTTCTCCCAGTCTTTTTTCCAGGTTTTTTGGGACTGTTCCTAGTACTCCTACGATTATTGGTATTATATTGACTTCCTTCATTCTCTATATGCCTTTCAATTTATTGGCGAATTCTGTGTATTTGCTAAGTTTTTCTGTCTCTTTGATTTTCACACTGTGGTCTTCTGGAACAGCAAAATCTACAATTTGACAGCATTTTTCCTTCTTGTCGATTATTATGACATCCGGTCTCCTTGCTTGTATGAGTTTATCTGTTTGCACTTCCATATTCAAGAGGAGTTTGTGTTTTTCGTTTTTCAGTACTGTCTCTGGTTTATGTTTGTACCATTTGTCGCATGTTCGAAATGCAGTCATTTTCCCCACACAGTCGTGTCTGTTCTTGTATTCTTTTTGGTATAGTTTGCTGCATTCACTTATTATGTGATGATGATAATTATATGATGATGATCATCATTATCATTATTATCATTATCATTATTATTATCATTATCATTATTATTATCATTATCATTATCATTATCATTATTATTATTATTATTATCATTATCATTATCATTATTATCATTATTATCATCATTATTATTATCATTATTATCATTATTATTATTATCATTATCATTATCATTATTATTATCATTATCATTATTATCATTATTGTTGTGGGGTACAAATCACCCCTATTGAAGAACTAATGGAAGCAACCATCTATAATAAATACCATGGTTGCAAAGACTCAAACAGAGTACACTCCTATCTTGTGAGTGTCCACGTGTGGTATCTGTTCCGATGGATACTACACCCTATAGACCGGTGTTGTCTTGGCCTTCGGGGCATGATTCCGCCGGTCTATGGGTCTGTCCTGTGCAGTTCTAGGAGGTCCACCCTCCCAGGCTTTGCCTCTCCTCTTTGGGGAGGAGTAAGTTTATAGCTTACTGCCTGAGGCGCCCCTACCGGGGAATGCCGACGGGGCTGTCCAGGCAATTTTTAATGGCTAAAGCGCTCACGTTCTCGGGCGCTGGCTTTTCAAATCCCACTTTCCGACCTTGTGTCACATACTCCTAACGTGGGTAGGTGTTAAATATCGAGTACACTCCTATCTTGTGAGTGTCCACGTGTGGTATCTGATCCGATGGATACTACACCCTATAGACCGGCGTTGTCTTGGCCTTTGGGGCATGATTCCGCCGGTCTATGGGTCTGTCCTGTGCAGTTCTAGGAGGTCCACCCTCCCAGGCTTTGCCTCTCCTCTTTGGGGAGGAGTAAGTTGATAGCTTACTGCCTGAGGCGCCCCTACCGGGGAATGCCGACGGGGCTGTCCAGGCAATTTTTAATGGCTACAGCGCTCACGTTCTCGGGCGCTGGCTTTTCAAATCCCACTTTCCGACCTTGTGTCACATACTCCTATAGTGGGTAGGTGTTAAATATCGAGTACACTCCTATCTTGTGAGTGTCCACGTGTGGTATCTGATCCGATAGATACTACACCCTATAGACCGGCGTTGTCTTGGCCTTCGGGGCATGATTCCGCCGGTCTATGGGTCTGTCCTGTGCAGTTCTAGGAGGTCCACCCTCCCAGGCTTTGCCTCTCCTCTTTGGGGAGGAGTAAGTTGATAGCTTACTGCCTGAGGCGCCCCTACCGGGGAATGCCGACGGGGCTGTCCAGGCAATTTTTAATGGCTAAAGCGCTCACGTTCTCGGGCGCTGGCTTTTCAAATCCCACTTTCCGACCTTGTGTCACATACTCCTAACGTGGGTAGGTGTTAAATATCGAGTACACTCCTATCATGTGAGTGTCCACGTGTGGTATCTGTTCCGATGGATACTACACCCTATAGACCGGTGTTGTCTTGGCCTTCGGGGCATGATTCCACCGGTCTATGGGTCTGTCCTGTGCAGTTCTAGGAGGTCCACCCTCCCAGGCTTTGCCTCTCCTCTTTGGGGAGGAGTAAGTTGATAGCTTACTGCCTGAGGCGCCCCTACCGGGGAATGCCGACGGGGCTGTCCAGGCAATTTTTAATGGCTAAAGCGCTCACGTTCTCGGGTGCTGGCTTTTCAAATCCCACTTTCCGACCTTGTGTCACATACTCCTAACGTGGGTAGGTGTTAAATATCGAGGACATTCCTATCATGTGAGTGTCCACGTGTGGTATCTGTTCCGATGGATACTACACCCTATAGACCGGTGTTGTCTTGGCCTTCGGGGCATGATTCCGCCGGTCTATGGGTCTGTCCTGTGCAGTTCTAGGAGGTCCACCCTCCCAGGCTTTGCCTCTCCTCTTTGGGGAGGAGTAAGTTGATAGCTTACTGCCTGAGGCGCCCCTACCGGGGAATGCCGACGGGGCTGTCCAGGCAATTTTTAATGGCTAAAGCGCTCACGTTCTCGGGCGCTGGCTTTTCAAATCCCACTTTCCGACCTTGTGTCACATACTCCTATAGTGGGTAGGTGTTAAATATCGAGGACATTCCTATCATGTGAGTGTCCACGTGTGGTATCTGTTCCGATGGATACTACACCCTATAGACCGGTGTTGTCTTGGCCTTCGGGGCATGATTCCGCCGGTCTATGGGTCTGTCCTGTGCAGTTCTAGGAGGTCCACCCTCCCAGGCTTTGCCTCTCCTCTTTGGGGAGGAGTAAGTTGATAGCTTACTGCCTGAGGCGCCCCTACCGGGGAATGCCGACGGGGCTGTCCAGGCAATTTTTAATGGCTAAAGCGCTCACGTTCTCGGGCGCTGGCTTTTCAAATCCCACTTTCCGACCTTGTGTCACATACTCCTAACGTGGGTAGGTGTTAAATATCGAGGACATTCCTATTATGTGAGTGTCCACGTGTGGTATCTGTTACGATGGATACTACACCCTATAGACCGGTGTTGTCTTGGCCTTCGGGGCATGATTCCGCCGGTCTATGGGTCTGTCCTGTGCAGTTCTAGGAGGTCCACCCTCCCAGGCTTTGCCTCTCCTCTTTGGGGAGGAGTAAGTTGATAGCTTACTGCCTGAGGCGCCCCTACCGGGGAATGCCGACGGGGCTGTCCAGGCAATTTTTAATGGCTAAAGCGCTCACGTTCTCGGGCGCTGGCTTTTCAAATCCCACTTTCCGACCTTGTGTCACATACTCCTATAGTGGGTAGGTGTTTAATATCGAGGACATTCCTATCATGTGAGAGTCCTCGTACCACGTGTGGTATCTGTTCCGATGGATACTACACCCTATAGACCGGTGTTGTCTTGGCCTTCGGGGCATGATTCCGCCGATCTATGGGTCTGTCCTGTGCAGTTCTAGGAGGTCCACCCTCCCAGGCTTTGCCTCTCCTCTTTGGGGAGGAGTAAGTTTATAGCTTACTGCCTGAGGCGCCCCTACCGGGGAATGCCGACGGGGCTGCCCAGGCAATTTTTAATGGCTAAAGCGCTCACCTTCTCGGGTGCTGGCTTTTCAAATCCCACTTTCCGACCTTGTGTCACATACTCCTAACGTGGGTAGGTGTTAAATATCGAGGACATTCCTATTATGTGAGTGTCCACGTGTGGTATCTGTTACGATGGATACTACACCCTATAGACCGGTGTTGTCTTGGCCTTCGGGGCATGATTCCGCCGGTCTATGGGTCTGTCCTGTGCAGTTCTAGGAGGTCCACCCTCCCAGGCTTTGCCTCTCCTCTTTGGGGAGGAGTAAGTTGATAGCTTACTGCCTGAGGCGCCCCTACCGGGGAATGCCGACGGGGCTGTCCAGGCAATTTTTAATGGCTAAAGCGCTCACGTTCTCGGGTGCTGGCTTTTCAAATCCCACTTTCCGACCTTGTGTCACATACTCCTAACGTGGGTAGGTGTTAAATATCGAGGACATTCCTATCATGTGAGTGTCCACGTGTGGTATCTGTTCCGATGGATACTACACCCTATAGACCGGTGTTGTCTTGGCCTTCGGGGCATGATTCCGCCGATCTATGGGTCTGTCCTGTGCAGTTCTAGGAGGTCCACCCTCCCAGGCTTTGCCTCTCCTCTTTGGGGAGGAGTAAGTTTATAGCTTACTGCCTGAGGCGCCCCTACCGGGGAATGCCGACGGGGCTGCCCAGGCAATTTTTAATGGCTAAAGCGCTCACGTTCTCGGGTGCTGGCTTTTCAAATCCCACTTTCCGACCTTGTGTCACATACTCCTATAGTGGGTAGGTGTTAAATATCGAGGACATTCCTATCATGTGAGAGTCCTCGTACCACGTGTGGTATCTGTTCCGATGGATACTACACCCTATAGACCGGTGTTGTCTTGGCCTTCGGGGCATGATTCCGCCGATCTATGGGTCTGTCCTGTGCAGTTCTAGGAGGTCCACCCTCCCAGGCTTTGCCTCTCCTCTTTGGGGAGGAGTAAGTTGATAGCTTACTGCCTGAGGCGCCCCTACCGGGGAATGCCGACGGGGCTGCCCAGGCAATTTTTAATGGCTAAAGCGCTCACCTTCTCGGGTGCTGGCTTTTCAAATCCCACTTTCCGACCTTGTGTCACATACTCCTATAGTGGGTAGGTGTTAAATATAGAGAACATTCCTATTCATGTTTTACCGCATGGTAGGAATCCGGTCATCTCCTACCACATTTAGTGGCGTTACTGTATTGCTATGAATAAATACATTGTATATTTTAACCTGTCACAATTTGTGGTTGTTATCTTTGTGACCCCTAGCACGGGTCTACAACACTGGCGACGAGAAATTTAGTAAAGAACAAACGTAAGGATTTTGATTTTATACCAGTCACGACAAACTGGCTACCAGGATTACTCAAGAAAGTTACGGGATCATTCGACAAAAAACTGAATAACAAAGATTCGGGCAAGGATTTACTTGAAAAAAACCCAAAAAAAAACGTCAAACAACAAAAGACGTCGTCAAAAAAAGTCTTATCTTGCTGTTGAAAAAAAAAAGGCACAAGAAGCCTAAACTACGAGTTAAAACGGAACTCATAAATGGCGTGGATTTACGACAACTGAAAAAAAAAAAAAAACGACTCAAAGTTTCAGTAAGTACAAAAAAAAAATTGTTCGTTCTAAAAAGATTGTCTTAAAAAGGCATTAGCATAGAAAAACAAAATTAAAAAGTTACGTCGGATTTTTCCGATTAAAATAAATTTTTCTCTGACTGACTGGCACGTTGAAAAAAACAAACACTTTCGACAAGCAGGTACGGCATAACACTTTGTGTTAATGAGAAAATATGATATTCTGTTACGCACTTAAAGCGGAAATGATGGCCAATATTTAAATAAATGCTATGAACTCGTTTTTTTTTCACAAAAAAAAACTAATTCTTTGTAAAAGAAAAAAAAAAGTGTACGTTCAACAAGGATTTGAACTAAATACTTACACGTTACGAAAAGAAAATTGAAGAAAAAAAAAAAAAGGTCAAACTTTTTTCTGTATAAACACAAACGCTGAATTATTTTCTAGTGGAAAATTGCCACACAAGGAAAAAATAAATTAAGGAAATACTCGTCAATATAACCAGATACAAAAAATTGTAAAAGTTTTTTTTGTAGAGTTGGTACTATAGAAAAAGAATTAGTTTGTTTCTGAAAACGTTTTTTTGTCATTAAAAAAAAAAAAAAAAATGGAGGATTTTTCAAAACAGATTTTGGAAATTATAAAACTTCAACAAAATCAACAATTAGAACTTGAAAAAAGGTTTCGAGAAGAACAATTGATAGTACAGAAACAAAATGACGAGAAGCGGTTAAGTTTAATGAAATACTTTGAGGAAAAACAGGGAAGAGAAAATAAAGAAATGATGAAATACGCCGCGGAAGAAAAGAAAGAAATGAACGAACAAATATTGGAATTGAAAAAATTACATTTAGAGCATAAAAACCAATCAGATAAAAAAATGGATTTGTTAACGCAAGTTTTAATGAATAAGGACAACGAACAGGAAAACAGTACGGCTTTTTCGCAAAATGCGATCTGGTCAGCCATTGATACATTTCGCTATGCTCCTGAGGAAGACCTAACGTTTGAAACATACTTCAGAAGATTTGAAGACTTATTCAAGATTGATTGTGGTTCATGGACGGATTAAAAGAAGGTTCGTTTATTACTACGGAAGTTGGGTGCATCCGAACATAACAAATTCGTGGATTATATTTTGCCAAGAAAAACCAACGAATTGTCGTTTGACGAGGCAGTCAAACTGTTAATGGAGTTATACTGTCCAAAGACGAGTCTTTTCCATAAAAGATGGAAATGTATGAATATTACACATAAGGAAAACAAGGATTATACGACTTTTGCGTCTATAGTTAATAAAAACTGTGACGACTTCAAGTTGTCATCATTAACGGCAGATAATTTTAGATGCCTAATATTCACACAAGGTTTGATAGCCACAAAAGACGTCGACATAAGACGTCGTGCTCTAAATAAACTGGAATTAGAACCTGATTTAACGCTTCAGAAACTGGCTGAAGATTGTCAACGGTTCGTGGCAGTGAAACAAGATTCCCGAAACATAGAGGAAGCAGGTATCGCTCACATTAAAAAGATACGCTTCAAAAATAAAGGACACTCACCCGCCAGCTATTACCAACCAAAAGGCAAAAAGAACCCTTCACAAAATTATCAGGATAGGACCCCTTGTAGTAAATGTGGAGGACCTCATGGGTACAATGCATGTTGGTACCATAAGAAAATAACGTGTGACCTATGCAAACGAGCAGGGCACAAGGCCTCATATTGCAGAGCAAAAGTAGGAAAAAAGAACTACATAAAAACTGCAAAAAGGGACCCTTCACCAACAGAGAACATAAGGAAATATGTTACGGTGAGAATCGGAAATAGAGAAGTAAATCTGCAACTCGATTCAGGGTCGGATATATCGATTATAAATGTTCACACGTAGAAGAAATTAGGTAAGCCCACGATGATGAAGACGAATAAAATCGCAAGATCGGTAACTGGTGAAAAGATACATTTTGAGGATGAATTAATTATTAATGTTTCACAAAAAAGAAAGACAAAAAAGTTAAAAGTATTCGTTCTTAGGAACACATCGAATTTATTTGGATCTGACTGGATCCAAGAATTTGAATTATGGGACTCGCCAATGAGTGATTTTTGTCAAAAAATCGAAAATTTAACAGCCGAAGCCGACAAACTAAAAAAAGATCTAAAAACATCTTTTCCAAGTGTTTTTTCTGAAAAGCTTGGATGCTGCACGAAAATAAAAGCGAGATTCGAATTGCTGGATGAAGCAAAACCAATATTCAAAAAACCACGTAGCGTACCGTTCGCTTCAAGAGAAAAAATTGAAGAAGAATTGGAAAGACTAGTTAACACAGGGATTTTGACCCATATTAACTATAGTGAGTGGGCAGCCCCCACCGTATACATAAAAAAATCAAAAGAAATCAGAGTATGCACAGATTTCTCTACCGGATTGAATGCATCGCTCAAGGACCACCACTATCCGTTACCAAACCCAGAGGAAGTATTCGCTAAGTTAAATGGCGGAAAATTTTTTTCCAAAATAGACTTAAGCGAGGCGTATCTACAGATACCAGTAGAAGACGATAGTTCAAAACTTTTGTGTATCTCAACACACATAGGTCTTTTTAAATTCAATAGATTAGCATTTGGGATAAAAGTAGCACCTGCTATTTTCCAACAGATAATTGACACTTTGCTAAGCGGTTTGGATTTTTCAATAGGCTATCTGGACGATATTCTCATACGTAGTCAAAATGTTGAACAACATAGAGATCATGTATTTCAAGTGTTTGACAGAATACAAGAATACGGCTTCACTTTGAAGGAGGCAAAATGTGAATTTTTTTGGAACAAATAAAATACCTGGGTCATATATTAAATAAGGACGGGAGAAAACCCGACCCGGATAGGTCCACAGCAATAAAAGACATGCCAGAGCCTCAAACTGTAACTACATTGCAAAGTTTTTTAGGGCTCGTTAACTATTATCAAACTTTTATTAAGAATATGCATAAATTGCGCGCGCCTTTGAATGAACTATTAAAAAAGGACAAAAAATGGAACTGGACGCCTGAGTGCCAGTCGGCATTTAAGCAGTTAAAAGATGTACTAACATCAGATTTATTTCTGATTCATTTCAATCCAGAACAAGAGATTATTGTCGCAACCGACGCAAGTGCTTATGGAATAGGGGCATGCATTCTACATAAAATGCCAGATGGGTCCACTAAACCGATCGCCCATGCGTCGAGAACCTTACTGCCAGCCGAGAAGAATTATTCCCAAATTGAGAAGGAAGCACTGGGGATCATATTCGGAGTTACAAAATTCCACCGTTTTTTACATGGTCGAAAATTCAAATTACAAACTGATCACAAGCCGCTTATAACCATTTTCGGTTCAAAAAAAAAGGGATACCAACTTACTCAGCCAACAGACTGCAAAGATGGGCGACCATCCTGCTAAATTACGATTTCAGTATGGAATTTCTTGCATCTGCGATATTAGGTCACGCTGACGGATTGTCGCGATTAATCCCGAAATCAAGGGAACCGCTGGAGGACACAGTAATAGCGTCACTACAAAGTGAAAAGGACTATACACAAATACTGTGCAATACGATCAGGGAATTACCAGTGACTTTGAAAGATATAATAAGGGAGGCTGAAGAAGATAGTTTCATCAAAGAAACGAAACAAAAAATGCAATCAGATGAATCGGCGGCGGAAGTTTATTCTATGTGCAATGAGGTACTGTTGTACCGAGAAAGGATTGTAATCCCAGCCACGCCGAGGAAAATTTTTTAAAGGATTTTCATACGGGGCACCCTGGGGCTACTAGAATGAAGAGCCTCATGAGGTCCTACGTTTACTGGAAGAGCATGGACACTGATATTGAAGACATGGTAAAGTCGTGTCAGGGATGCGCATTGGCTGCAAAAGCGCCCCCAATACAATTTAGCCCGTGGCCTAAAGCTGACCATCCATGGTCAAGGATACACGTGGACTTTGCAGGTCCATTGGAGGGAAACTATTACTTAATAGTTGTTGATAGCTTTTCAAAATGGCCTGAGGTATTTAGATGCAAAAGTCCAACGACGGATTTTACAATCAGTGCTCTTCACGAATTGTATGCTAGGTTTGGTGTGGTCGATTGTTTGGTGTCGGACAATGGCACGCAATTCATGTCAGCAGATTTTAAAAGTTTCTGCGAGGATTTCCAGGTCAACCACATAACAACGCCAACTTATCATCCTCGATCGAACGGTCAGGCAGAGAGGTTCGTGGACACGCTAAAAAGAGCCCTGAAAAAAGCTAAAGGAACGCCCTCAGGAAAGGCGTTACAACAGTTTTTACAGGTGTACCGAATTACGCCAAATGAAAGCGCTCCATCAAAGATGTCGCCGGCAGAGTTAATGTTTGCGAGGAAAATTAGGCCGGTCTTCGAGAAACTTTTGCCTAAACAGGTAAAACCGCCGAATACTACAGTTCCTAAAAAGATGTATTTACCTGGGGAAAAGGTATTTTTCCAGATACATAAAAATAATAGTATGATGTGGGAACTAGGAACGGTCAAGCAGAGGATTGGGCGGATGGTTTACATAATCGAAGGTCCAAAATTCACTCACAAGAAGCATTTGAACCAAATTCGGAAACGTGTCACTGATGACGACAGACAACCTCCTGTTGAACAAGAAGTAATGGACCATATATATGACACGTTCGACCTGGTAACACCACAAGCAGCCGAACAACGCCGGTCTTCCAGAAAAAGAAAAAGGATCGATCCCATAGAGATCAATCCCAGGAAAAAGAGCTATACGATCATTCCAGGGGAATGAAAAGCTCGGGAGGGGGGTGTTGTGGGGTACAAATCACCCCTATTGAAGAACTAATGGAAGCAACCATCTATAATAAATACCGTGGTTGCAAAGACTCAAACAGAGGACACTCCTATTATGTGAGAGTCCACGTGTGGTATCTGTTCCGATGGATACTACACCCTATAGACCGGTGTTGTCTTGGCCTTCGGGGCATGATTCCGCCGGTCTATGGGTCTGTCCTGTGCAGTTCTAGGAGGTCCACCCTCCCAGGCTTTGCCTCTCCTCTTTGGGGAGGAGTAAGTTGATAGCTTACTGCCTGAGGCGCCCCTACCGGGGAATGCCGACGGGGCTGTCCAGGCAATTTTTAATGGCTAAAGCGCTCACGTTCTCGGGCGCTGGCTTTTCAAATCCCACTTTCCGACCTTGTGTCACATACTCCTATTGTGGGTAGGTGTTAAATATCGAGGATACTCCTATTATGTGAGAGTCCACGTGTGGTATCTGTTCCGATGGATACTACACCCTATAGACCGGTGTTGTCTTGGCCTTCGGGGCATGATTCCGCCGGTCTATGGGTCTGTCCTGTGCAGTTCTAGGAGGTCCACCCTCCCAGGCTTTGCCTCTCCTCTTTGGGGAGGAGTAAGTTGATAGCTTACTGCCTGAGGCGCCCCTACCGGGGAATGCCGACGGGGCTGTCCAGGCAATTTTTAATGGCTAAAGCGCTCACGTTCTCGGGCGCTGGCTTTTCAAATCCCACTTTCCGACCTTGTGTCACATACTCCTATAGTGGGTAGGTGTTAAATATCGAGGACATTCCTATCATGTGAGTGTCCACGTGTGGTATCTGTTCCGATGGATACTACACCCTATAGACCGGTGTTGTCTTGGCCTTCGGGGCATGATTCCGCCGGTCTATGGGTCTGTCCTGTGCAGTTCTAGGAGGTCCACCCTCCCAGGCTTTGCCTCTCCTCTTTGGGGAGGAGTAAGTTGATAGCTTACTGCCCGAGGCGCCCATACCGGGGAATGCCGACGGGGCTGTCCAGGCAATTTTTAATGGCTAAAGCGCTCACGTTCTCGGGCGCTGGCTTTTCAAATCCCACTTTCCGACCTTGTGTCACATACTCCTATAGTGGGTAGGTGTTAAATATCGAGGACATTCCTATTCATGTTTTACCGCATGGTAGGAATCCGGTCATCTCCTACCACATTTAGTGGCGTTACTGTGTTGCTATGAATAAATACATTGTATATTTTAACCTGTCACAATTTGTGGTTGTTATCTTTGTGACCCCTAGCACGGGTCTACAACAATTATCATTATCATTATCATTATCATTATTATCATTATCATTATTATTATCATTATTATTATCATTATCATTATTATCATTATCATCATTATTATTATCATTATCATTATTATCATTATTATCATTATTATTATCATTATCATTATTATCATTATCATCATTATTATTATCATTATTATTATTATCATTATCATTATCATTAGCATTATTATCATTATCATTATTATCATTATTATCATTATTATTATCATTATCATTATTATCATTATCATCATTATTATTATCATTATCATTATTATCATTATCATTATTATCATTATCATTATTATCATTATCATTATTATTATTATAGGGATGAACAAAAATAAGCACCTGCTCTAATGGCATAAAAATGCAAATTTTAAAAAATTCACCAAAAATAACCTAATTATCGTATTTTGATAAAATGTTCAGTATTGCAAGTATTAATCTTTCCCCTAAAAAAAATTGCTGACTTTAAATTTGGAGGCAACCGTTTTTTGTAGGGTGTCATATTTTTTGGTGGTAGGACAAAAGCCCACCAGACAAAAGCCCCCCAAAATAATTCAAACACGGACCACCAACGTAAAAATAAATAAATTTTTTTAAATTAAAAAAAAAAATTTATATTTATTTTTTTTACAATTTGTCTAATTTTTTTTTCTCGACAAATTTAAAAAAATTTCATTTATAAACATTTTTCCTGTACTTTGTAAATACTGCATTCTTTTAAAGATTACATCATAAAAGAACACGCACCTTTTTTACTAGTAACCCGTCCGAGTGGTAAAACGAAAATTACATTTAAAAAAATGTATGTGTTGTATTACTCATCTTTCGTGGAAAGTAAGAACAACAATTAGTTTAGAATGCAGATTGGGGGGATCAGTTTTGCATATAATTTTAACATAAAATCATCCACTATTTCTGGACCATTATAACTTTTTAGGGCATTAACCAATTTTCTTTTGCGATGGGAGATAAATTCTATGTATTATTTTTCGGGTGGGTTGGGTGGTCTCTATTTTTTAAAGCGATTATGTGTGGTTTTACGACTTTGCCGGTCGGACTTAGGGTTAGTGCTAAAACATTTTAGTTAATTGCTCTAAAAATTTAGAATGTCCCGGAAAGGGGGGATCATTTTACGTTAAATTTATATGCGCAACAAATCCCCTACTCTAAATTAAAATAATAATTGTTTTTGTTTTTTCAGTGTGTTCACACGTAATTGCCTAAAAAATGTAAAATCTCATTTTTTTTTTTGGGGGGGGGGGTACTCTTATGTTTTGCTAAACTCATTGTGAGATTTTCATCTATATTTTTCTTGTGTACCATTTTTTCCTATTTATTAACTTGTGCCATTTTTACCGGTGCCATTTTAACTAAATTCAGTGAAAATAGCGATTAGAGATAATTTAGCAGTCATGAGTTTTCAAATTCTTCATTAATTGAAAATTGATTTAATTAATTTCAAAAGGAAATAAACATTAGGTTTAAAGAATTTAAAACAGAAGAAAATACAAACAAACATTAATTATGACAGAGGATATATACGCGGTGACCGGATCAACAGTCAGGGTCAGGGTGGCGCCAGAAAAAAAAAACTTGTCCCTAAAACTGTGAACTCTATGATGGGGGGGGGGGGAGGTATTTACCTCCCCGGGAGGTTAGGCACAAGGCCAGTTTTATCTTACTCCTACAAGGTAAGATGTGACCCAAGGTCGGGTCGGGAAAGTGGGGCTTGAAAAGCCAGCGCCGAGAAGGTGAGCACTCTGGCCATTAAAAATTGCCTGGGCAGCCCCGTTGGCATTCCCCGGTAGGGGCGCCTCAGGCAGTAAGCAATAAACTTACTCCTCCCCAAAAAGGGGAGGCAAAGCCTGGCAGGGTGAACCTCCTAGAACTGCACAGGACAAACCGGCGTAAATCAAGCCCCGAAGGCCAAGACAATACTAGTCTATGGGGTGCAGTATCCATCGGAACAGATACTACACTTTGATCTCTATGATAGGCTTCATAAGATAAATTTGAACATTTCAAAACGTTTGATAAGGGGATAGACGTAAGTGAATCTGGAAACTGAAATTTACCAATAAAAAAAATATTAAATTAAACAAAATAACTTTTTAGAAATCCAGATTAAAAAAAAAGGACTTACAAAATTAAATCCACTTTAAACATTAATTTATTTTTACGTTGTTCGTATTTGAATTATTTTGGTGGGCTTTTGTCCGGTGGGCTTTTGTCTGGTGGGCTTTTGTCCGGTGGGCTTTTGTCTTCACACCATATTTTTCATTACCCTCTCCTAACTGATTTTTTAAAACACCGAGTACATATTTAAATTAATAGCTTTGAAAGATAATTCACTGTAGCTTAATATTTTATTTATTTTTTTATCTTTTGGAAAAAAAACACCAACTTCTAGTCGAACAGACCCCTTATTTTTGGTAATTTAAAAATGCTAATATAAATAAAAGTATTGTTCATCGAAGAAATTTTTTGTTTGTTAAATATTTACTTAATTTATTACGGAAGCGGTAATAAAAACAAAAAGATAAAAAATTATTATTATTAATCTAAAAAATGTTTGAAAAATTGACAACTCAAAATATATTATTTTCAGGAGGTGGGCCGTGGCGTGGCCGTCGTAATAGTAGGCATGTTCACTGGAAAATTACGTCATGCTATTTAGTTACAAACGAGATCTGTCGAACAGTCAGACTATGGGCATTTTGACCCCTCCCTTCACTTCAAAATTCACCAAAATTCAGGATATCAACCAATTTTAATGAAATTTTCAGTGCTTATTAATTAACGATCACTGAATATAATTAACCCATTACTTTATAAAATCTTAGTGCAAATGTATTATTTCGTTTAATTCGCGTAGCAAGCATTAAATTAATACTTAATAATAAAATGGTGACATAAATTTTTTAATTTTTAAAACATGAAAATTTGTCTTTGAAAAATAATTTGTCTGATTTAATATTCATTTTTAAATAAGTTCATTCTTTCCGGATTATTTTTAATATTTGAGTTGATTGCTATGACAACTTGGTCTACATCGAATGAACATACTAGTATCAGTTATAGCATGGGTATATCTCTTGGTTTATAAACATAAGAAGACAAATTCCTTTTTTAGGGAGTTTATTCTTTATATGAACATTTCATTATAGATAGTTTTAGCTAAATAATATGCGTTGCTCTCATTTCCAAAAAAATAATAAATGATGTTTCTTGATTTTTTTAAACAAAAAACACCTTTACTAATACAGGGTATTAAAAGAAGCGCATAAATGTATTTTTTTATTGTTAACATCGTAGATGTTAACAATAAAAAAAAATCTTTTCAAAAATAACTCTCATATATTACGAAAAAAGAAGCCCCTGAATTCCGTATTAATAACGACCAAATAGATTATTATATTAAAAAAAAATTTTTTTTTACATAAAATATAGTTTCTGAAAGAAAAACAATAAAGTTTATTTTCAATAAAGTAACATTTTGGCCAAAAGATTGTAATAAAATATAGTTTCTGAAATTGACAGGGTAAGAGCGCAGAATAACGACTTCCTAGTGGGCCGTGCGAAAAACCAGATTGGCCTTTTTATGGCCAAATTTTACGAATTTGACCTGTTTTAAAGCAGTTCGGCTATCGAAAGTTCCGTTTGGCCTTTTTTGTGAATATTCTGGAGTTCACTTATGTTTATCAGACCTTTTGAAATGTTCAAATTTGTAAAATTTAAAAACTTATGACTGCTAAACTATCTCTCAGTTGTATTTGGAAACATATATTTAAAAAATAATTATATTCATTTTCTTGGATGAAGGTGAATTCAAGTATTTCGTTTAATTTGTTGACAACGGCAGCAAAGAGACATTAGAAAGAGTGATACAAAGAAAGATAATGCCGGGAACACGCAGTATCAGTGATGGCTGAACTGCCTACAGTGAACTAAGTTGTCTGAGATATACGCATGACATAATAATTCACAAAGACAATTTTGTTGACCCAGGTGACATGTATAGTAATATATACGCAGAATATAGAAAACTCTTGGTTACATTTAAAAAGATTTTTGCGAGAAAAGGGCACTCATAGAAATCCTCATCAATGGGAGTACATTTGCGAATATTTGTTTAAAACATAATTCAAAGACGTATTTACTGCTTTAGTAAATAAAATCAACAATTTGTATCCACTATAAATTTAGGTGTTTGTTTTCATTTTTTCTTTTTGTTTTTATTTTTTAAATGTTTTTTTTTCTGTTTGTTATTCATTTTTAGCGAAGTGACACGAGTATTCATATACAGAATATAGAAAACTCCTGGTTACATTTTAAAAGATTTTTACGAGAAAATGGCACTTTTTCATTTTTACTTTTAGTTTGTATTTAAAAAAATTTATTTTCTGTGTTTGTTCTTCATTTTTAACGAAGTGTTTGTGTTCGTTTTCATTTTAAGCAATAGAAATTTGAATTTTGCGATACGCCTGGCCACGTATGAGTGAACTCCAGAATATTCACCAAAAAGGCTAAACGGAATTTTCGATGGCCAAACTACTTTTAAAAAGGCCAAATTCGTGAAATTTGGCCATAAAAAAGCCAATCTGGTTTTGCGCACGGCCCACTAGTCAGTCAGCCGGCCGTTATTCTGCGCTCTTACCATTGACAGTGATTCTTTTTCATAATTTAAAATGTTATAAAACGAACATAATAATAATAAAACTATATTTTATTACAATGATGCTTTTTGATTTTTTAAACTTAAAAATAAATCAAACATGAAAGATTACGAATTCATTAAAGTAACATAAAATCAATAATTCAAAATAATTAATAGAACATTTATTGAAATAAATTAAAATGTGTGTTTCTTTTTTTTTTTTTTTTGCAAAACGAAGTTTTTATACAATACAGTAAAAATTTGTAATAAATTACAACAGTCATGTTTTTTGGGGGGAGAGGAGTAGATGAAACTTATTAATTAGCCTAAAATTGTATATTTTATCTCGTAATAAAATTCTAATTTTTTTTTAAAACTTGAAATTCGAACTTTAATCACGGTCGTTGTAATATAATGCAATTTGAACACCATGATGGATTAAAAAAAATTTCTTTCGCTTAAAAAAGAAAATACATTTGAAAAAAAATGAACATGGTAACAATGATTTCCAATTGAATGAATACTCCTTAGGAGGGTAGCCGTATTCTTGGTAGCGAATAACGTCACAATAGCAGGAAAAAATTTTAATATGATTTCCAAGTGAATGAATAATCCATACAGTATATGAATATTGATTAAAAATGGACGCACGCATGCGCATTACTGCACGGTTAATTTAATCGTGGGTCTAAGAACGATGACCAATGACATCACCAGAAAATCTCGAGTCAGTTCAAAGGCCTGCTACTATTACGACGACCACGGCCGTGGCTGATGGCAACGGGTTGACCGAGCTGAGGCCACCGTAAGTAAAGGCCTGTTAGCTGGAAATTGACGTCATGCTTTACAGTGACAAACGAGATCTGAATCTCCAAAATATAGAAACATTTGTAACTCTCCCTTCACTTAAAAATCCATCAAAATTCAGGAAATCAACCAATTTTACGATCGCCACGGCCGAGCAGTGGACTTATGTACTTAGAAAATAGCTTCGGGAGTGTGGGGGGAAGGGGGGGGGAAATGGCTGACGCTCAGTTCTGCTCGATCCACGAACCGAAAACACATTTCTAAATTTGATGCCTTTTTATGTACGTTTCTGTCTTTTTAAAAAAAAGTTCTTATCATTCCGTTTTTGCTGGTTATGAGGCATCCTACCGGATGCCAGACATTCACCAGCTATTTCAGACACTCCAGCCTAGAGATCTTTTTAAGATTCTAACCGTCCCTTTAAGTGCAATTGGAGTCTCATATGCGGAGTAAAAAAACAATAGAGATAATTTTATACTGACTGGAAATCTTTTAATGTATCAAGTTTTTATTTATTTATAGAAATACTTGAAGTGGCCATGGATCTTAAAATGTATAAGCACCTTTAATATTAAAAAAAATATTAACATTGAAAAAAATGCTGAGATCCAGAAATCGTTTTATTTAAGTTTGGATTTATTACACATTAATGCTTTCGTATTTTTAGGAAAATGGGGATGGCTTCGTAACACTCATAAAATTCAAAAGTTTGCCGAACAGACGAATTTTTGTTAATCTCTATAGTATTACTATTCCTTATTATTATTCTCATATGGAAGTAAAGATACTTATTATTTTGCCATCTAATTTACATAGTCTTTGTGGTGTGTCAGATACGCGTATGTAAATTAGATGGCAAACTCCGAAAAAAGAGAGATTCTTTCTCTAAATGCTCAGAGAGACAGTAAGAAATATTGAAGAGTGGGTGAATCAACATAGAGTAAGAAAAGACGAGAGAAATATGTAGATTGCTAAGTGAGAGATAGGTGACTTGTTTAGATAATTTCAAATTACGGCTTATTAGAACAATTAAAATTCATTTGTTTCAAACATAACTCAATACCAGAACTAAGAAATATTTTAGTATGTATTTTGTTTCATTAAAGTATATCGGGGGAAAAAGCCTTTGCGAAGGAAACGTGCTGAACTCAACTTTTGTATAATAATAGATAAATAGTGTATAAAATAGAGGCAGGTCATTTAGTACAAACCATTAGGAGAAGCTGACCCGAAGTTTCATAAAAAGTGTGAATTGTTTGTGGTCGTCGCTTCATGTAAAGTAGGAATAAACAACAATTTTGAAAAAGTTAATTTTGCTGAGTTTGATGTAAATAGCTCTTTGTTTAAAAGGAAATACATTTTAATACGATATAAAAAAGTTTGCCTATTTTTGCAATACTTGATTTATTTGTACAGAAATGTAACATTTCTCTCCATCATGTGTAACGGAACGAGTACTCGTTTTGATGATAATAATAATAATAATAATAATAATAATAATAATAATAATAATAATAATAATAATAATAATAATAATAAAAGATTAATGACATCTTGTTATATTACAGTGCTTGGGAGTCGGACATTTTTTCAGAGAACACATGCTAGTCATGACCGTTTGTCTCGTGGCCTATCCCAGTGTCCTCATCATCAAGTAGTTAATAGAGCCTCGACTGACTACTTCAGTTTAAGAGAATAGAGAGTGTAAAAGTCTCCAAAATTTTATGATGCAACCAACCCAGCCGGTGATAATGGTTTGTAAAAGTAATGAACTAAATATTCAACCTCATTAGTGGTCATCTATTCATCCTTGCATTCCAACCATAAAGATAAACACGAAATCCCAGATGTCGACTCGGACATAGTGTGGCACAATCGATGAGTGGCCCTTTCTGGAGAGCTGGTGCTCCCATTACAGTTTGCAATCCGTTGTGCCAGACTTGGAGATAAGTGCAATAATTATTGCAATTCATACATGTCAGTACGTTTGTGTTGGCCATGTTTTTGAAAACTGGGAGTCGATGTCAAACCAATTCAATGACAGGTGCATGTGATGGGTTCAAAGATCAGACCAGCTGTCATCCAAGATGTGTTAGAAAATCGTCACAGAAAATTTGAAATCATAACAAAACGTTTATCGGAACTCAGAACAGTGTGTTATATATTGTGCCTTTCTCTCTCTCTCTTACCCCCTCACTCTCTCTCTTTCTCCTCTCGCTTGGTCCACGACAAGCGAAATAACACAGTCGGTTTTTGGACAAGCACGACGATCCCATTTCAAATTTTCTTGAGAAAATTACTGACGCCAGCCGACGAAATAGTCGGGTATGAATCCTTTATGTTAAAGGGCATGTAATGATCGTTTGGTCCGGAGAGCTGGTGTAACAGCCCTTCCAAAGACGCCCCCAAGGCTCACAAACACTAAGTCACACTCCCCGTCAAACGATCGGAGCACAATTGGTTCCGCGACTAAGATAAACCACCCCTTCCAAGCACATAACACCAGGAGCAGCTGATTTGAAATATTATATAAAAAGTGAGAATTGTTTGTCTTCATGTAAAGTAGCAATGAGAGCTAATTGTGATGATTGATGTAAATAGTTCCTTCAGTTCTGGATCTCAATTGCATCATGAGTAGGCCTTTAGTATAGAACCCTATGATTCAGATCCCATCAGATTTATTTTGGTAATTTATACACTAATACTGTTGGGAAAGGTATCAACCGACAATACTCTCCCAGTGATCAGTAAAATTGTAACATGTGTTCGATTTACCGTATACAGAGGATCGTTTATAATATGTATTTGGTCATTAAATAACTCTGTAAGGGTAGAATTATCTGAGTTATCTTGCTTGGACTGATATGTGAGGCTTATATTGCTCAACGTTATAGAGAATGCGCCCTCCTCTTTAAAAGTAAAGAAAACTCGTTTCACGCACGTGTGGAAGTTAGGACAAGATGCTTCTGGCTGGACATTCAAGGTATACGGACGTCGTCCAGCTCTTTATATGAACCTAACTTGCCAAACCATAGTAGGCTTTGCATCTAGTTAATGTTTTCTAAAAGCAGTCGCATAGACTCTCAGAAACACACAATCAAGTAAGTGACATTTACTTATACACTGTTCACCAATCTTTTCTATCCCCGAAAACACATGTATCTTTCTCAATTCTATTTGGACTGTAATGTATTATCTCTTTACTAATTATGTTTGTGGTTCTACCCGGTTGTATATCATATTGCATACCTCGTTACATGTTTCCATAATCCAGTTTACGTTTGTCTTCCACAAACTGTTTATATGAGAATAAATGTGTATGTAAATCCAACAGTTTCTTCACTTTTGCCCCCTTTTCCTCTTTCTTCAAACACTCATGTATATGTGACACAACCGCTTGCCGGGGGTGTAACTTGGTGTGTCCACGCCGTGGAGACGTCTATGGAAGGGTTGTTATGTCCATTGCACGACACACCAGCTCTCCGGACTAAAAGCTAGGTACATCTCCTTTAACATAAGGGTTATACCCGTTAGGGTATTTTGTCTGAATACACGGTGGCGTCATTAGGCGTCATTAGTTCTGACTTCATTAATTCTCTCCTGATAATTAATTATTTGCTGGGACCGCTGTGGAAATGCATGTTTGTAATAAGGGAATAGACAAGCATATCAAAAATATAATTATTTATTTTTACCGAAAAACTAAAATTTTGAAAACTCGAAGTTTGCTGAGCTTGGCGTGAGACACATTTGTCGCGTGTGCAGATTCAAAAACCAAACTGAAAATATCTCTCTGCAATAAATCGAGAGAGAGAGAGAGAGAGAGAGAGAGAGAGAGAGAGAGAGAGAGAGAGAGAGAGACACACACACACAGAAGGAAAGATACAGAGAAAATACAGCAACCAGTGTTTTTCAGTTCACAAGCCTCTGCGACAGTTGATTTTACCTTTTGACCCCCTCTTATGCACCTGTCACTTTATTGCTTCTACATCGACTTTTGATTTTTCCAAACAATGACTGTTTGATGCGGTTAACATCTTGAAGTGCAGGGTTGTCGGCTCTGCGTGTTTCCCTCGGAGAGCAATAGAAAGTCTGGCGCAAGGCTTTTAAATATTGGGATCTATAGCTCCCACGAAAGGGTCACTGACCTTGCCACATTTGTCTCCTCTTTTTGTGTGAGCTTTGCCCTAATTGGCAAACGTCAAATCTCTTCCATCATTACATAAGAGACAGTAAAATTTTCTTACTCCCTATGTCATACTTAATCGTCGTTTTAACATAAGCTTATTTGATGTTTTTCTTTTGTTTTCTTTTCGAAAAAATATTAAATGCCTTTTCTGTAATAGTTATTTACTTTATTTATTTCATGTTTTTTTTCATTGATTAAATGTTGATAAATGTCGACAGTTTATTTCTTTTAGTGTCATTAATTTAAATTTTCTCGGTCTTGACCAATGGTTAGTTGGTGACTTTTTCCCTCCTCCCTCAGTGCACTCTCGCACAAATTTCTCGGCCGTTTCAAGCAGCCTTTACGTTTTGCCATCTGCTATTGCTAATTTAATATTGTGTGTATGGGCGAAAGGTAATTTCGGGAATTTTTTAACGTAGGATTTTTTTCCAGATATTTAATCCGGGTTTGGCTGTGATTGGCCTTTTGTAAGGGTGTTTAAGCTCCCTTTTGGCGTGATAGTCCGGTAGAAAGGTGACAGGAATCTGTGGTGTGGGTAGATGGGGGACACCCTAACTGCCTCTATCACCGAATTCCTTTTTTGGTCTGGGGTCGGATACTGACGGAATGAATTCTTTCTTGGCTGTTTATTACAACCAGATCTAACAGTGGCGATGCGTGGCGGCAACTCCACTATCTCACTTGAGGATTCGTCGATTTTACCACTGGTATTAATACCCCTTTTACCTTTAATTAGTTAGGGTGAAAGGTTATTTGGACTCGGTTCTTTTTCAACCAGAATGCACTCAATATAAACTCACGATCTAAGTCTGGAGTGATAAACAGCCTAGACGAAGCTTTTAATTTTCTCACTTTAACGGGTAGATGGACCACTTTAACGGGTAGATGGACCACTTTAACGGGTAGATGGTAGCTGTTGCATTAGTTTCCTTTTTTGCTTTTAACTTCTAAAAACTGATGTTTTGAGGAGCGAGCCCCCCGATCCAGTGTCGACTAGCGCCTTTATCAATCGACCCCTTATTTTAATGATAACCCCCATTCCGGAGCCCTGGTTAGGGAGTTTGTGTCCCTGGGCTTCTCTACTGTTTTTGTGTTTCTGTTTTTGTTTTTTTCTTTTTTCGGTGGGCCTGTTTCAGACCGCTTTTACCACCTCCCTAACATCCATGTCCTCTGGGCTTCATATTTCCTCGGGGTCCTTCTTTCTTTGAGAACTTGACATGGTTACATATTCGGGTACCCGCCGCCTGATCAAGTCTGTGGTATTGAATGGGGTTCGAGGGTACCTTGTTATTTCCTTTTCCTGGGTTGAAGTTATTTACTTCTTCCTCAGGTGACCATGGGCAGTCCCTGTTTAGCCTCTCATGACTGCGGTCTCTTAGATTTCGTCGAAGTGTAACCACAAAACTTACTCTTTACAGCGTTGGTGACTTTGCTACAACTGTAGCAACAATGGTGGCCCTTCTCCAACCATTTACTGCTGTAAGATTTACTTTTGAGTACCCTAAATCTATTATGCCCCCTATGCCCCTACTGTCAGTGGACGCCGTAAGCTATAATTTAGGATAGCCTGTTCCCTTATGCGGCCACCTCAGAGTCGCTCATAGAGCTTTTCGCTTTGTCCCGCCGCAGACAAGGCCTCCGATAAAATTGCCGGACTGGATCTTACTTAATGAAGGCTTTATTCATAGCATCTATGAACATTTCAGCTAACTGCACTTGCACAGCTGAACTTTCCTTACACTCGGCGTCCCTGTATGCTAACTTAGCAAGTCGGTTTATCCTATTTGCTAAGTCCGTGAGTACCTCACATCGATTCTGCTTTATTTTAATAAATGCTCTAGCGGCATCGACGCCATTTATAAATACCCCGTACCTTGCCGTTAATTGATTGAGCAGGTCTTTATTGGTTCTATTCAAATATTCGTCGATATATTCTCCGATGCATTCCTATGTCATACCATCCAAGAAATCATAGGCTAGATTTACTAGCTTTGGATTTATCAGCTTGTAGATCCGCTCTTTCTTTTGCAGAGCAGCTAGCCATGGCCTTAAGTCGGACAGTTTACCAGTAAAGATTGGGATCTTTTGATCCACCTGTGAGAACTCTATTTAAAGGGGTTGGGTCTGTGTTAGCCATTTTGTCTATATCTTTTATTTTTTACGACTCAAACAACAAGTTAAGATTCAAACAATATTTATTAATAGAATAGTAAAAGAAGGGATACACGTTTGTTTATCCCTTCTTTTACTATTCTATTAATAAAATAGAAATATTAATAAAAGAGAAACAAAGTATTATTTTATATCTTCTCTGTCGATATGTTGAAGGTTTTTTTTAGGTAAGCAGGCGACGACACTTTGCACTGATTTGGGGTCACGACATTCGTGGACGTTAAGAGATGACACCAGATGCTTGGCCGACGTTTGACTTCTCTTCGTGTAAAGGTTTAGGATGGGGAAGAAGGTGTTGCTAACCGAAAATAAGAGTTAAAAGGCGACGATACTTTGGCCTTTTATGTAAGGTCACTACGTTCGTTAATGTTTTAAAAGATGACAGTTTCCCGGCTATGTCGTCTGATTTCCTCTCGGTTAGGTTCAGGATGGGGCGGGGTGTTGCTAATTGGACACACGATTCGCTTCTCTTGGGTGCAAGGTTAGGGGATGGGTTGACGGCGTCGGTCCAACAGGAATAACATTTCTTTTATAACTTGTTTCGGTTCAAAGGACAAATAAGAAAGACACAGTATAAAATAGATTTGGTTCGCCTCCGTTTAATGTTTATGAAATACATTTTCTTTCTCTAATAATTTCGATTCATCTATCGTTCATTTGTAACACTGTCGATACACGCATGCGAGCATTGTTATGTTTGTTTTAAATTGAAAACAACAATATTACACACAAAATGTGTATGGAAAAATGCGTATTAATTTAATAAACCATTTTATTTAGTTTTCATAATTACTTCTAATAAGCTGGGTGTACTTTGTGTAGATATATTAGTTTCTCCACATCAGGCATCACTAAGAAGAAGACATGTTCATTTTCTTGGAATGAAGCAATGCAACTGCACTGAAGCCCTGTTTTACTAAATATGATGTTGGAAAGGCAATAAAATATATCTTCACCGTGTTCCATAATACTGGATGAAGATAATTTTTGGAACCAAAATTCTTTCTTGAATTTTGGCCTCATCTTAACCGGAAATGAGCTCCTCCCACTTCCTCTTCTCGTGGTTTTTCACGCCGACCCCTCTGCTACTTCTTTGTTCTATTACAATAGGCGCAGCAGTTACTGTTTTTAAGCTCCACATCCTCCAAATTCATTTTCTTCATATTAAGCGTAACTAGTACTAGTGTATTCATGTACAGCATTAAAACCCTCTGTAGAAGATGGCTGTGGTGAACTGACTAGCGGAACTGACAAACGGCAATATGATATACAAATGGCGTAGAACCACAACCATAATTACTAACAGTCTAAATACATTCGAGAAAGATTCATGCGTTTCCGGTGATAGAGAAAATGTGTAAACAGTGTATAAGTAAATGTCACTTACTTGATTGTGTGTTTCTGAGAGTCTATGCGACTGCTATTAGAGAAGATGATCTAAAGGCAAAGCCTGCTAGGATTTGGGAAGTTAGGCTGATAGAATAAGCTGGGCGAAACGTCCGTATGCCTAAAATGTCTAGCCAGAAACATCTCGTCCTAACTTCAACCCGTGCGTGGAACGAGTTTTCTTAACTTTTGGACAGGAAAGCGCATTCTCTATAACGTTGGGCATAATACGCCCAAGGGAGATAACTCAGATAATTCCACCGTTACAGGGTTATTTAATGACCGATCACAATTATAAACGATTCTCTGTATATGGTGAATTGACACATGTTAGAATCCTTGCTGTTCCATAGCCCCACTTTCATTGGGGATGTTGGTAACCTTAAAGTGTTGTTCCTCCTGTGAGTATCTGATTATATTAGCAGAATCAGTGTCTCAAAATGAACTTGTTGATTTAGATGAATCGCGTTTGCGACGTCCTTTGTTTAGTAAATGCTTACAGAGATTTGTTGTCTGTTTTACAGCAAATCAACCCTTTTGAGATTATTTGACGGCAAAGACGCAATACATTTTGTAAATGATTCATTGCATACGATAAATTTAACAAAATTTGCTAGTTTATTCATGTTTGGGTGAAATTACAGGGTTCTTATTTTCCCAACATTATTATTGCATAAATAACGCGAATCTATAACGGATTACATAGGTCACAACGTTATCCATCGCGCAAATCACCAAGAAAAATGCAAAAACATTTGATTCGGTCGATCTACAAAAGTCTGAATTTCTTGAATAAATGTAGGATACATACAGAGTGTTCGAGATAAACTAGCTTAATTGCAACACCATGGACTATTATGTGTGGAGTGCAGTTGGGAAGGATATCACACCGCCTGAAACACTGATTACCAGGATCAAACTGGTGTTCAGGCGTCTCTCAAAGGACACTGTGTTAAAGTCGCATGCTCCAGGTCCAGGTCCCACTTAAAAACCGTCGTGGAGATTCATGGCGATTTCTTCGATTCAGCTGTATTCGGCAAAAGATCCGCTGAGAGACGCACTTTGAATTTCGAGAATATATCAATTATTGGCCCAGATATTACCTTTATCCTTTTCTCTCACAAACGGATCAATCCTCAAAAACGCTTAATTCTCTTTTAAAAAGCTCTTTCTCGAAATATTGGAAACATATGTTAATAACATCTGAGTTATTGTACGAGTTATATCTCTGTTTTCTCAAAAGTTTCAACTATTTACACCTTACCCTGACAACTATTCCGTTTTCTTTGATTGGATGTGTTTTAAGAACAATGTTGGATCAGAGTAAATATAGAATTAGAAACAATCCGTTGCATTTCGATGGGTCACAGCTAGTCCTAATAAATAAGATATGACGTCTGGATGGAAAGATGTAAGAGCGAGAACAGTAAGTGTGTGTGTGTGTGTGTGTGTGTGTGTGTGTGTGAGAGAGAGAGAGAGAGAGAGAGAGAGAATACCTCAAACATGTACTAATTCATTTATCGATTTTGACGATAGCACCGAGAGAATATAGATCTCTATCTAGTTTTTAATTGGACTTATTTGAACGAAACAGTGTTTTTCTCACAGACACATCGAGCAATTATAAGCAATGAGTAAATTATTCCTGTTTTAGAAAATTTCAGTATTAACTGTTATTTTATAAAAAGTCATAATAATAAATAAAATGGCGACTCTTGGGGAAAAGGCGGATGCAGATTTTTTTCTTTCTATTTTTGTGTAAAATGAGAACGGAACTCGTATTTCAGTTTGAGTAATGACGATGAGAAGGAATTGGGTAGAGAATATGAAGAGGGAGTATACGAAGAAGGTAAAATAAATAGAGACATGGGAAGAAGGAGGATGGAGAGAAAAAAAGAAGGGAAGAAAGAGGGAGGAAAGGTGAAGGAATAAGGTTAGGAATATGAAGAGGGAGTATACGAAGAAGGTAAAATAAATAGAGTCATGGGAAGAAGGAGGATGGAGAGAAAAAAAGAAGGGAAGAAAGAGGGAGGAAAGGTGAAGGAATAAGGTTAGGAATATGAAGAGGGAGTATACGAAGAAGGTAAAATAAATAGAGTCATGGGAAGAAGGAGGATGGAGAGAAAAAAAGAAGGGAAGAAAGAGGGAGGAAAGGTGAAGGAATAAGGTTAGGAATATGAAGAGGGAGTATACGAAGAAGGTAAAATAAATAGAGACATGGGAAGAAGGAGGATGGAGAGAAAAAAAGAAGGGAAGAAAGAGGGAGGAAAGGTGAAGGAATAAGGTTAGGAATATGAAGAGGGAGTATACGAAGAAGGTAAAATAAATAGAGTCATGGGAAGAAGGAGGATGGAGAGAAAAAAAGAAGGGAAGAAAGAGGGAGGAAAGGTGAAGGAATAAGGTTAGGAATATGAAGAGGGAGTATACGAAGAAGGTAAAATAAATAGAGACATGGGAAGAAGGAGGATGGAGAGAAAAAAAGAAGGGAAGAAAGAGGGAGAAAAGGTGAAGGAATAAGGTTAGGAATATGAAGAGCGAGGATACGAAGAAGGTAAAATAAATAGAGACATGGGAAGAAGGAGGATGGAGAGAAAAAAAGAAGGGAAGAAAGAGGGAGGAAAGGTGAAGGAATAAGGTTAGGAATATGAAGAGCGAGGATACGAAGAAGGTAAAATAAATAGAGACATGGGAAGAAGGAGGATGGAGAGAAAAAAAGAAGGGAAGAAAGAGGGAGAAAAGGTGAAGGAATAAGGTTAGGAATATGAAGAGCGAGGATACGAAGAAGGTAAAATAAATAGAGACATGGGAAGAAGGAGGATGGAGAGAAAAAAAGAAGGGAAGAAAGAGGGAGGAAAGGTGAAGGAATAAGGTTAGGAATATGAAGAGCGAGGATACGAAGAAGGTAAAATAAATAGAGTCGTGGGAAGAAGGAGGATGGAGAGAAAAAAAGAAGGGAAGAAAGAGGGAGGAAAGGTGAAGGAATAAGGTTAGGAATATGAAGAGGGAGTATACGAAGAAGGTAAAATAAATAGAGTCATGGGAAGAAGGAGGATGGAGAGAAAAAAAGAAGGGAAGAAAGAGGGAGGAAAGGTGAAGGAATAAGGTTAGGAATATGAAGAGGGAGTATACGAAGAAGGTAAAATAAATAGAGTCATGGGAAGAAGGAGGATGGAGAGAAAAAAAGAAGGGAAGAAAGAGGGAGGAAAGGTGAAGGAATAAGGTTAGGAATATGAAGAGGGAGTATACGAAGAAGGTAAAATAAATAGAGTCATGGGAAGAAGGAGGATGGAGAGAAAAAAAGAAGGGAAGAAAGAGGGAGGAAAGGTGAAGGAATAAGGTTAGGAATATGAAGAGCGAGGATACGAAGAAGGTAAAATAAATAGAGTCGTGGGAAGAAGGAGGATGGAGAGAAAAAAAGAAGGGAAGAAAGAGGGAGGAAAGGTGAAGGAATAAGGTTAGGAATATGAAGAGGGAGTATACGAAGAAGGTAAAATAAATAGAGTCATGGGAAGAAGGAGGATGGAGAGAAAAAAAGAAGGGAAGAAAGAGGGAGGAAAGGTGAAGGAATAAGGTTAGGAATATGAAGAGGGAGTATACGAAGAAGGTAAAATAAATAGAGACATGGGAAGAAGGAGGATGGAGAGAAAAAAAGAAGGGAAGAAAGAGGGAGAAAAGGTGAAGGAATAAGGTTAGGAATATGAAGAGCGAGGATACGAAGAAGGTAAAATAAATAGAGTCGTGGGAAGAAGGAGGATGGAGAGAAAAAAAGAAGGGAAGAAAGAGGGAGGAAAGGTGAAGGAATAAGGTTAGGAATATGAAGAGGGAGTATACGAAGAAGGTAAAATAAATAGAGACATGGGAAGAAGGAGGATGGAGAGAAAAAAAGAAGGGAAGAAAGAGGGAGAAAAGGTGAAGGAATAAGGTTAGGAATATGAAGAGCGAGGATACGAAGAAGGTAAAATAAATAGAGACATGGGAAGAAGGAGGATGGAGAGAAAAAAAGAAGGGAAGAAAGAGGGAGAAAAGGTGAAGGAATAAGGTTAGGAATATGAAGAGCGAGGATACGAAGAAGGTAAAATAAATAGAGACATGGGAAGAAGGAGGATGGAGAGAAAAAAAGAAGGGAAGAAAGAGGGAGGAAAGGTGAAGGAATAAGGTTAGGAATATGAAGAGCGAGGATACGAAGAAGGTAAAATAAATAGAGACATGGGAAGAAGGAGGATGGAGAGAAAAAAAGAAGGGAAGAAAGAGGGAGGAAAGGTGAAGGAATAAGGTTAGGAATATGAAGAGCGAGGATACGAAGAAGGTAAAATAAATAGAGACATGGGAAGAAGGAGGATGGAGAGAAAAAAAGAAGGGAAGAAAGAGGGAGGAAAGGTGAAGGAATAAGGTTAGGAATATGAAGAGCGAGGATACGAAGAAGGTAAAATAAATAGAGTCGTGGGAAGAAGGAGGATGGAGAGAAAAAAAGAAGGGAAGAAAGAGGGAGGAAAGGTGAAGGAATAAGGTTAGGAATATGAAGAGGGAGTATACGAAGAAGGTAAAATAAATAGAGTCATGGGAAGAAGGAGGATGGAGAGAAAAAAAGAAGGGAAGAAAGAGGGAGGAAAGGTGAAGGAATAAGGTTAGGAATATGAAGAGCGAGGATACGAAGAAGGTAAAATAAATAGAGACATGGGAAGAAGGAGGATGGAGAGAAAAAAAGAAGGGAAGAAAGAGGGAGGAAAGGTGAAGGAATAAGGTTAGGAATATGAAGAGCGAGGATACGAAGAAGGTAAAATAAATAGAGACATGGGAAGAAGGAGGATGGAGAGAAAAAAAGAAGGGAAGAAAGAGGGAGGAAAGGTGAAGGAATAAGGTTAGGAATATGAAGACGGAGTATACGAAGAAGAGAACATAAATAGAAATATGAGAATAAGGGGTAGAGGAAGAAGAAAAAGATGTCTGGGTTTGTTATTTTTTAGTATAACGGCTTTAAAGGTTTTGTGAAAGAGTTAAACATGATTGTCTCAGGGAATAAGTGGAAGTGACCGTCCCTGATCCTACTTGCCAATCAGAATACTGTAGGAAAGAATGAATGATTAAGGTTCCCCATATATACCACCGTTTTGATGAAGATGAGAAAAGGCACAATACGTCACAGGAGACAGGGCAGGCATTTTAAATCGACGCATACATGCAATTCGCACTTGCCTATTCAGCTGATGAGAGTTTGAGACTTTAAACTTATGTTCGAAGTTATTCCACCACCACAAAAGATGTTGAACTCTTGTGAATATTCTATACTTATCTACTATCACTAAATCTAGCATTATTAACCAAGATGTGACTTTCCCAGAGAAAGTTTTCTTTACTTCATCCAAATCGAACATAGTTACCACGACGTGCCCCCCCCCCGTTGTCAGCAAAAAAACACATTTATTATATTTTAAACGATGGGCGGTTAACTGGCCTGAACCCAATTGTCTCTCAAGGATCCCGACTTCATAGACACATTGATAAGATGCTTTGTTGTGAGTGCAAAGACTAAAAAGTTAAAAGACAACAAGGAAACGGGAGGAGAAAATGAAATAACAGATTTATTTTTGGCTTGAACTCCTCAACCAGTTTTATCCGTGAAAGTGACCACCCGATCCCACGGATAAAAGATGAAAACGAAAAGAAGGAAAACATATAACGGAGGAATGTAAGAAGAAAAAGGAACAAAACATGGGAACAAGAAAAGGAGAAAATAACAATTAAAGCATGAGTTATCTCCCCTATGTGATCACTACTACTTGAATAAACAACGATTAATCATTTTGTTTTTGATCTGAGGGAAAACTAATGAGTGAGCTTTTAGATATTTGTGAAAAAGTGAATTTTTGGCCAATTTATATAATGGACTGATGGATTAACGGAATAATGGACAAACGGACTACTGGAATAACAGACTAATGGAATAACAGTATAACAGACTACTGGAATAATGGAATAATGGAAAAACGGATTAACGGAATAATGGAATAACAACTACCGGAATAATGGACAAATGGGCTACTGGAATAGTGCACTAACGGACTAACAGAATAACGGACTAATGGACTAACAGAATAATTGATTAACAGACTAACGGAATAATGGACTAATGAAATAACGGACTTAGGGAATAATGAACTAATTGACCACCGGAATAGTGGACTAATAAAACACTGAATAAGGTGCACAATAACGGACAAATGGACTAACGGACAAATGGACTAACGGACAAATGGACTAACAGACAACGAAATCATGACCAATAGACTAACAGAATAATGATCTAACTGACAAATGGAATAATGGACTAACCTAAATAATGCTTAACGGAATAATGGATTAACATACAAACAGAATAATGGAATAACAGACTAATGGACTAACGGAATATAGCCTAATGGACTAACGGAATGATGAACTAACAGACTAATGTAATAATCAACTAACGGAATAATGGACTAACGGGTTAATGGATTAACTGACTAATGGAATAATGGACTAACCGACTAACGGAATAATGGACTAACTACCCGAATAATGGACTAACGCACTAACAGAATAATGGATTAACAGACTAACGAAATATTGGATTAACGGAGATAAAAGAGAATACCAGAGAAGAACAAGAATTGACTTGAAAGTAAATTATATAATAAAAATCTTATGAAAGGAATACATACTTGAGCAGTATCATGAGTAAAATACTCTGGGCCCTTCACGGAAGAACTCGGGTACCTGAATCAAAGAAGCAGGGAACTAATGACCCTGTACAATGCACTGCACCCGGAGTATGATACTGACCGACTCTATGTAAAGAAGAGAAGAGGGAGAAAAAGACTGTGTGAATGATGCGATAAAAAGAGGTGAAAATACATAACACTACAAAAATGCTGATTAACGCCGCCACAATCATCATCAAGATGAACAATACGAAGAACAGTGAAACGAGAAACCAAAAGGCAATAAAAGGAAAATAGGAAGAGAAGCAGTTACATCGACAATTTACAAGAATGAGCAGAAAAATAATGCACAAAAGCTCATAGACATGGCTACGGAAATGACACTTGAACAGATAAACGGAATCACTATTGACAGTCGCACAAAATAACGCGATCACAACAAACTACATAAAAGTCAAGATAGACTGGATTCAGAAAAAAAAGTAAATGTAGATTGTTTGGACAAAGAGGCGAAATAGTAAACCACATAACAGGCGAATACTGCAAACTAGTCCAATAGGAATACAAAAGCAGACATGATTGGGTTGGGAAAGTAGTCCATTGAAAACTATACAAATTTGAGCATACAAACAAAAACCAGAGAGTTTATTTAAAAATGAAAGACATAACATCCCATTGGAGATGGAACTCTAAACGGACAAACTTATCTAAGCAAGAAGACTGGACGTGATAATAGTCACCAAGAAGGAAAACACATGCTAACGAGTAGATTTCGCAGTGTCTGCACTCTATAGGGTGAAGCTGAAGAAGGCAGAAAAACTAAACAAATACATGGAGCTTGCACGATAATACAAGGGAATATAGAACATGAAGAAAACGACAGTAATGTCAATACGAAAAACGTGGAAAAAGACGATGAGAAATTAGAATGAAAAGGAAAGTTTACACCATAGAAATGAAATAGAAATAGAACATTAATATAGAAAGAAGATTACACAGGAACTGAAACTGCCAGAAATAACATAATCTGAGCCTGCCATCAAAACGTGGTAGTACCAGTCAAGATCGAGGAGGAACAGCGCTATCCAGATTTCCACTGGAAGGGCGCGCGAAGTATTGGAATCTTAGGGAAGCTTATTGCCACTAAAATTTCCCCAAAAGCCAACAGTCGTTATCAGCGAGAAATCAATGGTAAACGGCTGTTGCACTAACGAAAAGTGATTTGCACCAGGTATCGAAAGATGCATATAGTGCTGCAAATCTGGGTAAACTTGTTATCACTTATATTCCAGGGAACAATACTTTATATGGCTAGTGATAAATCACTAATAATGACTCATGTGAGAATTTCTAGTAAGTGAATAATAAGAAGAATAAGAAGAATGGAAAAGAAGAAAAAGGAAAGAAGAAGAAGAAGACGACGACGGCGAAGCGAAGTGTGTTGTATGAGAATATGCGAAGAGGTGTAAATGAAGATGGATTTAATGGCGATTTCGCGTGTCAATTAACCGGAAGGGAAATGAAACCGTTCAGACAATTGTCATTTCCAACCAATAAAAGTTTACGTTCACTTCACAATTGGTAATGCTTTCGATAAGGACCTAAAAAAAGAAAGCCACGGGTTAGCATCTCACCATGGTCAGACCCAATGAAATATGTCGCATATAACCAGAAGAGCACAGAGACTAACAAATGTGTCAATTTTTTTTATCGATTTCCATCTCTATAACCTCAACTCACCCCCCTCTCTCTCCCTCTCTCACAAATACGAAACCACAGGAACTCATATTACCTGGAAAAAAATCTTCAATGTCACACCCCGCCCATAGAAAAAAAAACTTGGTGGTACTAATATATATATACACTCCTGATCAAAAATTTAAGACCACTTAACAATCTTTTAAAAGAATCCTATTTTTAAGAATAGATTTTAAACTTCTCCCATTTAAGGTTACCAATACTACAATCTTAAAAGCTGCATTCCAAATATTTTATTCAGAAATTTACATTTTTATAAAATGAAGCATTTTACACTTTATCAAAATTATAAGACCAGAGACAAAACTTCTACGAAATTGTACGAAATTTAATAATGAGTTCTACCTCCACTGGTTTTGATGACCTCAAAAATGTTTTGGGGCATGCTAGAAATAAGCGTTTTTATTAAGGTGCAGGGGATGTTGCTCCAGCTTTTGAATATGGCTTAACGAAGTTCAATTTTATGTTGAATATTGTTTGTCATTTCGATAAACATCTCTTGACATTCATCTCCAAACATTTCCAATTGGGTTCAAGTCCGGTGAACATGTAGGATGTCCCAAGAGATGGACCCCATTTTCTTGTAGAAAGGTTAAGGTCCGTCGTGCAGCATGGATTGCAGCATTATCCTGTTGGAATAACCATCCATCTCCAAACTAAACGATGGCCCTCCGTCATCAACGATGCTTTTTGTAGCATGCTAACATAACCAGCCGCTGTCTGACGACCCTGCACCACCTGGAGCTCCATCGTCCCTCTGTAAGAAAAGGCACCCATACCATTAGGAACCCTTCAGCACTATGACGTGTGGAGAAAATTTCAGGAGGCATGATTTTGTTATGCCATCGAGATTGAATTTTTTCTCACCAGAAAACAGGACTTTCTTCCACTTGTCAACGTTCCATGTTTGGTATTCACGACCAAACCATAAAGGTCCACCTTGTGACGTGGAAGCAGCGAGGAATGTGTGTACGCTTTTTATTTACCATGCCTTTTTGTCGTAAGTGTCGTCTGTGTCGTCTGATGGTTACTGGACTGCAATCAGCATCTGTGACTGACTTAATTTGACTAGAAGAAAGTCCACTGTCTTTCACAACAACCTGTCTTATTCTCCTACTCAATGCAGGAGAACTTTTTGGGGGCCTACCAGTGGATTTTGCTTTTCCATAATTTTCACTGTTCTTTAGAAAGTTGCAAATCCCAGTTTCACTGCGATTTACCTTAGCTGCGATCGCCCGCTGTGACAAACCTTGCTTATAGAAATCTAGAATTCTAGCACGCTCAACTTCGCTAAGTTTACTTGCTTTAGGCATCGTGACACATTTATGCAGTGATTGCTAATCTCTAACTGATAGTCATGTAATTAATACTCCAACATAATAAAAAATGAAAAATTAAAAAAAGAAAACCGAAAATTGTTTATATGTGCGACGTTTTGTTTTTATTGTTCAAAGACAAGAAATATATATATATATATATATATATATATATATATATATATATATATATATATATATATATATAGAGAGAGAGAGAGAGAGAGAGAGAGGAGTATTAGACGGTTATCACAATGCAAGAAATGTAAATATGTCGGCGTTGAGAAGTAAGACAAGTGATTTATATATACATATATTTTTATTTTTATAATTTTTTCATAGCAAATCCTACTTGATTAGGCAAGACTTCAACACTGTGATGTAATGTGTGTCACCGTGTTCCATAATATATTTCGAGAAAGACCTCTTTATCAAATGCTGGGTGTTTAAAATCTCAAAAACACGTGGGGAATAGCAATATTGCTTATAACGTAGTAAATATCCGCAGCAAATGGAATAAAACTATAACTAAATGCCTTTTTTTCCTCAATATTTCCTATTTGACTTAACTGATGAAATATTATATTTGTTTAAATGAAATTAATTATTTAAATATATATATATATATATATATATATATATATATATATATATATATATATATATATATATATATATATATATATATATATATATTTGTGGAGGGGGTAGGGATAGGGGTAACAGCTAAGAACGGTTTTCAATTTTTTTCCTAATATTATATATTTAATATATGTTTTTAATTATATACTATTGTTATTTGATTTTATTCTAACGGTATTTATTTAGTTTTTTCTAATATATATTTTAAAAAATTTATTTTTATGATTAACGGGTAAATAGTTTTTGATTTATACCCTGGCCAGATTGTGTGTAGCGTGCAATAGATGTAACAAACAAAATAAATTATTTTTAATGACGGAGTAATTCTTGTTTTATTTATCTGTAAATCATTATCTACTTACCCTGAAACTACTTAATGCTGTTATGATTTTAGTAAAATGTTATTAAAATTCAGAATTTAATTTATTAACGATTTTATTAAAATTTAAATTAGATTAAATTTTTTTCAATAAAGTGGGAACAATTCACATAAAATCGTTGTGAATTATCTCCCTCATAACAATGTGTACCAACATATACACACATACATGTACACAAAAACACACACACGCATATATATATATATATATATATATATATATATATATATATATATATATATATATATATATATATATATATATATATATACATACAAGTATAACACTAAATTTTAAATCCCCAATATATAATTTCTTTTAAATGCTGAGAAGGATTTTCTACACTTATTGGAAACTTTTAAATCTTTTTCCTTACTTTTGCATATTTATTTTCTAGTGTCTTAATTAGGTTTTAGTCAATTATAATCAGAATCCAACATCTAACTGGTTAGTTTTTTTCCCGACACCATCAAGAATATGCATCTGCCTACATTTTTCCTCCTTCCTAAATTCAAACAATCACGTTGCTTCATACATGTTTTCTGCATGAAGAAACTCCTGAAATATGTACACCACATGTTACATCAGCACATCGAAGAATTTACTACAACTAAGGCCAAACAGATGATAACAACAGTATCCAAACTCAACAAAGCAACCGCAGCCATAGATCAATGCTACCACCACTCTCTCCTTATAGAAAAGAATAGACTTAAGCCCAAGTTCACGTGGCTGCTACACAGCAACAAGATCCCACATACACCTGGACAAGACAATCTAGCGGTTAACACTAACACACCTCCAGCCACGCACACCCTTGTCACAGACCTCACAGATTCCCTCACACATGATGAAAAAGAACTCCCCAGCCTCTACCCTAAATTCATCACCACTCGAAAAGCCAATGACAACACTTTGTTAAACATTAAAACACATTTCTGTAAAGCAGCTTACCACCTCAAATGGCTATCCATAATCAACAATACTATACTCAACCACACCACTGACAACTTCCCCGTATATCAACTCGAACACCCATTACACCACACCACCTAACAACCATGAATTAGACAAGAATGAAACACAACATTTTTTCAATCATTAAACGTGAACAAGCAAACATTGTGTCTAACATCACGAGTTCACAACGTCTCACATTTGAGAGACTTAAAAACAAAGACTTTATCTGCCTTCCTTCTGACAAAGGGAAAGAATTCTGTGTTATACGATGTGAAACTTACGACAACCTCGCACACACACAGTTAAGTAATGATACTCTTTACTTACCTGTCAGTAACATCTCTTCTATGCAAATCCAAGACTGCATTAACTCTGCCTGGACTGACATATGTAGAAGAAGAAACCTCCCGAATAAATACACATATAATTTAGTTACTAGAAGCAGTAAACTCCCAACTTTCTATCACCTCAGCAAGACACACAACACAAACACAACTACACAGATTAGGCCTATAGTATCAAGTATTGAAAGACCTCTATACAAAATCTCATGGCTCCTCTCACCAGTACTTAAACCCCTACTCTCTACCTTTTCCGAACATGTCAATAGTGATGATGAGGTCATCCGCCGTCTACACAAACTTTAACCACAACAGTTAAAACAAAACCAATACGCCTACAGCCTAGATATCGTCGCCCTTTACACCTCAGCACCTGCACATCCAGCGGCCGATTTAATTACTGACCGCATCTCTTCCAACGACCTTTACTGCTTTTGCCTCACGCCCACTGATATTCATGAACTATTACAAAAAATAGTTGACAATACATATTTCATCTTCGGACAACATACTTACAGACAAATAACAGGACTTCCAATAGGATCCAGTCTCTCAGGATTACTTGCCATCTCGTACATGGATAGATTGGAACGTCAAGCCCTTAACACCTGCTACTCAGCTGTATTCCTTTCGAGATACGTCGGCGACGTTCTGGTCATAACATCGTCACGTGACAAAACTGATGCCTCTGAATCCCTATCACTTCTGGATTGTAACCTTAAGATTTCTGATGAGGGAGCTCTTATAACCAAATTCTACAGGAAGGCAGCTAGCAGAAATATATTTGTGCATTACAGATCGGTCCTTCCTCTAGCACGCATCCAGGACAAGTGTAGTGTATTAGCAGACAAAACTGCCTGCACTAGGCAATTCCATCAGGTGCTGGATTTGAATGGATACCCCAACATCAGGCACCTGGCGAACCCTAAAAAACGGATGAGACGTTTTACACCCAACACCTGCTTCTTTAAACTGCCTCATTTCAGTGATAAAATCACAACAGCAATCCACAAGGCCATTAGAAGAGAGGGCTTAATATACAGCTTGCCCATTCGGATCCATCACTAAGGTAGCAGCTAGCTACACGCAAACACCAATATAATCCAACACCAATGAATACCACAGACATGTGTCACCGCATATATACGGTGTACAGATTAGAATGCGCCATCTACAACAAATTTTACATAGGTAGTACCATGAGACCCCTACACATCAGGATTAAGGAACATACACAAACACAAGCATCATCATTCTTCAAGCACTTTAACACATGCAAAAACACTAACAGATTTATCAAAGTTAACATCTTGGCCACGGAGAGGGACATTGGAAATCTTCGAATTAAAGAAGCTCTATTTATCTATAGGTTACGTCCTGAACTTAATAGCAGGCTTGAACTGAGTTCCTCATTTATACTATAATATATAGTATAGTATATATCGTATTTAACCTCAGTCCACACACATCGCATTAATACAATTCTAAGCAAATTTGAATCAGTTTAAAATATATAGATTAAAGAATCATTAATAGAACACACTTGGTATATGGATTTACAATGACTTCCTTCCCCCAAAAAATGAAAACAGAGGAAAAAATTAATTGATTAAAGAATTTATTATAAAATAAAAGTAATAATAATAGTCAAAATAATAACCATGAATTTAATATGCACACTGCAAGCCACATTCATTTTCACTGTTGTATGCAATATTACAGCATTGCTGTTAAAATAGATAAATTATGTAAAAAATATAAAATACAATAAAATACAATAAAATTAATATTCTTATATTAATAGAATAACGCATTTAATAGATACACATTTCATTTTCTTCCTCTATAAAATATTAAAATTACCCCCAATAAATTCTATAAATAAAAAGAGAAAATAAAAATCTTAAGAATTTTTTTTTAATCTTAAAAAAAAAATAATAATAAAATAAATGAATAAACAAATAAATTAATTAATATATAAGTTAGAAAAAATATGTAATAATAGAAAAATAGAATAGAATAACAAACTTACTATATAGATTCACAATTACCTTCCAACAATTGAATGATATATGCATACACGTGTATATGTGTGTGTATGTATAGTTTTGTGCATGTTTGTTTATGTGTATATTGTTAGAATTTCACACTTATATACGGGTGGCAGGTCACTACAAAAAGTATCAAGTGATTTTATCCCCTTGTTAAAACTGAATTGTTGATTGAGAAAGGGAGGAAAAAAGAAAAAACGTTAGATATCACAGACTCCGAAAAAAATCTAATAATTTTAGCCAGGAGATCCCTTTTAGAATTTGACAATAAATTTTGGATTAGGAAAGATAGCCCCAACAACTTTGATATCACCATGGGAGCTTCAGACTCTGCCCAAGTTACTGACCTAGTAGGATTATATTTATTGAGACAATTAAAGCTTGAATTCGGACACTTACACGGTGGACTCTACAGAGACGATGCGCTCTTTATCTCTAGAGAGAGACCCAGACAATACAACAACACCAAAAAAAACCTACACAAGTTCTTTAAAAACTTCGGATTAACCATAACCATAGAACCCGAGAAAAGAATATCTAATTTCCTTGACCTAACACTAGACCTTAACTCCGAATCATTTAGCCCTTACCACAAACCTAATCTAACCTTATTTTACGTACATAAACACTCTAACCACCCTAAATCCATCATTAACTCAATAGTCCCTTCAATCTCAAATAGAATTTCGAGACTTTCAGCTAATAAACCTATCTTCGATCAAAATTCTAGTTTCTATAATAACGCACTTCTTAACTCGGGATACACTGATAAAATTAAATATGAAAATAATCCCCCCCTCCAGGGGAATAAACCTTTAAATGTCGTTACCTACAAAATGGCTACACAAGATAGACAAAGAACTAGCACCACGATACCCAAGAAACCTAAGAAATATGCAAATGGACATACTAAAACTATTAATATAGTTAAAACAGCTAACCCCCAAGAACACAGTGAAAATAAAAATAAAAAAACTAGAAGAAAAGATAACATTTGGTTTAATCCACCCTATAATTGCAATGTAAAAACTAACATAGCTAGGGAATTTTTCAAAATTTTAGATAACTCGTTCAAGCACCCACATAAATACAGCACTATTTTAAACAAGAACTCCATTAAAATTTCTTACTCCACAATGCCCAATATAGCACAAACCATCATCACATCTAACAACAAAAAAATTAAATCTGCCCAACAAACAGCACCCACCATACACCCCACTAATAACTGTAACTGCCAAAAATCCAGAGAATGCCCATTAAACGGTGATTGCATACAAAGTAACGTCATATATTCCTGTACTGTTAAACAATACACCACTACACAGATTAATACCAATATGCAAAATAATGCCAACACACAATCTCCCACTTTTCCCCTCAACAATCCCCATCAACAACCCCCTCCACTAAATAATACTCTCCACACTGACCAACAACTACCACCAACTAATAATGGATCCGATCTCATTCCCCAAGACACCCTACCGTCCCCAACTAATAACCCTAACTTAAACGTTGACTTGAATCCGAGCATACAAACCGTAAGCACCCCTAATAATATAAACAACTCAAATAATACAACAATAACCCCCCATAAAATTCATACCTATATTGGTGCCAGTGCTTTCCCCATAAAGACTCGAATCTCTAACCATATCTACTCTTTTAAACACAATAGTAATGGTACCACTAGCACCTCTCTTTCCAACCTAATAAAAAACTTTCACATCAAAAATACCCCCTACTCCCTAAGTTGGTCTATATTAAAAAAGTCAAACTCATATACTCCTGGTTCTGCATTCTGCCAACTATGTACCTTGGAAACTTATATGATAGCTACAGCACACAAGAACTTAAATGTCATTAACTCCAAAAATGAACTTATTTCAAATTGCAGACACAAACGAAAATTTAAATACATTAATTTCATCACTCCCTCTGACACTCCTCCTCCCAACCAATAACTCCCCCCATTCTTTAACATCTGACAAATCTCTAAACTATATCCCAGGGGAACCTTGTAACCTCCATTCTTAACACCCCTATTCTCACTAATTAACCCTCCCAATAAATTCTTCATCACCATTACACCTAATAACCACATTTACCCGGAAAACTATCAGTAGATTGAACTAACATTACTCCTCCAACTTTCCACCGATCATTAACATACCTAATATCTAGACTTATATACCTCTCCTGCAATATAGCTCCTTTTTACCCTTTTGCTTCAGCTCCACTCCTAACCCCTTATATTTATCTCATTGTTTCTCCTATCCGTAATCCCACCTACAAACTCATTCTTGGCCTCTCTTCCCCCCCCCTTATTATCCCCTACACTTCCACTATATCGTCCTTATATTTAGACTCTTCCTATTTGCAACATATTCCCCTGTAACTTCTTTTTGTTATCATTTTAACTACGACATTTGAATTCCCCTCCAATTGGGTCCATTAATACCCCCCTATAATCCTCATCAGCTCTCTAACCCACTAGCTTCAAAACGCAGGTCTGCTTAATTTTTCAATCTAACCCTGGCCCATAACACTTATATTATATAAACTGTTACTAGCACTTCTGCTCTACCTCCTTAATAGCCTCCATAACCCCCTTTGTGTAATCTTTTTAACTATTTTGATTGATTCGAGCTAGTTACATAACTACTTATTTTGGCCTATTCTTGAATAATCCTAATCCCTCTAAATACTCGCGAGCCACTTTCTATCGGCCCTTTCTCTCTTTGTTCAACTTATCTTATCTTTGACCAATTTCACCCCCCCCCCAAATCATATGTTCATACTACTTGGAAACCCCTTGCAAGTTTCCCTTATATATCTAATTAAATTTAAACTGTAACTGTTATTGTTACCCTGTTACGACTCACTCACCATTTAAACCACAGATTATAAAATTGACACTGCACTCAAATTTTTGATTGAACCAACCCAACTCCACCCCTATTACTAGAAATCGAAACAAATTGTTTCTAACAATCTTTCCTTATCCCTTACATTGTTCCCCTCTCCTAAATTTCAATATACCTGAGTAGAACAGACTTGACCTTTAAATTTCACTAACCCTTTTCCCATTAATTTATTTCCCCCCTCCCCATTATTTCCCCCCCCCCATTATTTCCCCCCCCCCTTATCTCTTTGGCCATTTAATGTCCCTCCAAATTATTCATCTAACCCTTAATTTGGTTTTAAATTAAAAATAAATAAATAAATTCTTTATTAACTATTCCCTAGCTTTTTAAATTTAAATTTAATCTTATATTATTCAATGCTCTCACTACTTTATTCCTTAAACACACTGAAACCATATCTGATAACTACAATTTAATCTGCCCTTAGCCGCCTGATATATTTGGAAGCTCACATTTTACTTCTATTTTTAGAATCAACTTTTTCTATACCTATTCACCACTTAAGATTAACCCCACCCCCAAAACCTACACCCTACCGCTAGCCCGCACCCTTAACCCACCTGTCACTTTATCTACATCCCCATGCCAACCCGTCCTACTTTTATTTTTCCCCCAAATACACAAAGCGACTATTTAAACTACCCCGCACCTCCTAACCCCCCCCCCCATCCTGACCCCAAATCTGAAACTTTCATCAACTTTGGTTTTTCTCATTCTGAGTTAATCCTTGTATGAGATCCTACCGTTTTTTCTAGGCCCGGAAGAAAATCAAAAAATGGCCTGTTTTCCTCTTCAAAGCCTCTTTTAAGTACATCTGGACTTATCTACTTTTGAGCACCTTTTCCAACCTGCTCCCATGCAAAGTGTTTTTATTCACTTTCTACAATTTCACCGAACCTTTTCAACGGAAACTTACCACCCGGACAATTGTATTTCTTTTTCACGAAATTTTTTTTTTTTTTTTTTTCACGAAATTTTCTTTTCATTCAGTACATTTTTTGACAAAAATTATTTTAATAATTTTTAAAAATAATTCTCATATTTTTCAAATATTTGAACTTTGGTTTTTTCGAAAGCCAACTTATCCATCTGTATTTCTCCTCTGATGATAAGATTTCGATCTTTGAAAAGCCTTGGCTTAAGGAAAGGAAAATAAACACTAGTTTATTACTGACAACCTTGCATTGAACAATTGAAATTTGAAATAAATTTGGACAATCGTCGCATATTTATCAATCTTTTTTCTTCTATCTCTATATATATATATATATATATATATATATATGTGTGTGTGTGTGTGTGTGTGTGTGTTTGTGTACATGTATGTGTGTATCTATTGGTACACATTGTTATAAGGGAGATAATTCACAACAATTTTATGAGAGTTTTTCCCCCTTTTTTTAAAATTAAATTTGAATTAAAGAAAAACCGTTAATAAATTAAATTCTGAATTGTAATAACATTTTACTAAAATCATAACACCATTAAATAGTTTCAGGATAATAATATCGACCAGATTACGTTTCACAAAGCTATGGTTCAAATGTTGATAAAATACCACTTTCGGTGTTCACCGGAAACACATAAATTCGAAGTGTTAATCGAGCTGGGCAATTGATCTGAACACGCGCTAGATCCAAGTTGGTGCTTAGATCAACCAGGGTCGAGTTTGTCTTGTCGGATCCCTCAACGCAACAGAACCACCGTCAACAGTTATACAAATAAAATAAGTCGCATGAACATGTTTATCATCTCTTTTTTATTAGACCCAGCTCGAGGCTTTAGTTCAATCTCGCAACTGCGGTAACTTTGCGGACACAGTATATGAAGTCGACAAAAATAGAAAGCAACAACAAAACAAAACAAACACCGCCGCCGCCACTATATACATTGCTATTTTGTTAGCTGTGAAGCATTTTGCAGGAATTGAACTACTTCTCCTACAAAACCCATTCTATGCGTACTTATGACATCCGCCAAGAAGGTTATGTTTTAGGTCGACTTTGTCACATGTTTATTTGAATGATTGTGTACAGCCTAGCATCCACACCGCTTGACTAATCGTTATCAAACTTAGTCAAAATATCAGTGATGGTCTAACTTAGAACTGATTTCATTCTAGCATATTTAGTTCAAAGGTCAAGGTCGCAGAAAAAAATAAAATTCACACTTTCGGCGATAACTTCGGTTCTGTATAGCGTAGAGACTCGCTACTCGGCATATATTGTAGCCAATGACATCCCACATATTGTATGCCTTTGACTTTGACCTTGTAAAGTTCGGTCATAGTCGAAATTTTGACCGAATTTCAGCTTCTGTTTTTTCCATATTTGGTGCATGTATCTGATACTCTTTGATAACAGTAACCACCATGCAACATTTCAGCTTGTTTAGATAAATAGCTTTTGAGTTATTAACGTTTCCATGTCATACCTTCGTGAATACTTTATAAAAAAAATAAACATTTTTAAAATGGAAATCGCTCCAGACAAGGCATGAAGTCACTCGATGTAAGAAGCTAAAAAGAACGAAATGTAGTTACAGCAATTACAGAAGACGCTTATTGGCCTTAGTCTTGAAAAGATCAAGGCTATAGGTAGGAGGAAAACAGTCAACAGGAACAGAGTTCCACAAGCCTGAAGTTCTTGGAAAAAACTACTAGAATAGGAAGCTGTATTACAATGAGGTATCAAAACAGCGAATTGATGGAGACCACTAGACCAACGAGTCACACGAGCTGGAACAAAAGAAGCGGGGAATAGATAACATAATTCTGAAGAACACATGCATAGAAAAGACTGAGACTAGCAACATCACGTCTGTGAGAGAAGGTCCAGAGAAGAAGAAATAGTGTGGTTAATCAAATTACAGATACCTTTCTGCACCTTATCAAGAACCCTCAAATGGGACAGAGATTTACAAGCCCAAATATGACAACAATACTCCATACATTGTATGATTGTAGATTTGTAAAGATAGAGAATAGCCTCAGGTGTGAGAAAGTGTTTTGGAGCGATAGAGAGAACCGACTTTACAAGAAGCAGAAAGAGTAATGGATCTAATGTATGAACTCCAAGAAAGATTTGATGAGAGAGAAAGACCAAGAAGTTTCATAGTCGATTTCTCCTCAAGAGCAGAGTGATCTATGAGAATCTCAGAAAGAAAAGGGACACACCTACGATTGAAAGACACGAGCTGAGTCTTAACTGGATTAAATGAAACAAGCCATTTCGTACCCCAATCCACAACTGAACCAAGGTCAACTTCTAGATCAGCTTCATGTTTCGACTGATCTGAGGGAGATGGGTAAGAAGCAACACCAGAATAGAGAATGGATATCAGCATAGATGTTAATTTTCTGAACAATATTCTCTGGAAAATCATTTGTATAGAGAAGAAACAGTGTTGAGCCTAGAATAGTGCCCTGACGAACACAATCATTGATAGGAAAAGAGAAAGAAGAGACACCGTCTAAAATTACTCGCAAACTTAGATCAGAAAGAAAAGACCTAATAATGTCAAGAAACTTACCACTAATACCATACCCCTGAAGTTTGTGTAGGAGACCAGAATGCCACACTCTGTCAAACGTCTTCGAAATGTCAATCGCAATGCCCCTACCCTCTCCTGAATCATCCATACACCGAAAGATACGCTCACTTACAACAGTTAACAGATCAGCATGGAGAACCATTGGCCCATCCTTACGTTGTTAGGCAGAGGTGTGCAGTCTCATATATCATCGGATATGCTTGTGCACCTTTGACTTTTGGCAGGATACGCAGGAACGTGTCCAGGCAGTGATATCACGCCTCATATTTGGCCAGAAAAATCTAGCTGAAATCAGCTTCACTGTGGCTTTGAGTCCGGGGTGTGCCAAGTTGTGAAGGGTATCAAAAACAACCCTACGATGAGTCAGTGGAACAAAAGGACGAGGTGAATCTGTTGAAGTGTCACAGATGATCTGCGTGTCCGAAGTGGGCACAGGCAGGTATTTGAATTTGCAAGTTGCAAACTCAGGTGACGACAGATCCAGAGTGTCCAGACATGGCTGGTCTAAAGCCATCTGTTGTAGATCGATATCCGAAGGTGAAGACAGAATTAATAGGAAGGCGGGACAAGGCGTCTGCCGCCGCATTCTGTTCACAAGATATATGTCGGATATCGTTAGTAAATTGCGAAACAAAATCCAAGTGGCGAGTTTCGCGAGGAGAATATTTGTCCGGCTTAGCACGCAGTGCGTATGTAAGTGGACGGTGATCAGTGTAGATCACGAATTGACGGCCCTCGAGTGAATGCTGAAAGTGTTTCACTGCGAGGTACATTGCCAGTAGTTCACGGCCAAACGTGCTGTAACGTTGTTCTACCGGTTTCAGTTGTCTCGAAAAGCATTCGAGAGGTTGCAGTTGGCCTTGGTGCTGCTGTTGCAACACTGCACATACAGCTGTGCCCGATGCATCAACGACCAGTGAAAACTGGGCATCGGAAACAGGATGTGCAAGCAAGGATGTTGTCGCTAGTTTCTGCTTCACTTCATTGAATGTCTTCAGCTGAACATCATTCAGTGAAATCTGCTCGTTTTTCTTCTTCCTGTTACGTAACAGGTCGGAAAGAGGAGACAGGAGATTCGCACAGTGTGGGATAAAACGTCTGTAATAATTTAACAGACCCAGAAAGTGCCTTAGTTGGCGAAGTGAAGTGGGTGGTTGAAGGTCTTGTAGAGCTTTAATCTTTTCAGGCAAGGGAGATATGCCTTCAGGGCTGATAATGTGGCCCAGGAAGACTAGTGACGAAGCACCGAAAACACATTTACCAGGGTTAATCCTCACCTGGTATTGCTGAAACCGTTCGAACAGCAGGCGGAGATGGGTGACATGTTCCTCAGATGAGGCACTTGCCACAAGTATGTCGTCTATGTAATTATAGACGAAGTCAAGATCTCGCACTACTTCGTCCATGAAGCGTTGAAAGGTACTAGCCGCGTTTCGCAAACCGAAGGGCATAGTCAGGAATTCAAACGCTCCAAAAAGAGTTGTTACCGCCGTTTTGGGTATATCGGCCGGATTCAGTGGAATCTGATGGTAGAGGGTGACAGAAAGGATAGATATATTTGAGTGTATGTATTTGTGTGTAAAAGGGAAAAAACTACTGTACGTACTCTTTTAAGGGGCCTTTAAAAATTATTCGTAAAAACAAGAGTCTTTTTTTGTTAAAGGCAATAAGAATGCTTTCTTTCTTCGTTTGTTGAGTCAACTTTCTTCAGTTGAAGTCAAAAGAATTGGTCAGCGCCATTTTGGAGGGTGGATACGTCGCGGCGTCGCAGAGTCTGACCGTCTAAAGTTGTTTGAAACTTGTTTTAAATTCGGAAAAAAAGTTTTTTTTGTTAATAGTTTTATATTTTAAAGTATTTTTAACTATTTCTCTGTCTAAAATTCGTTCAGTTCAAGACAGAAAAAATATTTTAAAAAGTTTCTTCGATGCGAAGTACGCCTTCACTGTGATAGAGAAAAAGAGAGAGAGAGAGAAAAAACGGGATTTCGGTAGTTTTATTTTTGGTGTTAAAACTAACTGTCCATTTTTTTCTTAAGTAAAAGCTTAATTAAAAAAAGTTTCCGAATCTCTAAAGGTTGAATTTGTTTCTTTTTCTGTTTACAAAAAACGCGACTGTTTTTTTAAAACGACGGAGTGTTTTGTCGCCGTGGGGTTGAGTTTTAAAACCTTTTCGTCGCAGAAATAACTTTTCGAGGGTTTTTTTTTTTTTTAATATTCCGCTTCGTTTTTTCCTTACGTTTCGTATATCAGAAGGTCTGTTTTTTTTCTTTTGGCGTCGGGTCACCATTTGTAATGAGATGATGATTAGATGGGATGAAAGGGGTTATTCTTTTATCTTCTCGTAAAGAAACGGAACAACGAAAAGTATTTCTGTAACTATAACAAAAAGGGGTTTTATTTACCGTTTGGTATAGGTAGAAGAGAGTGGGGCAGTGTCCGTCTGAGGAAGAGGAAGACTATAAGAGTTCTTAGGGCTGCCCGTGATTTTCTTCTGGTGAAGATGGTAGTAGTCGTCGAGTGGCGACGGCGACGGCGACAGGAGAGAGAGAGAGAGAGAGAGAGAGAGAGAGAGAGCGTTTCCTCGTTCCTCGCTGGTGCTCTCTGCGATGTGTCCAAGCTGATGCCAGGCGGTCGTCTGATCTTTTTCCTCGAACCCTAAGGGGACATAAATAGTCCCGTTAGGGAACTAACGATATTACTGCGCCCTGTGATTTGATTGGACAAGCCAGCTCACAGGGACAGTGATTACGCATCCAAAAGTAGTCCCTATTGGTAACTGCTACACATCCGTTTGATAGTTACTATTGCATACTTGCGTATCTGATTAGAAGAGGGGGATTTAATCCCTGTACATTTATATAAAGATTAGAAGGCCAGAGAGAGAGAGAGAGAGAGAGAGAGAGAGAGAGAAAGAGAGAGAGACATAGTTATATATATATATATATATATATATATATATATATATATATATATATATATATATATATATGTGTGTGTGTGTATATATTATAATATAATTATATATAATATAATATAATATCTTTTTATATAAGGAGTTAAGTTATATGTAGAGAGAAAGAGAGAGAGAGAGAGTGATAGAAACAGATAGAGAGGAAGAGACATAGTTATATATATATATATATATATATATATATATATATATATATATATATATATATGTGTGTGTGTGTGTGTGTGTGTGTTATACATCTTTTTATATAAGGAGTTAAGTTATATGTAGAGAGAGAGAGAGAGAGAGAGAGAGAGAGAGAGAGAGAGAGAGAGAGAGAGAGAGAGAGAGAGAGAGAGAGGGGGGGGGAATAAATATTATTATTTAACGATTGACATTTCCGGGAATACATTAACTCTACCCATTTATTCTATTCGATAAAATCTTGTTTTGTTGTTATGTTTTATTGTTTGATCTTTTTTTTATACCTTCTCTCTATTCATTCTTTTACAATTCCCCCCCCCCCTTTCTCTTTCGTTCACTCAAAGGAGTTCTATCTTCGTTGTGCTCCGCTTTGCACTGCCCATTGTTATTGACCTTTTTCATGGTGTAAAAGGTCACGCAGACATTGAAGTGTCTTCTTCCTTTTGTTGTTGTTATTGTTGTTGATTCTGTTTTGTTTAGCTCCCTTCACACCTTCTGAACACTTTCCACAGACCTCGGTCTTTAGCCTTTGTACGTAACCCTGTAGAATCCATTCTATTCACCCCCACCCCCACCAAGAAAACAACAACGAAAATAACTATTAAAGATTAAAAACACAGGTTAACAAAATGATTTAGATCAAGCATAAAAAGGTGTTCCATCCCAATTTTGAGTTTCAAATACGATATCTATTTTCACTAATCGTCTCTAATTTTCGTTTCGTTTGTCTGTTTTACGACATATCTACCCATTTTACGGCATATTTACCCATTTTTACGGCATATCTACTCATTTTTATGGTATATCTATGGCAGATCAGAAATCGATGAGATGGACGGGCATTGAAGGAAAGTGCTAGCTTGTATTAGTTACCCCTTTTCTTTCTAGTTTCGTTCGGCGTACCCTTTCGTCTTTCTTTCTCTACTTTCCATTTTTTCTTTCTTCTTGAAGAGGGAATCACCGAGGTCATTTGTTAACAAAATAAATACATACAGATTTTGGCACAGTAACAAGAGTTAACGCGTGTTTTTAATCTGAATGTAACAAATAGGTGTGAAATGAAACGCAGATATAAACAGCTGAACTGGTCAACGAGGTCAAAGTTCTTCTTGGGACACAGAACGACGCGCCTCGGCTCTCAATGAAAGCAGTAACAACAAGAAACACCCATCAACTTGAAGTGCCAAGCCGAAAATCCACTTTAAGCACGCTGCTGTCTCCCCAATAACAGCTTAACCCAATCGCTCGCACACCCACACACACACGCACCCACACACACACACACACACACACACACACACACACACACACACACACACACACACACACGCACACTCACCCCCCCCCACACACACACACGACGGAACTTGAAAAGAAATTGAACGCTCGTGTTTTTTTCCTATTCGAAAACTTTTCAACCTTCAACAAACTTTGATCTTTTATGTTTTACATCTTTGTAAAATTGTTGTTATAAAAATGGTTTATTCTTTAACTTACATTTTCTCTTTTTTTATTAACAAAATTATATTGTTAAAATTTAGCACTTGCTAAATCGTGATTCATTCAAAACATGTTTATATCGCGCTGGTTCATTCGCTAATTTAGCTATACGTATACCAATTGTTTGCGTTGCGTTTGGCAATCCCTAAAGATGCGACCGTCGTCTAAAATACCTGATTCAAAGCAGAGTACCAAGACAACATATCTAGCCATTTTCGGTTATTTAATTAAAAAAACGAATGACAAAATTGATCCATACAAAATTAACTAATTTTTATTGACAACTCAAGACAACGAAATATAGAATAGAATTCGCAAAATACGAAAGGTTAGAGTCTAAAGAAGAGTTCTTTTTTGTGTAAAGAGAAATTGTGTACACATGTGTGTGTATATTACCGTGCCTGTTTTGTTTAGTGAGAGAGTGTGTGCGTCTCTGAACTAATATACATATTTGCTTGTTGAGCGGTGTTTGTGTGTTTCGCTGGCTGTACAGTAGTTTGCGAATGTCTCTTGTCATGTGTTCTCTATTTGACGAGAGCCAATTGGGCCCCAAAGGGACCCTGGCTGGAGTCGAACTGGTAGTCAAACAACGAATAAATAATAAACTTCAACTCAAAAGCAAAACACCTTCGAAGAAGAGATACAACACAAAGTGAGGAAACGGGGCAATTCTTATACTATGAAATGGAGTTGGGCAGCAATCTCGATGGAATCCATTAGGGAAAAGACACGATGGCAGAAGACAGTATTCTTCCGTGGATTTGTCAAACTTGGCTTTAGTGTGAAAAAGCAAAAGCAACAACAACAACAACAACAACAACAACAACAACAACAACAACAACAACAACAACAACACACAGATTAGGAAAATTTTTTTTGTTATACAATTCAAATGACAGCAGCGGCTAATTGAGTAGATAATGAAGACATCGTTTTATTCACTCTGTCGCTTGCAAACACACACGTGTGCGAAGTCGGTCTCAATAGTAATGGGACTGTGTGAGCTATGGGCGAAAGGGGGATAATCAGATTGTGTTATCATCTAAAATGATATTTATTTACTCCTCGCGGAGTTAGGCACAAGGCCAGTTTTATCTTACTCCCACAAGTAAGATGTGACCCAAGATCGGGTCGAGAAAGTGGGGTTTGAGAAGCCAGCGCTCGAGAGGTGAGCACTCTGGCCATTTAAAAATTGCCTGGGCAGCCCCGTCGGCATTCCCCGGTAGGGGCGCCTCAGACAGTAAGCAATAAACTTACTCCTCCCCAAAGAGGGGAGGCAAAGCCTGGGAGGGTGAACCTCCTAGAACTGCACAGGACAGGCGTGCAGTATCCATCGGAACAGATACTACACTTTGATCTTAGCCAAAAGGCCGAGGACCGACGCTATATCTTGGGAGTAATTTTAGGTTTCTGTAACTTTTGCCTATGAACACCGAGGAACGAATGACGGACAATGAAAAAAAGAATAACATCGTACGGAGGCAACCTCCCTATTCTCCCTATCTCGTTTCGTGCGACTTTTTTCTTCCCCCAAGCTCAAGATGTTCATAAAGGGGTCCGTTTCTGAAGGCGTGGAGGGAATCAAGGGAGCCGTAACGACGTCATATCCGAGCAATTCTTCCGTCAACGCATAAAAACGCAGGACAGAGAAAGAGAAGGATGGGAAAATATATTCGACTCTAGGGGGCTACTTTGAAAGGGAAACCATGCGATTTGTTGTTTCAAATTGAAATAAATTGTTTGTGACACCAGTCCCGTTACGTTTCCGACACACCTCGGTAGTCCCCCCCCCCCCCGAAATGAGCCTGGTTCGTTCCTTTAGTTTTATTGCAAAAGAGTTAACACAAGTAAGAAAAAATATAAAACAAGACATCTAATTTAAAGACATGTTAAGTCCGTTTTAATGACGTGAATGACGTTTTGATGTATTCGTTCGCATTAATATACTTGTCGCATCGAATTTGTTCACCAACTAGAGAAGACGAGAATTTTCTTCACACCATTATTCCTCCATTTCCATGTTTAACCCTTGCTGTCCAATATTCTAGCAATAATGTTTCACGTGATCTTCGGGGCATTACTGTAGAAGCGAAATCATCGCGCCTCGGATAATATTAATCTCTTAAACAACTCAAACATTTCAATATTCTACTGAAAAATGCGATCTGTCCTTTTTGATAACAAAGTCTTTTTTGCACATATTTACGACATTTTTTTAGCCTTCTTGTAATAGTTGTGCGAGAAAGAATTTCTCCGTCGCTAGTTTTTACATCTTAAGTGAGGATTTTGTTTTTGTCTCTGCACACACCATTTATTTTTTGATCGTTTTTTTTCGCTGTAATTTTCGAACAACGATCAAAACACATTTTATTTGCGTTAAAACCGTTTATTTTTTTGAAAATGTGAGTCAATACTTTTGCACAATGGACAAATATGTCTGTAGCTATTTAAGAAATCCAAATATATGTTTTTATTGCACTCAATTTTGAAATTATTTAAAAATACGATTTTCTTTAGTCTTCAACGCTTGAAATAACATTTTCGTAGGTTTCTAACGCTTATGTTTGAAATATAATTTTCGCCAGTCTGTCATGCTTAAGTTTGAAATCACATTTTTATCGGTCTGTCATGCTTAAGTTTGACATAGTATTTTCGTCGCCGTGTCGCACTTTGCAGTTTGAAATAGCATTTTCGTAGGTTCGTGACGCTTTTACGTTTGAAATAGAACTTTCGTCAGTCTGTAAAGGTTGAAATAGTATTTTCTTTGGGTTGTCATGCTTAAGTTTGGAATAGAATGTTCATCGCTAAACGTGCTTATTGATTCAATGGACGTACCTTAAGACTGCCCGTTCTTGTTCAGAACATCCGGAAAAATTCAGTTAAAAATCTGAAAGGATACTTTCAGAAATTCTGGCAACACATCATCACCTGATCTTCTAAGACAATGTTCCTTAGCATCACTATAAAGGTAAAAGGCTTGATTAATCTGACCAAATTAGGCTTTCAAGCTAATTTGTATAAACATACAATATTCTTCTGTAAGATGTAATCTATCTTTAACATTCTGTGTTGATCAGAAAAGCTTGTTAGCACAATCCTTGACACAATTCCGTCTCCTTTGAGCTTTCTTGTCATAGCTTTATTCGAGATAGAATCGTTCTATCATGAGTTTTAAACTCTTTAGCCGTTTTGATAGGTTTACTCTATGTCTCTGAAAGGAGCACATTTTTCTCATTGCTTAAATCTTTTCATAGTAGCCGTTGTCGGCTAGGACCTATTTGCTTTTGAACTGATTTTGTCGAAGTGTCTGTCAATTCTCTCCACAGTGAACAATGAATTTTTATCAATTATGTAAGATATCAAGAATCTGTTCATTCTGTTTATTTCTATAAATTTTCTTTTATTTTTTTCACTAATTTGAGAACATTTTCCTTCAATTAATCTTTCAATTGAAAAGCATAAGTAATTCTTTTTATTATTATAAAGTATGGAATTTTATATGCGCTTAACCATTTTAGCAGCACGCACGTAGGGAAGACATTATCCTCCGGATACGCGGCAACCATTTTGTTGGAATAGAAGGTAATAAGGAACCGTTGGTTAACGTACCATTTAAAGTTTATTTATAGTTGTTGGAAACAAGACAAAAGGACGGTTAAAGACATGTAAATACACGAAAGGTACCCAAAGAAAAAAAAATACTAGGAAAACTCAATCCTAAATAAGAATTACAATGTTCCATAAAAATACAGAAAATGAACAAGTTGTTAGGCTTACAAAATAAAAGTGTGCGAATGCCCGGCAAAAAAGTTACTTACAGAGTATCAACGGTGGCAACGCGTCATTCGAAGAACAAATACGAAACAAAGTTCGTTTTGTTCTTTGACCATTATCTAAGAGTCGGTTGACGCCATTAAAAGATAACATAACATTTGAAAATTGCGTCAGAATTGAGACAGAATCTTATTTCTCAATTTTACACCACGTGGTGTCGAGACTACACATTCTTGCGATAGTAGCATCTTCTAGTGTTAAACCAAAAATCTCAAAGGGATATAACTCTGACCAACACTATTATTAGGTTCTAAAAATAAAATAAAAAGTCCATTAAAAATCTAAATTTTCTTTACTAAATAATCATTAAAATTATCCGAAAACAACTCAGAGCCATGCGCATATTTTCATATTATCCGCTACAGTATCATCACAGTGCATTTTATTTAGCTTCAGCTTTTTGTTTTAAAGAGAATTATATTTTTATGTTGGGACTAAGTAGGAACACGAAACGAAATTAATCATTATTTTATATAATAATGATTAATTTCGTTTCGTGTTCCTACTGAAGAATCGCTATATTGAATATTATCATTCTATGAAGAATAAGCAACGTGTGGCTATGGAATACAAAAAAATAATACCCTTGTAGCATTTACATCTCGCGCATGCGCTATTATTCCCAAACTTGCGCAACGGCGTGGGTAATAGGACACTTCTGCGCATAGTGCTTTTCCCCATTTCCGCTAAGACAGTTTAACGCGCAAATTTATCAGTTCCTGTTGAGACAGACGTCGCATTTCCTCTTGCCCCCTGTCAATTGTCAATGGTGACAAGAAGCGAGAATTGACTCGAGATCAATATTTATTAACGTGCCTACCGTATTAACGTGCCTGCCGAACCAACACTCCTTGTTGATTAAATTGTAGAGAAGATGTTCATATTACTAAATGAACCTCAACATTTTGGTAACCCCTTTCTTCTTCATCTCAAGCGAGCCGATGCGGATAAATACAGACGCTATAACAACACAGCTATCTCCAATCTTCAACAAGCATTTCCCATCACACCAACTCTCCATCTACACACTAAACAGGTGGATGCCAAAAGATATGTTGTGCTTTACTTGGCCAGTATGCAAGCATCGGCAACAAAAGACGATAACGAGATCTGGTTAACAGAATATGCATCTATTTATAGTCTGTCTCAACAAATTATGAGGAAAACATAAAGGAGACATACACAGTAGATTGTACACATCATTAATGCAAGTTTCCAATTCAATTGAATGCATGTAGTTGTAATAGTAACAAAGTCGTATGAAGCATATAAGCAAAACATATAATAGCCCGATGGGGAGTTTGTCCGTAGAAGGCGAACCAAACACGGCAAGTCTGTTCAGTTCAGCGACCAGCTGTACCCCTCTCCTTCAGCTTTCGTGACGTCACCAGTCCGGCCGTTCCTGGATTCGGTGGTCACCCGGTACTGCTAGGGGAAAGTTTCCGCCCTGGTGAAGGTCGAAGATACCGAAACGCCTGGTTCTGCGATCACTCACTCCCACATTGTTTAGATCAGTGAGCGATCAGCCGGGTTGGATCCGCAACTTGGTATCGCTGTGAAGTGAAGAGTCATTTTATGCAGAACAATTAAAAAAAAAGGAACTAAGTCTGTAACGACGTCGTCTGTTGTGGTTTTCTTAGAAGAAGAATTATTTAAAAAATAAAGAAAAATAATTTACACTTGTTTGTTTACAAAGCAAAGCAGTTCGGAAATATTAAAGTTCAACTCTACGTGTTTTAGTTTGACCGACGGGCTCTAGTAATTCGAGCGACTTGTTCGTTTGTCAGCGAAAATCTGTTCTAAGTTATGGCGAGAAAAGAATACAAACAAACTGATGCGATGTTTTCGGGGGGGGGGAGAACAGAAGCGATCCCTTTCGTCCGGTTCTCTCGCTCACTGACTAACTGACTGACTAAAGCTGTTCTGTCTTCTCTTTTTATTGGGACCCACTGACCGAATTTTCTCTGTAACACAATTATCGCCTTATCTTACACAGAGAAGTAATTTATCTCTCTCCAGGGGGTTCATAAAAGCACTCTTGGCCAGCAACTGACCGATTACTCATTTGTCTCTGACAAACAAATTATGGCCGTCATCAGGCTTCATCTACAGTTGAGAAATGTCAATAATATATATATATATATATATATATATATATATATATATATATATATATATATATATATGTGTATATATCACCTATGCAACTTGAGAAGTAGTTCTATTTCTCCCTCTAGGGCCTGGTAAAGGCGACCTGAGATTTTATTACTCAGCTGTCCACATATCGTCAGAGTGATTTTAAGGTTTTCCCTCTCGCCATTCATACTAGTGCTGTATCTTAGGCTCCAACGTCCGTGGGGCTGTTCGATACTGTCACACAGCGAGTAAATACCAGATCAGGGTCTCCAACTCGGAATTGTGTGATATCACGAAAGTAACGATGGGGTCTCGTATTCTCACGAAATTTGGGGACTCGCTTTTTCCAAGAGGCACATCTTTGGTCCGTAAACTCCATTCTCTCTAATGGAGATTACTTTCAAAGGAAATAACTTGCCACAACTTTAAGTTTACACCGAAGTAAGTCACGTTTATTTTTGTAAGGCGAGAGTATGTACTCCCCGAGTGCTGTCTCGTTATAATTCGATTTAGTTAACGTCGCATCAGTCATCGTCAGTTAAGAGAAAAGATTACATTTAAATTTTCTTTTTGATCCTATTACAATCAGATTAGCAAATTGCTTTTATTTTTCTCTTATCTAGTAATTCTATAAAACTATTGTCTTGCCAGACGTTTAAAAAAAAGAATGAGTTTTTCTTATTTTACTTTGTTGAAAATAATGTCGATTCGGAGTTTTCATAATGAACCGCAGGTGGTTTGAATATGAATTGTTTTAACGGATTAAAGAACGACTAATTGTGTTAGAAATTGAAATTGGAAACGAAGTAAATTTTGTACGTTTTTTTTTTTAATTTGCCTCGGGGGAAAATTCGAATAACCTTTCATCAGAGTTTTCTCCCTTGATGAAATGCAATCTTTTATGGTTTTATAATATTAATACGCAGATTAGCATACTGCTTGTCGACCTCGAATGAAATAGGCACATAGGAATGAATATATTCATCCCCCCTCCCCCTCTCTCTCTCTCTCTCTCTCTCTCTTTCTATATATATATATATATATATATATATATATATATATATATATATATCTCAACACTATACATTAGTTCGATCGTTCATAGATACCCGCGGTTTCGTGTATATATTGGAAATCAGTCCAGTAGATCGTGACCCTATTTCAGTCAATGGTTTTAAAGTAGTTATTTAAAACATTTTGTTGAGTTACAAAATCGTCGACTGAAAAGCGGTCACGCTCTGTATATTTTAGCTCGAGATGCTGGATTTTCAGTGTTTCCGTGAAACCGAAGGCATCGATGAACGATCGAACTAATGTCTAATGTTATTTGAAATAGAATGTTAGGCTCTTACACGCGTGATTAAGCAGTCTGATCATTTATCTTATACAAAGCAAAACATTATATGATAGCGACTGATAGACGAATTGTTAGGATCACTAACTGTCGACTTGACGATCTAGTTTCGATCCCGGTTTGAGGCGCTTGCTTATCTATATATACTAAAGAGCGGTAATACATTGAAACAGTCTGTATGTGGATGATTATATCTCTATCTATATAAAGTTAGATATGCTTATATATTTATATGTACATGATACAAGCCTAAACTAATTAACCGATCATTATGACTTTGGAACACAGCTTCTAGTATGGGCTATATTTAGTTTAATTTAGTTTTAGTTCAAAGGGGGTTAAAAGAGTGTGGAAGCCCTTCGTAAAAATTAGATACCTCCGATTTTTGTGAAATTTATCGATGGCCCCGAATTTAATTGAGCGTTGGTTCAGCAGCGGTTAAAGGCTCGCACTTCAGTTGATTCTATTGCGTAACGATTCCAGGTTCGTGTCTCAGTCGGTCTATTCTGATTTCCTTTACTTTTCTTACGGATTTGTTCGAAAGTCATGTTATTTGCAATAGCTGTTGATTTCCTGACGAAATGCTTAAAGGTTCGAGTCCGAGTTCGTCGAGATGGTTATTTGATGTTCCATATTCGCGTCACAGTCGATTTAATTTTGACTTGTGAAAGCTGGCGATTTCGTCGTGAAACATTTCGAGTTTCATACTTCAAACAGTCACTGATTGATTTGAGAAATCTTGTAATTTCGCGAGGAAACAGTTTGCGGTTCGAGCCAGCCCACATTTTCTTTGCGACAGCTGGTGGAAGTGGTTCAAGGTTCATGTCTGAGCTCATCTCCGTCTGATTTACGACAGTTGATGATTTCGTAGCGAAATATTCGTGGTTAGAGTCTCAGTCGGTCCCCGTTTCATTTGCCAAAACCGATTATGACAAAGCAGTTCGATATTCGTGCCTACATCAGTATCCATTTTATTTACGAAATCTACTAATTTTCTTGACGAAGCGGTTCGAGGTTCGAATCTCAGTCAATTTTTAGCGATGATAGTTTTTCACTAAGATTTGATGCCACCCAATGATTCGTTAAAATCAGAATGCAACGACTTTTGACCTACGTCGCTTGATGCTACTTTGCTGACATTGGTTCCTCGATTCCTTTTAGAAGCAGGTGCTCACACAAGAGACTACGTGATGAATGCCAACATCTCCCATAAAAGTTGTACTATGAATATAACAGGGCTCGAACACGGCATGCCAAGTCATTAGACCTCACCGGTGTAAAACTGAACAAGCGACAACTCCGACCAATAAAAAAGGATAGACATTATCACGTTCTCAAGAAAATGTTTTATCGTGTCTTTGAATAGTCATAAATAATTCATACATTTCGAAAAATACTTCGTTAAAATGTCTCGTTTTTTCGCTTTCTTTTGCCGTAATTGGTTGCAAGAAACGCTGTTATTTCAGACATTAGCTTTCTTGATGCGTGATTGACGAGATCAGATGGACAAGGTGCTATTGTTACGTCGATAATAACATCACTTGCAAAATGAAGCTTGTTTGATAAACAAGTTATTATTTTAGTTTTACGAAGGAAGAGGTTTTGTAAAATTGATTTATTCATTAATGGAGATTTGGTATCTGTTTGAAGGCGAACCTATACTATTATTTCTATCAATTGTACTATTTTTATGACAATTCAGTTTACTGTACTATCTATCTATCTATCTATCTATCTATCTATCTATCTAAATACGTATGTAAGTCTATCTTAATTTTTTGTTGAGAGGAAGGGCATTTGCAGATAATTGCAAAATGTTTCAACTTAATTTCGGGACCTCTACGCGCCCAACTTCGACTCGTACTCTAGCTAGTAATTGAGTAATAACAGTGCAATCAGTTTTTCTCTCCTTTAGTTTTTGCCATTTAAGCTGATCAATAACAACACAAATTGTAACCTTATGACCAATAATAATCGATCCGATGATTGATCGATAATTGGTGCGATTTTACGTTCACTTTGATGCAAAAATAAATCGGCTGCCATTTTTTACAGACATTTTCACGCTTCAACTCTTTTTCGATTTTAATTTGATCACTACAAAATCACTTATAATATATCATAGAAACTATCGTTTTAGATAAAAAGAATTGCTAGCTCTCTATATTTACCCCATCTCTCTCTCTCTCTCTCTCTCTCTCTCTCTCTCTCTCTCTCTATATATATATATATATATATATATATATATATACTTTATATACTATATATATATATAAAGTATTATACAGTAGCATATATATATATATATATATATATATATATATATATATATATATATATATATATATATATATATATATATATATATATATATATATATATATATATATATATATGCTGCTTTACAAAATATGTCAGGTTGTTCTCCAGTAAATTGATTACGCATCATTTCGCAGAACTGCAGTCGACGATCTGCGTCGTCCTCTAAAAGACCATATACTAGTCTTGGTCGGTAAGGTTTTAATTTCAGTTTACGCATTAAGCGTTGCAACGATGTTCTTGGTATGGATAGTTCTGCGGAAGCACGTCGTGTGGACTTCCTTGGACTGTTCACAAATGTCATAGCCACTAACATTTCATTTTCTTCGGTCTCAGAAGTTTTTGGACGTCCAGACTTCGGTACATTACTCACTGAACCTGTTTCATCAAATTTATTCCTTAGACGATAAATTGTTTGTCGTGAAGGCGGAGAAGTGTCAAAAGTTTCTTGCCATGCTGTACATACCATCTCGGCATTTTCAGATTTCCAATATTGCTTTAATATCCATTTCCTTTTCTCTTGATTTAAATTGTTCGCCATTAACCCTGAAATCAAAAAAATATCATCAAGTAAAAAGTTGGCTTTACAGAAATAAAATAAATTACAATCAGCAAGGAAATAGCTGTTTATGTAGGTTAGATCTATACTCTGAGGAGTATTTTATATTGCTTGTAATTAGCAAGTAACTTCAACCATATAAAACATAGTTTAATAACTGTAAACTTACTTTTGGGCAACCCTGTATATATATATATATATATATATATATATATATATATATATATATATATAAATAAAATACACTTAGCTTCAACGCTTTACTGCAGTTTCACGGTTTTATCCGATTATCAGAAGTGTAGATCGTCATGTGTGTTCCGGTTCTAAACAAGGCAAAATCGAGGAGATCAAAGTTATAAACAATGTTTATTTATAAAAAAAAGATTAAATATATTTTTAAATATTTATTAATCTTGCAAATTTTTTATTCGATCATTAGTAAAAAATTTTTTTTTTCTGTCTTCAATTCCTATTTACTTTTCTTTTATTGTTAATTATTTGTTCAGTAAGAATAATTGTTTTTGTTGTTTTATATGTGATTCTGATTGTTAATAATTTGGACGATTGTTATTGCTACCATGTTCTTTATATTTAATATGAGATTAAATAGCAAAACAAGTGTTTGTTTATGTGTCTGCATTTAACTATAAATATTGTTTTTGTTAAATAAGTTAAATTGTTTTTAAGGTTCCTGATTTGATATTTTCCGTCTAGGCACAATGTAAAGTTTTTATTATTTATGTTGCAAGGAAGCGCTTTTAATATCTACCGATTGTGGTGATCTTACCTACACTTGGAATTATTTTTCATAGGCTTTATGTATCCTTTTGTTCATTGTTACTATAACAGTAACAATCAACTGTTGCTTTGTATATGATATAAGCTGTTAAACATTTATTCATTAGTGGCTCATTATTTTTTCGACATTTTTATATACTTTTATGCATTATTAATATTGTTATTTATTGTGTTTTGTATCTGAACTTAGCAGTTAAACATTTCTTCAGAGATTGACAATTGTTTTTTATTGTACAATTACATAAATTATTATTCTTTTTCTTCTTATCATTAGTAGTATCATTATTATTACCACTAATATTAGTAGTATCTAGTAGTATCATTATTATCATTACTACTAGTAGCAGTACATTATTATTACTACTACTATTATTAACTATTTTGGTATTGTGCTTTGTTATTATTGTCTTTGATATATTTCATACAACAATAACCAATTTTAATATTATGTCTATTGATAACATTAGATAACCTATTATTTTTAGGGAAATATTTATCTATTATAACCCCAAATACTTTGTCAACCCGTGTTTTTAATTCACTAATATAAAGTGGATTAAACCAAATTATACTTCGTTTTCTGTTACTTTTATTTTTAATATAAAATAATAAATTCACAGGTAATAAAAATAACAATAAAGTAAAGATAACATTTAGTCACGGGGTACAGGAGCAGAGTACGTGGCTAGAGTCTTTCTCACTCTCTCTCTTTCTTTCTCTCTCTCTTTCTTTCTCTCTCTCTTTCTTTCTCACTCTCTCTCTTTCTTTCTCTCTCTTTCTTTCTCTCTCTCTCTTTTTCTTTCTCTCTCTCTCTCTCTCTCTCTATATATATATATATTCATCAACGTTTCGTTTTTATTTAAAGACTTACTCAGGATGATTGTCTGAATAAAAACCATCAAAAGTACCAAATGTTTGATACAGAGCTGGTGGCGGGTGTAAGCTTAAAATTGGGACCGCTTATGACAAAAATAAATTATGAGATACAAATAGATGGTGGCAGTGGGAAATTGAGAGTGTGGGTGAAATGGTGGCGGTTGAAGTTATAAGATCATTGGGTAGTGAGAGAGACATTACAATAATTGTGGAAGAAGTGGAGGCGAACATTGACAGCGGTTAGAATTAATTTAAACTATGAAGGGGGACGTGAGACATGTTTATTTAATCTTTAAAAAATTAGCCTTGAGATGAGAGAGCGAGAGGGTTAAAAATCAGGGGGTGTAATATGATATCTACTGCCAACTCAATTTCCCACTGCCACCATCTATTTGTATCTCATAATTTACTTTTGTCATAAGCGGTCCCAATTTTAAGCTTACATCCGCCATCACCTCTGTAACATTTGGTACTTGTGTCTGTTTTTCTTTAGACATTATCCTGAGGAAGTCTTGAAATAAAAACGAAACGTTGACGAATACATAAATAATATTTTTTGGTTTTATTTTTTCAATTTCTATCTATCTATCTATCTATCTATCTATCTATCTATCTATCTATCTATCTATCTCTCTCTCTCTCTCTCTCTCTCTCTCTCTCTCTCTCTCTCTATATATATATATATATATATATATATATATATACTTTGTAGCTATTTATATGTCACCCACTGATATTCTTCTTTTAGTACATCGTATTTTTAGAAGTTAATCAGCCGCAAATACAAACAGTTTTTACAAACCAATCACAGTTATTTGTGCTGGAATCTGTTGCGTGCAATTTTGACAACACACATACATGAAAGAAATACAAAAATCAACTTCCCGTTTTCTCTTTCTCCATGTTACTCCCTTTCATTCTCTTTTTTTTCTTGCCTTTTCTCTCTCAATCTTTTTCTATTGCCCCTTCTATTCCATTGGCTGCCTCTATAACCTCCTCTCTCTTGATTTCCCTCTACCTCTCCCCCTACCGCCACTTTCACTTACCCAATGATTCTATAACCTTCTCTCTCACCCCTCTCTTGCTTTCCTTCTCAATCTCCTTCTATCGCTCCATCCACCTCACCCACTGCCTCGAGTTCCTTCTCTCTTCCTATTTCTCTTTCTCGCGCGCTTTTTACTTTATTTTCTGTCTCTCGTTCTCTTTCTACGCTCTCTCCATTTCTCTGTCTCTTCTATTTTATCTAACTTGATCTCTTCCACTTTTCCCCCTCTCTTTGATTATCTCTCTTTCTTTCTCACATGGACCTCCTTTTCTATTTCCCTCTCTCGCCAACTCTCTTTCTCTATATCCAAGCAAACAATGATTAAATAAAGTAAATCTCAAAAACTGATAATTAAAAGCAAAATCGAACAAAAACAGTCAAGTCCATTCAGAATGCGTGTTCAGCGATGAAAAACCACCCCAAAGCGTGATAGAATGTAGGATAGACAGAGCAGCTTACGGCATCTGATTTTAGATTTAAACGTAACTGACCGACGAAAATGCGCTTTCAAACTTAAGGATGACAAACCGATGAAAATTCTATTTCAAACTTGACACACCAACGAAAATGTTATTGCAAACTTGACAGACATACGAAAATGTTATTTCAAACTTTAACATGACAGACTGATGAAAATTCTATTTTAAGCTTAAGCATAACAGACTAATAAATTTCTGTTTCAAACTTAAGCATGACAGACCGACGAAAATTCTATTTAAAACTTAAGCATGACAGACCAACGAACATTCTATTTAAAACTTAAGTGTGACAGACCAACGAAAATTCTATTTAAAACTTAAGTGTGACAGACCAACAAATATCTCTATCTTTATAAAGTTAGGTATATATGTTTTTATATATTTGTATGTACATGATTCACTTCTAAACTAATTAACTTATCATCGTGAACTTTAGAACACAGCTCTAGACGTAATCGTAACAAATGTGGACTATATTTAGTTTAAGTTAGTTTTATGCCAAGCGGTAAAAAGTATGTGAAAGCCTATACTGAAAATTCAGATACCTCCGATTTTTTTAAATTTCAACAATAGGTATTAGAGATCAATTAATAAATATTTCTAAAATTTCAGTTTCTTTCGAGTATTTTAAAGGGGTTTTAGGGGCCATAATATGGGCACAGTCTTCCATTTGAAAATTCAAATATATCAGATTTGCATTTAATTTGATCCATTTTATCTTGCTGTCAATCTTCGTAAGGGGACATAAAAGTGGTGCAAAACCGTTCTGTCCGGGGAGTCACTTTTACTCGTTCTGGAACGTTCTATTTAAAATTAAGCCGACGGACGAAAGACCGATGAAAACAAAAACGAAACGAAAGACCGATGAAAATGCTATTTCAAACTTAAGTATTGAAGCCTCCCTCACCAAATGCTATTTCAAACTTAAGTATTGAAGCCCCCCCCATCCCCAAATTCTATTTCAAGCTTAAGTATTGAAGCCTCCATCCCCAAATGCTATTTTAAACCGAAGCACGGCAAACGAAAGACAACTCTACTTCAAACTTCAGCATGACACATCGACGTATCAATCAATCACAGAGCCTCTTATAGCACCTTGGAAGCGTCTAACAAACAAACAAACAAACAAATAAACAAATAAACAAACAATCTTTTAAAACAGACAAAATGCAAAAAGCAAACAAAAGCAGAAACAGAAACAAAGCGAAACATGTTGAAAACAAGATTGCACACTTGATGGCACCGTGTAACCTTTCAACACGACGTGATCACGTATATTCACGCGTGGTAAATGTTATTCACGGATTGTCAGTCGAATACATTCAACAATTGGTTAGGAATTAACCGACATTTCGTTACGTCACGATTCTGTGTTTCTTACGATACTTGCTATTAACCCTCTTTACTTTACATTTCTTTAAAACTAAAACTTACTGCATTGTCTTAGATTCTCTTCCTTTATAATTTATTTATAAATATGAATATTTGATATCCAATTTATAAATAGTTTAACACGCATTGGGAATATTTGACATGTTGCAACAATATTTGTGTGTGCTCGTGTATCAAAAATACGACACACACGTGACCGGGAAGAAGAATAAAAAAGATACAATCGTTAAGAAATACATGACATTGTTATATTAGTAACGTTGAAAGGAATGTTAAAGACAAAGAAATTCGGGTATCAAAAAGAATCTCAATATTAACAGATCCATCAAAGTTGTTAATCTAAATAACAGATTAACGTAGTTGGATAGGTTTCCCGCTACTAGAATCTATGTAAAAAACAACAACCATATAAAGAATATCTTACTGAAGATATATCAGGAAGACGACAACCAAAGAGATGGGCCGACCATATAAGAGTTGTGACTGGTATACCGCGCTCCTGGCAGCTGAAAGACTAACCTAAGACTGTGATAAGTGGCGGAATTTTGTTCTCAAACATGTGGCGAAGCTCTCTGGAGTATGTACATAATTAAGTCAAGTTAAAGATGACATGAAAATACGTAAATGTGTAAAAAAACGAAAATAACATATAAAAACATGGTTTCTAAAGTAAGGAATAGATGTGTCCCATTACAATATCAAAATGCACGTACTGATAAAGAGACAAATAAAAATAGACGAATGCCCGTAATGCTATGTATTTACATAGATCTCAACTATGGTGAGTCGCCACTATGAGTATTTGCCCATGCCTGACAGTCGTTGCCTCGGGATTAGAAAGAGATTCTAATGGACACAGTCCATTAGAGTTTAAAACTCATGCTAAAATGGAAAACGATTCAGACCATGTCCGACCGGTTTGAAAGTCATTAAGAGAATTAGTGTCGTTTTTTAAATTTACAATCACATAGCAGCACGAGATTCCTTAAACACGCGATAGTATCGCCTTCAGTGTCAAGTCAATTATCTCCAAGGAAAATATCTCTTGTTCCTACACCCGTATCGCATTTACCTCCACATAAGACACTGCAATGACAGCTTCCAGGTACAATTCATTTTACAATAACTCTTTAACTAAGGCCATGCATTTAATGCATTGGCATTCACTAGGCCATGCATTTAAGGAGTTGGTTATTACCCCCCTCCCCCGTGATCGTCTTAGTAAATTAATGTGGATTCTCACATGTGAACTGATCTGGGTAAATAGTCAGTGTAAACGTAATGGTTGCTTTTATTTAACTCGCAGTCATGGACTGTTATATTTCTGCATTCTATATCTTCAATTATGCCGTATTAGTTCATATCTTCCATGAGTTACATAACCGTATATTGGACTTACAATTTCCATGTGGTTTATTTACCTCTTTGCCAGAAGGTTAGACACAAGGTCAAGTGAGGTTTTGGAAAGCCAGAACACTATGAGAAACGTACTCTGGCCTACAAAAAAGCCGAATGCCGATGAGGCTGCTCAGGTATTTTTTTTGCTCTATATTGAACTGCTAGAACTTTATTCATAAGTTTCAAATGTACTTAATGATAAAATTTGGCACATGGATAGCAGTAAAATGTTACTACTACTACTACTACTACTACTACTACTAAAGCAATTATAGACTTTAAAACTATCACATCTGATATGAAGAATATCGGATGTGTGATAGATGATTCAAACCACCACCACTACTACTACTACTACTACTACTACTTGTATTACAACTAATGATAGTAAACACTTATAGCCTCTAAATCTATTGAGCACAGCTGCATTACACCTATTATGAATATACACTGGAATGCGGGGAGTAAGAGACAACATTAAAATACTGCAATTAATCGTCAAATTATCCCCCCCGCCCAAAAGTTATCGTTATTTAAAAAACTTTAGAAATTAGGAATATGATATATGATATAATTGACCTTTTTGTCTCTCTGTTCTGTCACTTATATGATACAAAACTACATAACAGAATAGCACCAAACTTGGTATGAAGCATCCTTAAGATGCCGAGTGCATCATAGGAAGAAGTAAACTACTACTACTACTACTACTACTACTACTACTACTACTACTACTACTCATGGAGATTTGGTACCTGTCTGTCTGAAGCCGAAACTATACTATTACTATCTTTTGATGCTCAATTCAGTTTACTGCACTATTTTTTAAGTTAATATACTATCATTCAATGCACAATTTGGGGGGGGGGGTGTAATATATGTTCATTCGTCATGATACCATCCTCCCATGCATTAATACATCGTTCTTTTTGGAACCCTTCCAAAAAGAAGGATGTATTAATGTATTAATAGTGTAATATCTGTTCTGGTTTCATGATACAATCTTCCCAGGCATTATCTCCTCCTTTTGTGGTGGTTAGTGTAGTGTATGCTCTGTTGTAATGAAACCACTTTCCCAAGCATTACCTCATTCTTTGGGGGCAGTATAGTATGTGTTCGTCCGTCATATATACCAGAACAAAATAATACTAACGTGTAGGCTCTAAAACTTTTACTCATAATTGTACCAAATTTGTCATGAAGAACCCTTGGGATGCCGAATGAAATAGAAAATATCTTCCCTGCGATAAGTATAATCGTAAACATAACTTCTGTTGACTTTGGGGAAAAAGGAATGAGTGTACTTTTAGATGTACTCGTGTGACAATGTTGAACGGACCTACGGAAGATGAAAACTAAAATACACTGCTAGTATGATCTAAAATTGAGCCTACGAAGGTCGACGACCAGGGTACCGCGCTAGTATGAATTAACAGAGAAAGACATGGATATTTTCATTAAACAAAACATTGATAAGAATAGATAGCCTGCCTGGTTTGTTGTGTTTAAGCAGATGATGGCGTCGGGCTGTCGGGGTTGGTCGGCATCGAGTGTCACTGTTGTATCAAAATAACGCCCGACGCATAAACCAGGTGTTAACCGAAAAATAAGAATTGACGGAAAGAAAACGACTAAGTTGTTCTTTTTGATACCAGACAAAGGGGTTTTGGGGACGGGCGTCGCAATGTCTGACTTGGTTAGAAAAATGGCATTTGTCCGCACCAGTCGTGGCCTGTACACGAGACAGGTGTGGTCTGAACCGATAACAACAAACCAGGTATTTCGCCGACAAGTTGGTCTCGGTGGACGTAAGTTAAGAGGACATACAATGGGCGTATGGCCTATTACTGAAATTACATTTTCTCTGTTTCTGTGAGTGGGTTCGAGAAGAGGGGAGTCCCCTCCTCCTCTCACATGGGAACATTGAGGAATGGAAGCTGATGAAGAAGAAGAAAAGAGGAGCGGGATAAAAATACGATTACCCATTCCCGAATTGGAAATGCGGATTGAGAATGATAATGAGGAAACATTCTTTTCTTTTGTTCTCTGACTGTGATTAGGAGAGGAGCAGAGCTATGTCCATTTGCTTATCAGCGTAACAGGATTCGGAGATTCCATTTTGCCTGCCCACCGAATCCACGTCGCTCTGAGACGCCCCGTACTTGGGCTAGATCTCGCTAAAAACCTAAAAATCGCCCAGAAGTATTAAGAGCGTCGGTCCAAAAGAGTTAGAAATTATAGAGCTACCTTGCCTTGTAATTGAACAAGATTTTCTTTTATACTTTCTTTACCAAATTATTATTTAAAAAAAAAAAAAACCAACATAACGAGTTGTTGAAAATTTTCTTCTTCTTTTTAATTGTCTTGCTTGAAATGACCCTTCGCTTTACAGTGGTACCAAGTTGCTGACCCAACCCGGATAATTACCCACTGATCTATCAATCACAACGTGGGAGTGCGGTAATCGCTGGACGAGATCTTTCGACATCTATGGCCTTCATCGGAGCAGCGACTTTTCGCGAGCAGTGCCAGGTGACCAACCGAACTCAGGAACAGCCAAATTGGTGACGTCACCGACTCTGAGAGAGTGGGGTACATTTTGATGTTTACTATGAATTACTTTTCTTTTTATTGTTCGGCTTTAGAGTGTGCCCTACTCCTCTGTGACGTCACTGGTTGAGGAGTAGTGGGGTACACTCGTGATCAGTTGGGTTAAATTACTACCACTTGTTCATTTTGATTTCATTCATAAATTCATAAACTGTGACATTTTGTTTGTATAACTGAAAAAATAATAAGTGTCTTTACTTAGGGATAATATTTCTATATACACACATTATTTTGCCATATAATTTACATACATGTTATGGTGTGTACGAACACACTATGCAAATTAGATGACAAAATGAAGTAATTAAGAAGCAACGCCGAATAAAGAGTCACTCTTTCGCTAAATGTTCACAGAGAAACTATAAATATTAGAGATTTGTTAAATCAACATACATTACAAGAGAGAGAGAGAGAGAGAGAGAGAGAGAAAGAGAGAGAGAAGCACATAGCTAAGTACAAGATGGGTGACTTGTTCCGTCAATTGTACAGTATGCGTTATGCTTAAAAAAATCCATTTCAATGGTTATAATTAGCATAATTAAATTAAAACTATTTCAAACATAACTCAATCCCAAAACTAAAGCATGTATTTTGTGTGATTCAACTATAATAGGAAAGAAGAGACGTTGTTAGTTTTTTCTACTCTATCGTTATTTCCATGGTATGGGCTTGACTGGGCTCCAATCTGTGTTATTCCCTATAAATCATTTACAACAGGAACTCATTTAGCTACAACAACTGTAAATCATATTATTTTCTCCCTCTGTGTAGCTTAAACTAAACGTAGCTTCTATGAGTAAAGTTTATTTCCAAGAACTAGCCGTCTGTGGAACAAAATAACACGTGTCTAACTCTACCCTCGTGAAGAGGCAAGTAAAACGTCGGAAACAGTGACAAATTTAACATCTGGGACCAATAAGAGATTGCACCTGCTTACAACCCTTATTATTGAATCAATTTTTATTGCGTCGGTCAACGTAGGGCTAAGATTGCCACTTGAGTGCATTGGGTTACTGAGAAGAGGTAAGGGATGATTGGTAGCGATTGATGTCAAGGAAATTAGAAGGAAGATCATTACACAGTTTACAGGTACGTGGCATGAAACTGCTTTCATGTGAGTTTTAATGACATTAATAAGATAATATACAAGTATTTGTAGCAGTCATCCGAGAAGAGTGTTTGTTGTTGGTGTCAAGAAAAGAGCGTCAGTGAACATTTTTACACGAACGTATCTATAACGCAGCAAAAGAATGGAAACATTTCTTAGAATCTAGTAAGTAGTAGATTATAATTTGATGTGAGCAAGTTTAAGGAGTCGTTTTTAATAGAATCCAGTGCAGGATTATTTCTCTAATCACTCAGAACGAGGCCAAGATTTTCGCTTGAGAACAATAGGTCACAGAGGAAAGGTAATCAAATACCTTTTAGAGGGGTCAATGTGTTGCATAGCCCCTTAATAATTCATACCTTCGTTTTTTCTCGGTTTGCTCTGTCGTCTAGTGGTTGAGTACTTTCTTCGCCTCTGCACGGTAGTGGCCATCTCCGGGAGTTGTCTGTAACAAAAGACCTTTCTCACCCGCTTCATAAGACAACAATCTTTTCATTTTAATTACTTTTTATTCGGCGTCAGTTTCTATTGTTCGTGGAGATGTTTTGCTATCGTTGAGAGAAAGAGAGAGAGAGAGAGAGAGAGAGAGAAAGAGAGAGAGATTTACGAATATCGTGGTTAATTCTTAGCTAGCTTATTGTCTAATCAGTCCTTTGTTATTTGAGGAGACAGGGGGAGGAGGACATCTTGTACGCCGGTATTCTTTCTTAGGGAAAAACATTTCCCGTTCTGACTTGGCTACATTTTGATTCCTTCGTCTGACTTCTGCGCCTCCTAAGTTCGAACTAACTTAAAAAACTCCAATTTTCTCGCATCTCAAAACTGTGACGTAATATCACGTGATCACCACACAGGTGCAGGATGACCTTTTGAACTAGGGTCATCCATTGTCTCGTCACTTGTAACGTTTCGATTCCCGGAAACAGCATCGCACTCTATGCACTCGGCGGCACGCACTAAATCGCACAAGCCAAACCAACGACCCCACACCCGTTCTCCACCACATACGTCCATTATCATATAACATTCTCATAAAGGTTTTTATAATCCCACGAGTTACGTCCATCATTATATAACATGCACAAACTGACACAAAAAATTGCAACAATTTTTGTTATGGTTTTATGTCAGGTTCGGTCTACTCTACATCATACTAAAAGTTGGACAAGATTTGAGTATGGGAAGGTTTCAAATTTCGAAGTTGAACATTTTCGACTTTCAGGTCATTTTCCATTACGTTTTAAAACACTAACTCGGTCAGTTTTCATGATAAACTAATAAATCTTGCATTTTACCCATGTTTTTAGGGTCAATCTATCACATGAAATGGTTGCCAGTGATGTTGAATCACCCCTTATACCGTATCTATGATTACCCCTAAGTCATAATGTTTTTCAAAGTTGTTCACACTCCTCCTCCTCCTCTTCCTCCCCCTCTTCCTCCTCTTCCTCCTCCTTCTCCTCCTCATCATCATCATCCTCCTTCTCCTCCTCCTTCTCCTCATCATCATCATCTATGACTGAAGAATTTTTCATATTATCACAGTTGCTATCTTGGCAATGTCCACATGCACTGGTACATTCTCCCATGCTTTCTGCAGGTACACCTTAGGGTATTGCATCCTTCCAAACAGGTGCAGTGAATCATCTGAATCAGTTCATCTGGAGCAGGACTTTAGCCCTCTTTTACCTTCCATCCCCACTCAGATGGTGCCATTTCATCACTACATCCCATCCACTCCATAACCTGGTAGTAAGTCCGCAGAGAATTAAATCTAGAGGCAGAAACGGTTGAAGGAAGTCGTTCTGGCGTAGCGAACATCTTTGCCCTTGCAACTTTCTTGCAGAGCATATTGTATCTAATCGACGCCAGTAAGTCCTTCTGATCTCCATTGAACAGTGCTATCATTGCCTTAGAACCATTGGTTTCTGCAACATCCTTGTATGGATCCCGGTTCTTGATTGATAGTCTTTTAACCATGGGATTTGCTTCATCATATCCAGAGGTACAAAGGTTTGAAATGAACGCAGCATGTTCACTTGCTCCAGATGTGTTAGGCGGTGACATGGACATTCTTGGTCAGTCCCTGTTGTTTGCAGCAGACAACGTGGACCATAACATTATAACATTGGACGGAAAGGGTACCTTCCATGGGATAGGAATGATCGCAGCCACATTACCAGGGAAGCAAGTCAGTCATGGTATACCACGACAAAAACCGGAAGATGCATCTTAGTGCTGTCTCAGCTTGCCTGCCAATATTCGCAGCCGCTGGCCATCTGAATTATCTGAAGTCGGCTCGTCTATATCTCCAGAAGATGTATGCCTTGAAAGACGACAATCCTGAAGTACATCAGAAGTTCCACTCTGGGTTTCACGTAATCCGACGCAGCAGCCAATACTGGGCTGGTCTTGACTCCAATTTTGTGATCGAGTAGACACTAATGCGCTGACTCAAGGTGGGTTGATGCGAGGGAGTGGGATGTCCGAGCACCAGAGAACAACCTCGCCATGCAAGATCTTACCAGAAGAAGTTACGTAACAAGTGAACAACACAAAGAGTTGTCTGCCTCTCGGTTGAAAGGAGATGAGATAGATCTTGGAAAAGTTGCGGAAAAACTAGACGGTGTTACACCCTTTCCAACTGATGAATCGTTACGCAATATCATCACAGGAATTAATGCCAACGAATACGTCAATATGCAGGACCTCTTCGAAATCGGAAGAGACATTGTGCAGATGGTAGTATTGACCCAGCGCTCTTGTTTCAGAGGTTACTCGTAGTCTCTAAGGCGAGAAATCTTCGGCTAGATGATGTCATGTCCTATGAACTGTGTCTATGCCCGATGTCTTTGTTTGAGGGAAAATGACTCTTTCACTAGGCAGACAAACCGCGACTTTCCGAAGCAATCAGAAACTATGTTAAAACAAAATCAGACAATGGTGTGCATCAAACTGTTCCAGTCACAGAGCACAACATACTAGATGGAGGATCTCTTCTTCACCATCTGAAATTGAAGGAGGGGAGCACCTACAGTTCGATTGCAGATGATTATGCTTCATTCACTGTCGAAAACTATGGAAGAGCGATTTTGGTGTTTGATGGTTATGAGGTTGGACCAAGTATAAAGGACCGTGCGCATCAAAGGCGAAGTCGAAAGTTGAATGTAAACAAGGTGAACATTACCGAGGCGACAATATTTTCTGAGAAAAAAGACGATTTATTGTCGAATGGGGCAAACAAGCAGGCGCTGATCCAGCGGATTATGGAACAAATGAAGCAGAAAAGATGTGATGTTATTCAAGCAGGAGGAGATGCTGACGTTAAGATTGCAAAGGCAGCCATCAGTATGAAATTTGAAACCTTCCCATACTCAAATCTTGTCCAACTTTTAGTATGATGTAGAGTAGACCTAACCTGATATAAAACCATAAAAAATGTTGCAATTCTTTTGTGATTGGGGTACTTTGGCGTTATATTGACTTTCCTATTTAGAAAAGAGCTCGACGTTCGACTTGATCATAGGAATGTGGAAATACAGTTAAAGGAAAGGAATTCTAATTTAGAAATACATCTAATAGGATTGATTTCGTGAATGTTCTGGCAGTATTTTAACAAGATTGTAATTCTTTCAATATTTACTTCTACCGAGGCGGGGTTATGTTTTCGGTGGAGTTTGTTTGATCACTTGAGAAATTGTCAAACTTGGTCAAAATATCCGTCAAGGTTTAATTAGAACAGATTTAATTTTGTGATCAAATGTCTATGTCAAAATGAAGGGAAAAGATGAAAGTCATACTTGGCAATAACTTCGGGTTTGTTCATTGTAGACTACTTAACCAATATTGTAGCCAATGAAGTCCCACACGATCATGACCGTTGACCTCAACCTTGAAAAGTTCGATCAAGTTAGAAATTTTGACTGAATTTCAACTTCCGATTTTTTCAAATTTGATGTATGGATCTGACGCGTTTCCATGGCATAACTTCGGGAATACTTTATATAATATGGAGGTGTAAGGCCCAGATAAGACGTTGACCCATCCTTACGTTGTCAGGCGGAGATATGCAGTCTCACAACTGACTTATGTTCTTGTTCCAAATGTATGAATTCCATATGCTGTTTCTTTGTCTATATGACATATCGATACAATCTGCATACCATTCAGGTTTTCGTACATCAGTATGGCTATAACGCAACTTGTATTCATTTAAGTGCAATAAAAATAAACTATAATTCAGGAATTCATAAGTTTCCTAGTTCGATATCTTATGTACACAAGTCAATTAAGAATTCGCATAGAAATAGGCAGTAATTAACAACTGAATCGAGTTAGTTGTATCATTTTGATTATCGGGCTACTGTTCTCATCTGAGATGTTATTATCACCACGTTTCGCCCGATTTAACATTATTCGGGTGTGTCGTGTCGGACTCGTGAATCTGTACGAAATTTCGATTCCCGAGCCTGACATAAAGATTCCCGAGTTCGATAAGAAGCACTTCGAACGTTATGTCGGTCGAAACGTTGTGAGAATAATATCCAAGATGAGAATAGTAGTCCGTATAATCTATATTACAAAAATTATCAATCCTTATCTAAAAAACTCCGAAACATGAATCATTTTAGTTCAGCAATTAATACTTAGTGTACGATGTTTTGTTAGAAATCATTTATTCAGCGTTGCCTGAGTGGAAACATATTTTTGGATGGCTTGTGTAGAGAAAAATAATTAAAAATACTAGCAAATATATGCTCCCTCCGGTCGTATATTTTTGCGAATTGTTTTATTTAATTGCTCAGTAAAATGTGTTTGGGTTTTTTTTACCCCAAAAAATAAAAGAAAACCACCCCATCATTTATTTTAATTATTAAAACACGGAATAATGAAAACATAGTTTTTAAACAAAATTTACCTTTACGGCGTAAAATGTAAAACAAAAAAATCCTAAACTCACTTAAGGTCGTAAAAAGATATTAATATTTGAAAATTTTCAAATCGAAAAAAGGGTACTTAAAATAAAATCAACAATTAAAAAACAAAAATACAGTGACCACGATTCTAAATTCAGTTATTTAATTGCTCAGTAAAATGTGTTTGTTTTTACAAAAAAATAGTAATTTTTGAATCAATTATTTTTTTAATTAAACAATTTAATTCAATAGATCTGTGCTTTAAAACATAATTTCTAATAAGATTAAAAAACAAAACAAAACCCAAAACGTTTAATAAAAAAATCAAAGTAAATATATCATTTTTCAGCGACTCGTACGATAAATCTCAGAGAATATGTTGTTTACATGCTATTAATCAAATAACGCGCTCCTGTTTTGTGCCCATCTCTCTATTTTCTCTCTCTATCTCTCTGTTTCCCCTCTCTCTCTTTTTCTCTCTTTTTCTCCCTCTCTTTTTTTCTTTCTCTCTTGAAATATAACTTTCTGTGCATCCGAAATAGAACGTTATACTTAATAATCAAAGGGCGAGTAACTAGATGTTGCAGTGGACGCCGGCTGTGCCGTCATATTCTATTACAATCTAATTTAATTACGTAACTCAAATATATAGATAAAAACAATGTCTTTAATTAATTCTATTTATAATTTCTATTAAGATTATTCTTATCGAGGAAAATATTTAAAATACATCTGGAAATCTGAAAAACAAAACAATCATGAGTCTATATTTGCGAATATTAATTTATTAGAAGCTTTAAAACAAATCAATTATGTAAATTTAAAAGACACGTGATGTTTGGGGAAGTTTTGGAATGAGTATATATAGGAGTTGATAAGTAGATATAAAAAGACAGTGATCAAAACGAATAATATAGTTTCGGCTTCAGACAGACAGATACATAATCTCCATTATTAATAGATTTAGTCATGTTGAGAATCTTATTTTAAATAGGATTCTAAAAAAAGTCGTTTTAGTTTTTCCTTTGTTTTATTGTTTATTTGAAGAAATATTAGCTTAATAGTAAGAAAAAATAATTCAATGTGTATTTATATAAGTGACATATGGGTGAGAAACTCTTCTTTTCGCCCTCTCTCTCACACACATACATACACACGAGATGTTGTCTGATAGTTTTATAAATACAGAGATAAGTAATATCCCCCTTATCATTCGTACTTGTCAACGTTTGGATCTATTCAGAAAAGCTGGCACGGGCAGTATCCCTAAACCGTAATTGATGATTTAATTTTGAAGGAAATTAGTGTCCGTCTCGATAAACCTGCATTTCAGAAGATTCCACATGTTCTCAATAGAGTTCAAATCGAGACGTTTACATATGCGCAGAACAGAAAACTGTTTACACATTCTGCGCATAATGGTGTTGCCAACATCAAGTGAACATTTCGCCAAACTCTAATCGATGTTATAATAAATATTCAAAAAAAAGATGGAATGTCTATAATAAATGTGCATGGTAATCTGACGATGTACAGAGCAACTATTGATTCTACACACACAAAGACTCAAATATATTTTACAGTATTTTCGGCCTTATAATAGGAAATAATATATAGGAAAATATTTTGAATTGTATATAAACACAGATTTAACATGAAATAAACGCTTTATTCTATTTTAATATAAAAGAAGAGAATTATTGACTTAGGAAACGCAGGAACGAACAACCAATTTAGTTTGTTGCCTCTACTAATGGTTGCATAACGATTCACGGCCGCGTAAATGTGTATGGCGTACGGTTGGCAGATACAGATACTTCTGGTAGAAGTGTCTGGGCTAGGCCTCAAATTTAGCTAATTTTAACCGAAAATAGCTTAATATACGACAACCCTGAGTACTGTTACTAGTTATATATATATATATATATATATATATATATATATATATATATATATATATATATATATATATGTTAGATAATGGCCCTATGGGGATAGACGTGTCTGTTGGAGATCGTGTTCTCACGACTTGCGGGGACCGTTGACGAGACCTCGAGGTCGGGGGGTTAGGTCACACCTGCGCGTCGATTACGAGGTTTCGTGACGTCACAGTTTTCCCGGTGGGAAAACTAAGTTGAAATGAAGAGTTCTTGACTGGAAGCCAACGAATTAACACGCTTTAGCCATGTAGCGAAATTGAGAGCCAAGCAATGTCCCCCATCTTCCTTCCTTTACAAGTAGCTAAGTAGTTAGAAAAATAACTAGCCTAAGCCTCTTACTCTGCTACAACGAACTTGCCCAGTATCGACAAGCAGTATGGTAATAAATGGCTCTAAATTAAAAAGGAGAAGCCTTGTTATATTTTATTGTGCGTGGGGAATTTGATTTCAGCCCACGAAGAAACCGCCGGTATGATGGAAGAAACGAGCGAAGTTGACGCTCGGCGAAGCGACAGACAGGTAGCAGTCGCGACACAAAGCAGGGACAACAATGGCGGTGAAGAGGAGGGACGCACGGTTAGTACAAATAGTGTCCATACAACGGCGAGGCAATAACAGTGAAGAAAGAGCAACGGTTAGTACGAATAGTTCCTGGGCTGTTGGGATTCTCGAATCGAGAAACGACATATCGTCCTGTTAGTAGCGATGCCGTTCGTTCTGGATCAACAAGTAACAGTTCTACGACGACCAGAGATCCTGACATTCTACGAACGAATCATAAACCAGTAATGCAATATATATATATATATATATATATATATATATATATATATATATATATATATATATATATATATATATATATGTATTGTCTTAGTTTCTGTAGATGTAAATCCGTTGAAACTCAAATGTTTATCGAAAGTGCTCAATTACAAGTAGAAGTGTTCTTTTAGTATACATTTTTATTTATACAAACATTATTGGTTACATATGTGCATAGATGTTTCGGTTGTACTCTTCACAGAGAGTCAACCTCTTCAGACCAAAGAAGAGAGGGAAGTGAGATGGATTTGGAAAACTTTCCCTTTAAATAAATCTTTTTGGGCGATGGGCTATTTTTTATAAATTAGTATCGGATTACATACTTTACTTGTTAACTCTTTCAATTAGTTTCTATCTTTTTTATTCTTTTTTTGTTATCTGCCTTCTAATTCTTTCCTTTTTCTATTATTTCATTACCTACTTAGCCTGGATTCTTTTCTTCTCTATTCAACACTTCAAAGTTTTAATCTATTTACAAACCTATTACAGCATAAATATCTGATCTTTATATAAAATACACACGTGTGCACAAATTAATAGATACACAAGTACGTATATAAACAAACATATATGTATACATATATACAAAATAAAAAAATAAAAAATAGCAGACACAAATGTATACACAAATATCCGTACACGGATATACACATATATACAAATATATTTAAGAAAGGAATCCAGGCTAAGTAGGTAATAAAATAATAGAAAAATGAAAGAATTAGAAGGAAGGTAATAAAAAAAAAGAATAAAAAAGATAGAAACTAATTGAAAGAGTTAACAAGTAAAATATGTAATCCGATACTAATTTATAAAAATAGCCTATCCCCCTAAAAGATTTATTTAAAGGGAAAGTTTTCCAAATCCATCTCACTTCTCTGTCTTCTTTGGTCTGAAGAGGTTGACTCTCTGTGAAGAGTACAACCGAAACTATATATATATATATATATATATATATATATATATATATATATATATATATATATATATATATATATATATATTACATATATCTTGTGTAAACTTTATTACATGGTCATTTATTTGCGCTCCAAGAATTCAACATAACTCTTCGTGTACGATCGTTTCTGAGACGATATATATTTATTAGTATCGGTTCTCGTCATCAGCACAGGGTTGTTAGCTTTTAATACCAATTTAAAAGCTAACAGACACCATTTAATACCCCCAATTATACAGCAAATCAGAAATGATGGGGGAGTAGGGGTTTGGATACATCAAATCAGTCTAGACCGGATAAAAACAATATTTAGGAATGTACAGTGGGACTGAGAGTGGAAAAAGCGGATGCAACATTACATGCAAGGAGAACGACACTACAGGGAAGAAGAAAAACATGTATCTTTTCTATATAATATAAAAGCCATTAGAAGGGAGAGGCACTCTCCTTGGAGAATACTTCATATATATAATCATACAATGTAAAAGAGGTTATTAATGGTTCAAATAGCTTATTATCAGTGGTAGAGTAATTTGTTATAAAAGCCTTATAAAAACTAGTCCTAATAGATTAGACGTTATAGAGAAAGACAATTGAAAGAAGTATTAAAAGTTAATGTAGTTTGGATAATTACTGCTTACAGAATTGTTTAATATTGGGACTCAAAAATTATAATTAAGATTTAAAGTTAAAAGTGTAAAGAACTATGGCAGTTTAATGCTACGTCATCTAAACTCGTTTGCAGATCTGTTGATACACTAGGTAGAGGCAGGACAAGTGATAACCTGTCCAGTGACAACATTTAACAATGATAATAATGATAATATAAGCAGTAATAATATTAGAATAATAACGAAAACCGTGGACATCTTTTTAATGATTATAATGAAGTTAACTATAATCGAAGATAATATCCTAAGGGATTATTATTCATTTATAATAAGCAAAAGTGTCCCAAATTCATTCCCTCCCCGCTCAAGAAAAGGCAAACTCTGTGTGTGTGTGTGTGTGTATATATATATATATATATATCCTACAGACATCGATGTTTCATGCTAACGCAATCTTCAGTGCAGGAAGTTAATTCTCAACGGTCGGCGGGCTCGAACTCCGATCACAAATCGCCACTGATTCGTAGTCAAGAGCGTTAACCCCTTCGGTCATAGGGAATTAGCTAATAATTAGAGAATAATTTAACTTTGTAAATAGCGAGTCGGCGGCTAATTTACACGAGCAGTGAAAGTGATCAACAAACTGTGTTTGGATCTTGCATGAAGCTATTTGTACTGCTTGTTATTAAACTCACTCATATATATATACCTAACTGTTCTCATGTATTGAGCACTGTTGAAGTAAATTCTGAAAATCTATACCTAATATATTATATCTCCTTATAATATTACACGTTTATAATGAAATAATAATACTTAGCTCCTCAAGTAGTTGTGCACTTTAATAAGAATTTATTTCACCACATAAAAAAACAAACTTGAAAAGATTTAACCTAGAAACATCACGTAAAAACATCCCCAAACCTAGCAAACATGAGTACATTGTTAAACTAATTAGAAAAACGGACGAACTAATACGTCGTATGCGCGGCCGAGCATATTTCTTTCTGAACAAACATTCACACATCGATACAAAAGAATCCTGTGGATTCAAAAGTCTAAAAAACGCAAAACCAAGAGAAATCATGATTTACTTTTTAAAATGACCTTTTAAATATAATTAAAGGTTTAGATTTTCACAAACAACATAATAATTTCCAAAAACAATTACGCAACATCGTTTGAAACATAAAAAACTCTAACCAAATCTTCGTAAAAGCAGAAACTTTTATAAATAAATAAACAAGAGTATAACAAACTAATAACACAAAACATTACGAAAACTACAAAAAACTTGATACAAACAAATGCAACTATATAAGAAACGCTGAAAGTAAAAAAATAACCGTAAAAATTAGTGACAAATTTAGTAAATTAAAACATGGGGAGACTTATATCTTCCTAAAAGACAGCAAAATGATTTTTTGACAATAATCCCAGCACTCGCTTAATATGTCCGACCAAACCCGAAATAGAACAAATTAGTAAAATAACCGTTTATAGAATTAGCAAGCAAATAAAAAAAGACCTAGAATTAAATCAGTGGGTGAATACTGCCGAAGCAATCACTTGGTTGAATAATATCGAAAATAAAAATCAATGTACCTCCATACAATTTGATATCATGGATTTCTATCCATATATATCTGAAGAACTCTTCAATATCCCGCTAGAGTTTGCCGAGATATATACCGACACACAAAAGAATGAAATCCACATTATTCAAAAATTTAAAAGATCAGTTTTAATAAATAATAATGACTAATAGATAAAAACTAAAATGACAAACTCCTTTGATTTGGTCATGGGTACCCTGGACTCTTCAAAGGCATCGAATCTTGTGAGATTATTTATTTTATATACCCTCACAAATATATTTGATAATACAGATATCGGCATATATAGAGATTATGGATTGGCTATAATGAGAGATTCCAACAAGGTCAAGGGAGAAAACTTCAAGAAAATTATATATATGGAAATGAACAGATTAGGCCTAGGAATAGACGTACGAGCTAACATAAAAATAACTCACTTTTTAGATGTCACTTTAAACTTAAATAAAAATACATATGAGGCATATTTAAAGGATAATGCCAACCCAATATAGGTGAGCCTAAAGTCTAATCACCCCTCATCAATAATAAAACATATTCTTAGTTCTATCGAACCTAGACTTAGCAATAACTATAGCAAGAAAAATGTATTCAAAAAGTCAAGCAACATTTACAACACAGCTGTAAAAAAATAGTGGGTATAATAATATCAAAATTCAATATAAGCAACAGGACAGAAATAATAAAAATAAAAATAAAAGAGAAATATAATCAGATGCTAAAACTAAACTCTGCAAGAAATATCTAAATCTCATCGAAAAAAATTTCCTCGTAACAAAATATTCAATAAAAATAACAACAATAATAATAACGCCGATCAAACCCAACGCTAATAATAACAATATCTATGATAATAGTCCTAGCAACTGCAACAATTTTAACGATAAGAATTAATGACTAAATTTATAATAATGATAAAAATAATACCATTTTCAATGACAAAAAATAACAATGATAATAAAAATGTCGGTGAAATAATTCCGCAGTGTGTTGTTTAGAATCCTTACCGGTCGGATTTGATCCAACCAATTTGAATACATTTCATGGTTGAGGGAGACAACTCGTATCGCTGTTCTATTTAACGATCCTTTCAGATTTCTTCAGAAGATTCGGGTTGATTTGAAATCGACGGCATTATAATGTCGGGGCTTCCCGTCTCGCGGGTACCAAACAATATGAAAGAACAACAACGCAGAAGGTAACGTGTTTAACAACAGCTTGGTCGCAGATAGACTGCCGTCCAAACATATATTTATTGAAGAGCGCACATACCTAAAGGTAGATAACTCATAGAGTTATGTCCCTTTGATTGGGGACATCACATCCCTCCCCATCTTGGTGGGACAACTTGTCTTATTTTATTTATTTATTTATTTATTATTTCTTTTTTTTTCTATTTATTTTACATTATGTAGTCTTTGAATCTGGCTGGGGGCAGTCTTTCCCGAGATGGATTTCGTCTCGGTAACTGGTCAGCTATTTGTGTTTTGGGTATTTCCAGGTCTTCTGAGGTGTGTGAATTGTACTCACTTTCCCAGTCTGAATCAGAGTCACGGTTCTCATTCCTAGGTGTTATGCGTTTTAGCAAAGAAGAGTTTCTAGTCATTTTGTGATTTCCTCTCTGCACCGTTATCATACTTCCCTTCATTTTTGTAATGGTATATGGTTTAGGATTGTATGGTGTTGACAGTTTGTTTTGTCTCTTCTGCCTGACCAAAACCATATCACCCAGGCTGAGAGTTGTTGTTTTTGCCTTTCTATCAGCGTACCCCTTCATCTTCTCTTTTCCTTTTGAGTCATTTTCTTTTATTCTTTTATGTGTCGGCCCTGTTACTGGGCATTCGATACCATTTGGTATTCCGATGTTCATTTTTCGGCCCGTACAAGCTTCAAATGGTGATATTTTAGTGGTGGTATGGGGGGTGGCTCTATATTGCCTTAGGAAATGTGGTAACTGGGTCTTCCAGTTGTGGCCTTCCACCGTGGCTGCAAGAATGTATTTTTTTAAGGTGCGCATAAAACGCTCTACTTCACCATTTGCCTCCGGCCATAGAGGTGTAATGCGTCTATGTTTGAAACCTGCTTGTGCCGCTAAGTCTTTAAAGTCTTGTCCTTGAAATGGTGGACCGTTATCAGATTTTAGAATGGTTGGATATCCTTGTCTAGCAAAGATCATGTTTAAACGGGGAATAACTGTACCCGCAGCTATTGAGGGTATTACCTCCACCTCAGGGAATCGGCTGTAATCGTCGATTATGACTAACGCATAGTCACCTGATGGGAACGGACTTGCAAAATCGACTGAGATTTCAGTCCATGGTGCAACTGGTAGTGGTGAGGAGTGTATGGGTTCGCGGCTCATGTGCCTTGGGTCTGAGGCCTGGCAGGGAATGCATCCGTGTACTGTTTCCTCCACCAGTCTATCGATTCCTGGGAACCATACTTTTTCCCTTATCAGTTGTTTGGTTTTGACCATGCCCTGGTGAGATTGATGGGCTAAATCGACGGATCTCTTCCTCAATTTTGAGGGAATTACAAGCCGGTGTCCTCGAAGGACAAGATCATTGTGTGTTGAAATTTCGTCCTTGAATAGGGAAAAACTTGACAGCTGGGGGTCATTCCATCGTCCATCTTTAACCGCACCCTTGACTTTTTGTAACTGGGGGTCCTGTTCTGTGGCTTGTTTGACTTCCTCAAGAGTTAAAGATTTTGGTATGATATTCTTAGCTATATATCTTATGTAGGCTTCTGCTACATTGTCTTTAGATGGTATGTGTTGTGGGTGACGACTCAGATAGTCCGCAGGGTTTTTGTCATCTTTCCCGGGACGGTATACCAGGTTGTACTGGTAGGGCATGAGACGAAGACGCCAGCGTTCCATTCTTGTTGTTGTCGGTTTGAGACTTTTCACAATCCCTAGAAGAGGTCGATGGTCGGTGGTGATTTCGAATCTCGCTCCATATAAGTAGAGATGATAATGCTCAGCTGCATATACCACGGCTAACATTTCTCTCTCAGTTTGAGAGTATCGTTGTTCTACATCTGTGAGGGCACGACTGGCATAACATAGCACCCTCCCATCTTGTGTCAGAACTGCACCTAATCCAACTGGGCTTGCATCTACCAGTATGTCGGTGTCTTTCTTCGGGTCAAAATACGCCATCACCTCAGCTCCAGTCAATGCTTCCTTTAACTTGTTTGCAGCTGCTTCTTCTTCCTCTGTCCATCTCCAGTTTGTATCTTTTTTGTGAGCCGTCTCAGTGGTTCACTAATAGTGGCATAATGTGGAATAAATCGAGCCACATACTGTGTCATGCCCAAGAATGATCTGACTTCACTGATGTTCCCTGGAGACTTGCATTTTGTAATAGCCGAGATTTTCTCTGGGTCAGGGGACACTCCATTCTCACTGAAAATGTGTCCGAAGAAAGTCAGTTTCCGTACAGAAAAAAGGCATTTTTCTTTGTTCAGCTTGGCTCCTACTTCTTGTAGACGTTTCAGGGTGTTCCTCAAGCTGATGTCATGAGATGACTGGTCACGTGCATATATTATTATATCATCTGATAAGTTTTTCACTCCAGGGATGTCTCCGAGGAGGTCTGATATAGCTTTTTGAAATAGTTCTGAGGATGCATTCACACCAAAACTTAGTCGCTTGTAACGAAATAAACCTTCATGCGTGGCAAATGTCGTTATATATCTGCTGGGCTCTTCCAGTTCTAATTGATGATACGCATTAGAGAGGTCTAGTTTGCTGAAAACTGTACACCCATTTAAGTCCGCTATTAGGTCGTCTACGGTTGGCATTGGATGTTTAATCCGTTGAATGGCTTCATTTGCCTTTCTCATATCGACGCAAATTTGTACGCTACCATTTTTCTTGGGAACTACGACAATCGGGCTAACCCATGGGGTAGGTCCCGTGACTTCCTCAATCACATCCGTTTCCATGAGACGTTTGAGTTCTGTCTTCACATCTTTTCTCACATGGAAGGGTATCCTGCGGTGTCGCTGAGTTACGGGGAAAACCGATGAGTCAATGTGGAGCTTAATGGTAACTCCAGAAATTTTTCCCATCTTTCCATCAAACAGTGCATGGAACTCGTCTTGAATTGGGACCGTCACATGGAACGTGAAGTTAAACGTTATCATTCCCAATGCTTCAGCAGAATTACTGCTCAAGAGGTTCTGCAGTCCAACTGAAGTATTTTCGCTGTCGACCACAAATATTTTAGCCTTACAGGATTTATCCCGAAATTTTATGCACGCATTGATAAATCCTCGGATGGGTATGGCATGTTTTGACCTGTATGCAAATATCCGGGTCGTTGTTTTGTTTATACGTGGTTTGTGTTTTAAATCATCATATACGTGTCCAGCAATTATGTTTACGCTAGCTCCCGTGTCTACCACAAACATTACAGGGGAATTATTCACAAGGGCGGTAACTTTTGGTGTCTTATTCGGATTATTGACAAGGGCGGTGACTCCTGGTGTCTTAGTTGGACGTGTAGATTTTACTGAGTAAATAGATTCGTCACTGGACGTATAGGGAGATATCGGAGGAGGATTGGTGAAACGAATTACTCTTACCGGCTTTGCTTTACATGCTCTTGCAAAGTGGTTTTTTTTGTGACAATTCATGCATTCTTTTCCTCGGGCTGGACAAGTCGGGTGTGTAGCAGAATATCCACAATAGTGACATGTTTGCTGTCCGCCATCTTTTTTTTTGTCCACCTCGTGGTCTGTTCTTCTAGGTGTCATGGCGACTATTTTGCCGCGCTGTCCGCCATCTTTTTTTTGTCCACCTCGTGGTCTGTTGTTCGAGGTGTCATGGCGACTATTTTGCCGTGATTGTCCACAACAAATGTCTTTACTGTCGTTGACGTTGAAATTTTCATTATTTCTACGTGTGAGACGCGTGCGGTTCTCGTTGCTGTAAATAGCTTGCAGTTCATTTCGTTCCATGTCTGCAGCACGCGTATCAGCAAGTTCTATTGCCCTAGCTTCGTCCAGGACTTGTTTCAGCGTAGAGTTGTCTCTTAGCGCCTTCCTTCTGACTTCAGAGGATGTGCACCCCTGCAAAATTTGGGCTAGGATCTCTCTGTCTTTATCTTCAAACTCGCACGTGGTGGCTAGAGTCCGTAATCGGGCGTGGTACTGATCTAGACTTTCGTCCATGTTTTGCATAGCCCGTCGAAATTTGAAAAGTTCATATGACGTGTTTTTCTGCGGCGTGAAATGATCCGTTATCGATTTTTTTACAGTTTCATACTCGCCCGAAACTATAGAGCCGTCGTCCAAAATGTTTGTTGCACCTATGCCCTTTTGCTGGTCCGTGAAGTCATGGAAGATATCAAAGATTTCGTCTCCTGCGTAGTGAAGAAGTGTTGCTTTCTTCTTTTTGTCGTCGCAAATGTCCATAGCAATAAATAAATTTTCTAACCTGTCTATCCATTTTTTCCAGCGAACGGTAGTCGTGTTTTGGTCCGCATGTACGCTGAAACTTGGAAAAACTGGTAATCCAACGCTGGCCATTTTTTTTTTTTTTTGTATTAATTCCGGAAAAAAAAAGATTTATTTTTGTATTAAATTCCGAAATGTAACGTGAGCTCGTCACGAAATTCTCGTCGCCAGTATAATGTCGGGGCTTCCCGTCTCGCGGGTACCAAACAATATGAAAGAACAACAACGCAGAAGGTAACGTGTTTAACAACAGCTTGGTCGCAGATAGACTGCCGTCCAAACATATATTTATTGAAGAGCGCACATACCTAAAGGTAGATAACTCATAGAGTTATGTCCCTTTGATTGGGGACATCACAGGCATCGCGTTTTTTTTACTTTCTCTATTACATATATATATATATATATATATATATATATATATATATATATATATTACGTCATCCATACTAACGCGTCTAAGGTAACACGAAACATATATATGTCTATGGATATTACAAATATTTATTTATTAAAAATAATTATTAAGCTCTGTTAAGTTGAGCACTTTGCGAGAAATTAAATTGTAGATTCAAATTAAGCCAAATTGCGAAGTTCTCTTGCTTTAGGAGATTAGGCCATTATTTGTGTTTACAAGTTGATACAAAACGAATTTATTTCGTATTTGAAAGCGGTAAGAAACCAGGGTAAAAATAATTGGATCCGGTGGTACGGTTGCGTCATACTGACGAGTGTAAAGTAACATGGAACATATATGTCGATATATATATATATATATATATATATATATATATATGAATAAATGCGAATTCTTTTCATATATCACTCAAAAGGGTTACTGTTATTTAAATCAATAATACAACATAAAATCTTGATATTCTGTATATATATATATATATATATATATATATATATATATATATATATATATATATATATATATATATAATTGAATATTAAAGACGATATCGTTTCGGGCTTTTTACTCTCATCAGTGCAGGAGTGGTGGTTGTAGGCAGTCGCATGGGATCGAACGCAGTTCGTATATTCAGGCTAGAATTAGAGACCAACGCTCAGGACCACACGGCTACCGGCAATCAGCACAGACAGTATTTGAAATTCAGATACACTTACCCGGGGAGGCAGGAAGAAGCGTTATTGCTGTCCACAGTGTTCAATGCTCGCTCGGAACTCATTTTGTCGCAAATGACAACAAACTTTTCTCAATTTCATGGTGATCTACTTTCAAGACTATTACATCTTTAAGAGGTTTTTAACTATAAATATTTTTATTAAATGTTAAAGTGTTTTTTTTTTTACCTACAGACGATATCGTTTCGGGATTTTTACCCTCATCAGTGCAGGAGTGGTGGTTGCTAGCAGGCAGGCGCATCTCTCTCTCTCTCTCTATCTCTCTCTCTCTCTCTCTCTCTCTCTCTCTCTCTCTCTCTATATATATATATATATATATATATATATATATATATATATATATATATATATATATACGTGTGTGTGTTTGCGTGTATGTAACGAATAAAGGGTTAACAGTCGTCTCAGATGGGGTTAACCTCCGAAACTGAATTTATCCGTGCTGAAATTTTAAACTCACGAACATTATACACATTTGTTGGTGGTTGAGGCAAGATTGGCAGATAGAGATGATGGCACGAAGCTTCTCTTCGAAATCTAAGTTTCTCCAAAAGTAATGCAAAATACAACCGTTTTTTGAGGGTGCGGTTAGCCTGCAAAACTTGAGTGATAAGTATTGAAATTTTTAAATTACCATCCTTAATTTCTTCTTCATTTGGATGTCCCAAGCATCCAATTGATGCTCGGGACTACCATCTCGTTGCCGCACTTTTCTACGTTGTCTAGAAACGACTATTTCTTGAACTATAGATGCCATTTTAAAAATGTATTATGCCTTCTTGGATATGTAAAACTATGCCCCCCCCCCCGACGACCGTCGACCCACACTGTTTGTACCGTGGTTTTCATTTCATCTTTATCTTCTTATCATGGCCGTGTCGTCTCTCGTATTGGCGATTGCCGAGGGCGCGTGCACTGCTTTACAAGTTGAGTTCACAGCAAGCAAAAAAAAAGACTCACATAATAAAAGAACAAACACAGATATATACATTGTATCTGACTTGTTGGTAACGGGAATATGTGTGTGTGTGTCGTTGGCCCCTGCAGCTAGTGCCCACCTTTTGATTAATGCTTAACTCAGATAATTTGTCTGTCAGGACAACCAGCTGGTCTACTGTGATCTCCGCTTAGTCGAACTCCGTCTCCTGAATATATCTACTTTCGACCGGAAATCCTAGATGTCCGGTCTTTCTCTCAGTCACCCCCAGCTGATCAGCGGAACCGACTACATCCGTCATTTTTCTCAGTTACTCTCAACTGACCACCCGGAAACTAATAAACTGTCAGGCACCATCACGTCTAGGGAGTTCAATAGATTTGCGGGCTCTCTATTGTCGCCCTACTATTTTAATTCCTCGTTACTTTTCCTTTTTGTGAATTATTTTCATGAGATTCTAAGAGTCCATGGTGTCACAGTTACCAATGATATTATTTGAACTTTAAAAATAAACACCTCACAGAATACATATATATATTATGAATATACATATGAAATTCTTTTAACTATATTATCAGATAGACTTCTAAAATATTCTTGAAAATTCATATTTTATCATTATTTCTGAATTCATCCAGTTCATATTTTAAAAGAATCTATATTAAGTCTATTTTAACCTAATTAGTCAATTTGTTCCTAAAATATATTACTCTATTAGTAAAAATATAATTGTGTGATAGATTTAGTTTTTGAAATCATTTTTGAAAACAAATAGCCAGTGTGAGGAAAGATATAAAACATGTGTTCATATTTAGAAATCTTATTATTTTCGACGGTCTGAATTAAGTCACCCGTGTTTAAACCCAAAGATTCCAACATATCCTTAAGCCTTTTATTAGTTTAGTCACTTTTCCGGGAATCTTTAATAATAGCCCTACAACTCGCGAGTCGGGTTGAAAAAAAGTTGTAGAACGTAGTCAAAAAAATGAATATGCAACAAATAAATGCAACGTACGTAGAGACCGGAGATTTTCCTAGTTTTCTATTCCATTTGTTTGTATGTTTACGTATGGTAAATGGGTTTTTATTAGACATGAAAAAAAAAAAAAATTTTCATGTCATTTATTTAAAAAACAAAATGGCGTCATTAGTTTTTGCTATCGGTGGCACGTGTGTGTTTTTTTTTTACCGGGACTCATAATCAAAGCGGCGTTTTTTTGGTGTTTTTTTGGGGGGTGGGGGGTGGGTGGGTGGGGGGGGGGGGTTGCATTTTTGAAATTTAATTTTATGAAACGAACATTTTAACGATCATTTTGATCACCGAATGAGCGCGCATGTCGTTACGTCATTGGGGGTTAGGGTTAGGGTTGGGTTTAGGTTAGGGTTAGGGCTGGGTTTAGGTTAGGGTTAGGGCTGGGTTTAGGTTAGGGTTAGGGTTAGGGCTGGGTTTAGATTATGGTTAGGGTTAGGGCTGGGTTTAGGTTAGGGTTAGGGCTGGGTTTAGGTTAGGGTTAGGGCTGGGTTTAGGTTAGGGTTAGGGCTGGGTTTAGGTTAGGGTTAGGGTTAGGGTTAGGGCTGGGTTTAGGGTTAGGGTTAGGGTTATGAATTTTTTAAAGAAACAGGAAAAAAAACATTACGGTTTGACGAATGAAAATAATATGTAAATAAAAGCACACTGACATGCAAATAAAAAGAAAATTATTTTATTCCTTTTGCTTAAAATGTAGTTTTGTTTTGTTCTTCTGCTTGGCTAAAAAATGCAAAAATTGCGCTTTGACTATGAGTCCCAGTAAAAAACCAACCGAATCCAGAACGAGGCTGAAGTCTCGTTCTGGATTCGGTGTTTTCTATCGAAGCAGCCATTACTGGTTTTTTTTTCCACTTCACTTACGCTAAAACTATTAACTTATAGAAAATAGCACTTTTAACGGATTATAATCATTAATAACTGTCACAGTTAACTTGGAAATTCAGTTTTATCGGCTACGGTAACTTTTATTTGTTATATCTGTTTGTTTTTTCAGCGTTTTCGTTGTTGGGCTATTCTTAAAAATACCCACTTTTCCTTTCAAACATTATAATTATAATATTATAATAATTATAATATTATATCCAAATTCCGATGTCTAACCCGACTGATGCGTACGATTTATTACAATATTCTATATGTGTTCTTATTCAAATTTTATACATTTTTACAATAACGTTTGCTTCCCTTGAAATGCCTAATCATTTTATTTGCCTTTCAGATAACAGACAAATATGATTATGAAATTTAAATTCATTATTAAAATTTACTCCCAAGTCACATTCTTCAGTTGTTTTTTTATTGTCCTGATTAATTCGTATTCATATTTCATAATTTTGTTCCAGCATGTAGAATTTTAGATTCTTTTGTATTACATTTCAATTTTTACACCTATTCCAGGTTGGATAAATTATTTATATATATATATATATATATATATATATATATATATATATATATATATATATATATATATATATATATATATATATATATATGGGGTAAGGTACACGATAACTCATGAAAATGAAATGCCGTGGTAGAAAAAATGTGTGAAAAATGACAAACGGAAAGCAGGTTAACATGCAGGAGAAAAACAAAAACAAGAGAATAGATCGGTTTCGTTCGTGTTAGCAACTAACGCGAACGAAACCGATCACATCTCTTGTTTTTGTTTTTCTCCTGCATGTTAACCTGCTTTCAGTTTGTCATTTTCACCCCCCCCCCACACACACACATATATATATATATATATATATATATATATATATATATATATATAGTAATGGTCTAACAAGCAAGACTCGATTTATTAAAATGTAAATTTATATAAGGTTATATTTATATATTTGTATGTACAAAATTCACTCCTAAGCTTTATCATGAATGATAAATCTATGAACACAGCTGCTAGGCGTAAGGGTTTGTCATGTGGGATCTATTTAGTTTGATTTACTCTTATGTAAAGTGGTAAAAAGGAGGTGGAAGCCCTTCGTGAAAATTCAGATATCTATATATTTGTATGTACAAAATTCACTCCTAAGATTTATCATGAATGATAAATCTATGAACACAGCTGCTAGGCGTAAGGGTTTGTCATGTGGGATCTATTTAGTTTGATTTACTCTTATGTAAAGTGGTAAAAAGGAGGTGGAAGCCCTTCGTGAAAATTCAGATATCTCCGATATTTGTGAAAATTTAATAAAAAATAATAACTTATAGTAACTAATAAATATTCTCTGAATTTACTTTTCTTTGGAGTATTTTCAAAGAATTTTAGGGGACATAATATGGGCACAATCTCCTATTTGGAAATTCAAATATTTCAGATTTGCATTAAATTTGATCCATAGTCATTCGACACCAATTAAGCACGATTCCCTGAATTTCAATTTCTTCTTAAGACTCCTTAAGCTTAAGCATTAAAGTTTAGAGATTTTCCAGAATTCGAAAGTGTATCGCGTAATAACTAGAATAATTCTTATCCTTGGACGGGTAAAATGAATTCTCTGAACAGACAGTTTTGCACCAATTTTATATTTCCCTTTCCGAAAATTAAAATCAAGATAAAATGTTACCAAATCTTATGCCTAGAATCCTTATTTCAATTTTCATCAAAATCTTTTACATGGTTTTGATTCTGAGACACACAGACGAAAATACGACTTTCCTTTATAGATGAGAACGCAACGCCAATCTATATTTGATATGACTTTTTTTCTTTAGAATAATATTCTTAAGAAAAAAAGTAAATATCTCTTTCGGAGTTTTATATGTTGGAAATGGTTCTTACTTTAGTTGGAATGCTGTCATCTGGAATCGACTGCATCTCTCAGTGATAAGACGCCAAGATGGTTGCATCGCTTTGGCGTTTAGCAAGAGTGGAAGAAGCATCGGTAACATAGTTGGCAGCTGTATGGCCAGATATTGTATTGAGGTAGTGACGTCACACCAGCTGTTTCGTGTGGAAAGGAGGACAGGTCGTTGGGGCGTTTAAGGGCCTTTTAGCATTAAGTTTGGCAAATGGATTTCTATAACTAAACGCGCAGATTAAATGAAATACACTAAGAGAGATAGAGATAGATAGATAGAGAGAGAGAGAGAGAAAGAGAGAGAGAAAAAGAGAGAGAGCGAGAGAGAGAGAGAAAGAGAGAGAAAGAGAGAGAGAGATAGAGGGGGGGGGGCAAAGTGAGTTGTTTTGTCCACGCATCGTTACAGAAGACTCTGTCGATCGGCCAGTCCGTCGGTTTATCCTACTTAAGTTTTAACTAGTATTTTCTCGGTTCACTAATCGACCTGCCACGCTAAAGTTTGAAATAGAATTTTCGTACATCTGTCGAGCCTAACTTTGAAATATCAGTTTTAGATGTGTCTAAGCATCTCTGTTCAACGTCGGTCTGTCACGCGTAAGTTTGAAATGTCATTATTTTTAGGTCTGTCACACTTATGTTTTTAAACAGAGTTTGCTAATGTGCTAATGCATCTTCATACCAGACCTCTACTATCGGTGTGATTTCAATTTATATCACAAAGATTGATGTGTCAGTGGTTGTCTCCCTTGTCCCTTTAAGGGCATCATGGATTAGCCAACAGGTAACCCAACCCCTGCTCACTTAGGGGCCACGTGAGCCAGTATATATTTCTACTATTTCTTCCTCTTACCACCAGAACATCGGTTGACTGCTTAGTGACAGACGCCCATGATGGCAGTCGCTAGCAGCCAACCCACTCCTTTTCCACCTTGCGCGTTACTTACCATTTTGGACAATGTTTGATTGGATTGCGACAGAGTCCCCAGCCGACAGTTCAAAGACAGCCATTACTCTTTTTCCACACTATGAACTTCGCTTGACATCGGCCTGACTGAATTTTCGCAGACAATGGCCATTTCTTCCGTAACAACCCGAACCAGAATCGACGGATTCGCACGCGCAAGCATAACCTAGAGCAATCGTTCTCAGATAAGTTCTTACTCATTCCGTACATACACCATCTTCTCTTGTTTATCATTTTTGTTATTACTTACCTAAGTAAGATTCTTTAATTACACTGTTTCCATTCCATTCTCTCTAAAAGTTAACGCCCTATTTTAATTTCAGTACTTTTCTACGGGATTAGTTCTCCATTCTCACGTGTAATTGAACTTTCTTTCGGTGATAAACATCTCCATGGTGTTTCAGCCATGAGGTTGTTATGTTTTTCTTTAGAAGCGCCCGCGTATCACCACAATGAGCTATGTCGACCCGCCCGTCGATCTTTCACGCATACGTTTAGAATATCAGTTTTAAAAGCGTGCACATCTTAAGAATGCCCGTAATTGTTCGAATCAGTCTTGAAGAAACCCCGCTGTCAATGTAATGTTAACCACGAAACAAGAAAGAAAGCAATTTTCACTTCAAATGCTATATTGAGGAGATAGTGAATAACGGATAAGTAAGTTCTCAAGGTGACTAAAATTTCAAATTTGACATTAATTTTAATGTGACTGGAAGACGAGAAGCGAATGTCGGGGACCACCTAAGCTAAGATGCGTGAAGAGAGAAATCTACCCCCTCTCACTTTAACCCTCTCCTTCTTCAACCCTCTATCGCTCTTTTTACTTCTATTTTCTCTATAAGCTATTACTTAAAGTTCTTAAGTCGTTTTCTGCTGATTATAGTGGTCGACTCAACCTAAAATCTAAAGCATCGAAAGCAGCACTAGAATCTAGATTAGAACGGGTTGTGAAAGCGGAAGATTGTAGTTAAGTAAAGATTATTAAGTTTAAAATAATCTTCTTGTTTAACAAGAAGGACCAGGCTCAAGTAAGTAAGGCTAGATTAAAAAGAAACCACAGGAGGCAACAAACATGGCTGCTGAATTGCGTGCAGAGTAACGACGAAGTGCTTCGTATTGTCGTACAACATTTGGTGTCTCAAACCTGGATAAGATCTCTGTCTTTCACAACGCAGCACGACTGTTTCACATTGGTGCTGTGACTAGAAACCGGACAATGTTTATTGCTGAGTCACACAGAATACGACACTGAATGACACCCCGTGCCATGATAGTGTATACATGTCCCGAAATCAGTGTTCCTTTTACTGCGCGTGTAAAACAACCTTGATATGACTCTTACAGATAAAAAATGTTTTCCCTGACACCAAACTGATCGTGTGAAGCATTATATCGGGTGTTACTGAGGGGTCTGGACGAGTCTAGAGTTTTTTGTAACTTGCGATTTTTATGTCGAATTCGGGAATCTGTACGGAATTCCGAATGGAACCCTTTATTTAATAAACAATGGTAGCTTGCTTTCGGTATAAACGTGATATTATGACACCAATGTTACAAATGTGTAAATCAGCCACGAATGTTAATAATATGTAATGTTGGAAACCGTCGCTCCTCTCACACCACGCGTCTCCTATCCTTTGTGTTTAATTCGGGTCACATGTTAGACTCGCTGTTAGTGAAAACGACTTTTATTTATTTATATATATTTTTTTCATTAAAACGATGAAAGGGAAACAACCAAGTAATCATGGGAAAGAAAAGAACGAGACACATTGGTATCACAATTTATAAACATAAAATAAAAATAAAACACTTGCAAGAACCAACAAAGACAATATTAGCAAGCATAACAAATGTTTATTAATTCAAATTGATCAACTTAAAGATTTTTTTTAATAGAGGGGCTGGTTTTGTGATGTCTGATAGACAGCGGTAAGATCCTCGCTGTATTTTTCTCAGCCGATACATTTTGAATTCCACTTTTTCTTGTATGCGGGGATATATTGTCTCGATTTGAAGTGCTGGGTGGGCACCAAATCTTGACACGACTTCACTTGTCCGCTCCTGAAATCTGACTGTCTTGTTTTCTTTTATCCGGGGGTTTTCCCGAGAGTTCTCTAGGGCTTTTTCTGCCTAGCAACAGGTTTCCTCCAATCTGATTGTTTGGCCTACTTCCGGCTGATCTCTCGGCTCTTGTGTTTAGCTGTCTAGACTACATCCAGTAATGTGTGTTCGCTTCTTGGCGAATTAAATCTTAGTTTTTTTTAATTGTAGGGAACATGTGCCAACAAGCCCCCTACTTTTGTTTTCATGCTTTATGGGACCAAATATGTGGATATAATACTTTTGTTCCGTCGGTCATGACCGGATAGAAGTCTTAGCTAATTTTTAATTGTATTCTTAGTATCGCCCGTGCTAAGGATTGAACCTTCAACCTCCAGAAGACTGTCACTTAGAACTGATTATTACTTAGCACTTATTCGTTGTGCCACGGTTCCACATTCCGAAATTCATTCTTTTTTTTAATGACTTACTTTTCGATTCTTTCTTTGATCCTTTTATATTAATCGACCCATTATCACTGTCGGCATTCGGCGTCAGTCGCTTATAACTTCGAACAATTCCAATTATAAGAAGCAGGCTAATTACGAATACACTTGCTATAAATCTGAGACCGCGTCTAACAAATAATTGTTCTTCAAGTAAAAGAAAAACAAACGACGATTAATTTGTTTCGAGAGAAGAAGCATGTTGGTTGCCTCCACTTGCAATTTGTATATTTAACAGTTTTTTTCGTATCAGAATTGGCTTTTATATGCGGATGCATCACAAGAGTTAGACGGAAACGTATATAATTCTAAAACAGATAATATTGCTTGCTTGCTTGTTTGTACATTTTGATAGCGAGAGAAAGGGCAAATAAGACGAGAAGTGGTGGGAGGATAGAAATATAGAGAGTAGTAGTAGCAGCGATGGAGAATAAGAAGATAATGTAAATGAATAAATGACGTAAATAATGGATTAACCCGTAAACGGTCGTCTGTCTAGCCAGTCACCATGGCAACAAGGGTTTCGATTGAATGGCGTAAACGTCTATTCAGCAGCTGCAGCGTTTGAAACGCTGAGTGTATTTCATTTTTATTCGTATTTCGGATATCTATTTTCACCTGAGAAATTTTCATGGTTATACATCCGGTTCAGTTTCAATAGCTTTATTTTCACAATATTTCTTGAACAATTTCCCCTTATTTTTAGGAAGAAGCTCTATCGTCCATCGCCCGTTGGTCGGTCACGCTTCAGTTCGAAACAGTATTTTCATTCCTAAACGCACAAATTTAATGGGCGCATTCTAAGAATATATACGTCTAAGACCCCTTATAAATTGCTCTGTCAGTCAGTCGGTCCGTCACGTTTAAGTTTTAAATATCCTTTTTGTACATTCAAGTGTTACATAGTCCTTCCTTTGGTTAGTCATGCTTACGTTAAAAATAGCATTTTCGCTAGTATGTCTAATTTATGTTTGTAATAGTATTTTCGTTGGTCTGTCACGTTCAAGTTTTAAATAGCATTTTAATAGCTAAATCCGCTGATTTATTGAACGTATCCTAAGAATATCGATTCCTATTATTTTCCCCGCTAAAATGTGTTTTTTCATTGCGAATTTTATTTATATATATATTTTTTTCAACATTCTCATGACGCCATAAAATTGCCGGTAGCATTTGCGTCCATCGTTTTGCTGTGTTTCATTATTTGCGTGTTTCTCTACTCCGTGTCATTCATTATCTCTTCAGCCTCTCCCTCTCGTATATATATATATAAATATTTGTTATTGTTTATTTATCTATGGACGTATACGTTTAGTCTCTTTTCAATGAAGACTCATCAGCATAGAAGTATGCCTATTCACTACCGGTCACACGATTCGAAACTCTGGATTACAAGTATTTTTCAACCCCAATCCAACGTCACTAACTGATAGGCCAATTCTGAACAGCTTATAAACAATGATAATTTTAACACATTTAAAGAGGCGAGACATACAGGCATTCAACTTCTATAAGTGAAGGAATGATGCACATAAAGCAAGTGACGTCACGCTGTGTTAGTACTACCATTTACAGTGCTCTACTTTTTAACGAGGAGCTTCAAATATAAATATTTGGATTGTTGAACACTGTTCTGACAGCCTACTAGATATGTCTGTTTGTAAATGACATAAATAGAATTTAATTCTCTTCTTTCGCCATGGCTGTTAGGTTGGCCACATTGATTGGGAAGTTCAGACATTGAAAGTTAAAAAGTGACTGTAGTCTGGGGTTCGAATCGTGCGACCGGCAGAACAGTTATCCTCAACACTGATGATTCCCAGAAAAGGATATATGCATGTGAATTAGAATTAAAAAATATTTATTATAATATTATATATATATATATATATACTAAGCGTACCAATGACACAGTCAAAATCACTACCACTAGATATTTTACTTTGATTTCATTTGAAAATTCATAAATTGTGACATATCTGTTAAGATATTCTTCTTGCATAACTTCTTCTTCTTCTTATTATTATTATTATTATTATTATTATTATTATTATTATTATTATATAGAAGTAAATTGAATTATTATTTTGCCATCTAATTTGATACGTGTTTATGGTGTGTACAGACACACGTATGAAAATAAGATGACGATGTTGAAAAAGAGCCACTCTTTCTCCAAATTTTTATTGAGACATTAAGAAATATTAGTGGTGTAATCAACATGCAGTGGGAAAGGACGAGTCTAGTTCAGTTAATTACAAATTATGGCTAATTAGAATAACTAATACAGTATTCTTTCAAACATAACTCAATCCCAGAACTAAGGTGTATTTTAGCCTGCATTTTGTGTGATAATAGTATAGCTAAAAAAGGCTTTAAAAAATAGATGTTTATTGACTCGGCTTTAGTATAATAACAAATAAAAGATGTCGTGAAGAGCGAAGTGTATCTGTTTGTCTTTTTCGTTTAAAAATCAGTCTTCACGCTGCTTTTATAGGAGCCGAGAATCCGTTCTCGGCATTCAATTCGACAAACCAGGAGCTGTGTGGTGGCTCCAGGTCTGTCTGGTTGGTGTACGGTCTGACTCGGAAGGTGCACACTCCCAGGCATTACTTTCCCTCTTTGAGATAGGGTTGGTTTATTTCTGATTGAGTAATGCCAACGAGTCTGTTCATGCGCCTTTGCATGCGGTGCCCCACCTCCCCACCTTCCGGTCATGTGCCATATTTTTTTATTGTGGGAAGGAAGTAAACCCCACCAGTCTTTTAGCTCCACAATCATACATTTTCGTTATGGCCAATTCCTTACAACGCTGATCACAAGGCAGGTGAGCGCAGACACCAGTCTCCAGATCTGCGATGCTTATGATACGGGGGGGGGGGGGCTAGCTACAGTAATCAACATCGTCATAATAAATGTAAAAAAAACAGAGGACGAATAATAATAATAATAATAATAATAATAATAATAATAATAATAATAATAATAATAATAATAATTAGAGATGAAAAGGAGAAAATTCGAGACAGCGTAGGGTATGGAACTGCCCAACCAAGAGGAGATGAGGGTACTTGGCGAACATGATACCTATAAATATCTGGGAGTTCTGGAAGCAGAGAAAACCAAATCAACAGAAATTCACAAAACGATTAAAAAAAATACCCGAGAAGAACAAGAAAACTCTCAGAAATCAAATTATATAATAGAAACATAATAAAAGTAATAAATATTTTGGCAGTATTGCTAGTAAACTATTCTGAACGCTTCATAGGCTGAACAAAAGAACAAGTCAGACACCTGAACCAAAGAACTAGGAAACTAATGAGGATTCACAATGCACTACGCCCGTAATATGATACTGACCGACTCTATGTAAAAAGGAAAGAAGGGGGGAGGAAGGATTAGTAAGTGTAGAAGGCTGTGTGGATGACACAAGACAAGAATTAGAAAGTATTGAAAAGCTGACCACAGCTGCAAAACAGCCAAACTGAAAACAAAAAGCGAGAAAAGAAAAATGGGAAAACAGCTATACGAACTATTTATCAGACTGACCAGAGAAGAGTTACACGAAAATACACGGACATGGCTAAAAAGAGGACACTTAAACAGAGACACAGAGTCACTACTGACAACCGCACAGAACAACGCGGTCAGAATTAAGTGTATGAAAGCCAAACTAGACAAAATCCTAGAAAAACAATATATGTAGACAGACAAAGAGATGAAACCGAAAATCACATAATAAGTGAATGTAGCAAATTAGCCCCAAAAGAATACAAAAACAGACATGACTGCGGAGTAAAGGCAGTTGACTGGGAACTGTCAACATGTTGAACATGCAGACAAATGGTACAGACACAAACCGGAGACGGTATTGGAGAATGAAAACCACAGAATCTTCTGGGACATGGATGTACAAACAAGTAAACTAGATAAGTTTACTTGTTTGTACAAGGAGACCGGATGTGATAATAGTCAACAAGAAGTAAAAAAAAACCCTGCCAAATCATAGATTTCAGCGTCCCAGAAATTCACAAGGTGAAGATCAAGAAGGCAGAAAACGATACAAATACATGGAATTTGTCATAAAACTAAAAGGAATATGGAACATGAAGAAAATCATTATAATTCCGATAATTGTAGGAATACTAGTAACAGCCTCGAAAAAACTGTAAAAAAACACGAGGAGAAATTAAAATCTATGGGAAAACTGAGACCATGCGATGCACTGCAATGAAGAAAACAGCCGAAATCTTAAGAACATTCCTCGAATGTAGAAATCAACCCACATAAGCAACGAACACTAACAAGCCACAGATAAGTTGGAATTGAAATAAAACAAAAACATTGAAAAAACATCACACGAGCCCAATGGAAATGAACCTATTAGAAATCCCATACTCTGATAGTACCCTCTAAAACACACACACACATAGTACCATACAAAATGGTTGTGAAGGGTCAAAGAAGATGGAAATATCAAGGAGGACTGGTCACCAACCAGAGCTCCAATGAAAAAGTGCTGAAACTTTGGGGAGGCTTATTTCCACTCAAATTCCAAAAAAAGCCAAATGGCCGTAGCCAGCAATAAATCAATGGTAAACGGCTGTTGTGATGTAAAGTGATTTGAAATGAAAAGTCGGAGAGTGTTGGAAATTTAAAAAGACTTGTCACTCAGACTCCAGGGAACACCACTAGTGAGCAATCACTGATAATGATTTGTGTGAAAACTCTTAGTGAGATAATAATAATAATCATAATTCAAGCGCCTTGATCAGAGAACTCAAAAATTAATGACCATACACAACGCACTACACCCAAAAGACAATACTGAAAGACTCTACATAAAAAGAAACGTAAGATGGAAGAGGACTGGGAAGTATAGAATATTGGAACAGTGCGCAGAGTACTGTGACCCTGGGAAGGCTTATTGCCACCCAAATCCCAGAGGAGACCAATGGTCGTTACCAGCGAGAAATCAATGGTAGGCGACTGTTGCGAACACCACAAGGTTATTTGTGGTGGGTATCGAAAAGAGGTAGAGAATACTGAAAATCTAGGGAAGCTTGTTGTCACTCAGACTCCAGATAAGACCACCGGTTGTTGTTGGTGAGCGATCACTGATGATGACTTGCGTGATATCCCCTAGTGAGCACAAATAATAATAATAATAATAATAATAATAATAATAATAATAATAATAATAATAAGATGAGGAAGAAGAAGATATAGAGAAACAAGAGAGAATACAACTCAGCTGACGAAGAGGAATACTACTACTACTACTACTACTACTAATAATAATAATAGTAGTAGTAGTAGTAGTAGTAGTAGTAGTAGTAGTAGTAGTAGTAGTAGTAGAAAGAGACTAAAGGCGAATAGAAAGACGAACAAGTAGAAGAAAAGAAACAGCTTTTAGCTAAACACGTCATCAGTTTCTCCCTTGAAATGTCGTCACTATAAGGACCGTTGCCATCGGTAACGTGAGAATAAGGCAACAGAGATGAAATCTTACGTCAGCCACTTGTGTTTCCTTGTAGCATTGGTAACATCAGCGCCACTCGTAATAGTAGTTGTAATAGATGATCGCAGTGATAGCCCTAGAAACGAAAGGTTTCAAGGCAGCGCCCATCTTTTTTAAGTAACGTTCGTAAATTAACTGCCACTAACTGGAAGGTTGGACACAAGATGACGTTGTTTATCAGTTAAAACTACCAGACTCTCGCTGTGAGAAAGCTTTAAAATCTATACTAATACTCGATTGTAGACCGCAGTATCACCACGGGGAATGTATTTGATAACTATGGATATATAACCGCCGATTGATTATCCCAGTCCCTGTCATTACAGTTGTTTCCAGAAAACAAAAGAAGTTTGCCATGGTATCAAGATGCCATCATTTTATAGGTAAAGATGGTTTGTCTCAAATTCCACGAAAAGAAAATTTGGAACGGAAATTGATTACTATTATAATTTATTAGCCGGACCCATGGAAATTCCACAGTTGTCTTCTTCATTGAAATAACACTTGTTGAAAGATTCAAATATTATGAAATGTAAGAGATAATAGTTTCGTATTATTTCTTCATTGAAATTACACTTTCTGAAAAATTCAAATATTATGAAATGTAAGAGATAATAGTTTCGTATTATTTCTTCATTGAAATTACACTTTTTGAAAGATTCAAATATCATGAAATGTAAAAGATAATAGTTTCGTATTATTTCTTCATTGAAATTACACTTTTTGAAAGATTCAAATATTATCAAATGTAAGAGATAATAGTTTCGTATTACTGTAAAAGCACAAGTAAAATATTTATTTACAGCTTTATTTTGTATAAATCTTGTTCTTCATATTTGTTACATTTATAGAGATGTGTTTTATTGTTTTTATACATTTTTCTTCTACAAAATTTCTTCAATAAGTTTGTTGTAATTCAATTAATATGAAAAAATATAATTTGTATATATATATATATATATATATATATATATATATATATATATATATAATATTTATTAATAAATGATAAATTATTAATACCCACAGACGCTAGCGTTTCAAGCTTATTGCTTTCATCAGTGCAGCAAAGTAACAATTTCAGACGGTCGGGAGGCGCGTACTCGATTCACAGAGTCAGCCTAGGATCTGAAAGCAGTCGCCATATCCACTCGGCCAACGGAAACTGTCACGTAATTAAGATCTATATGTACTTAGAAGCGGGCACAGATAGAAGACTAGTCGAGAGTATTCGACGAATGTATTCGGAACTTTGCATTAGAGCTTTTTGACAGTCTATTTTTAACATCCCCGAGAGTGCTCAACTTTAATTTCTTAAAGGGGCTTAGTATGATATTTATAAATAAATATTAAATTATTAATACCTACAGACGCTAGCGTTTCAAGCTTATTGCCCTCATCAGTGCAGGAAAGTAACAATTTCAGACGGTCGGGAGGCGCGAACCCGATTCACAGAGTCGCCATATCCACTTGGCCAACGGAAACTGTCACGTAATTTAAGGAAATTATATATATATATATATATATATATATATATATATATATATATATATATATATATATATATATATATATATTAAACTGAAAAAAGCAGACGCATGTGTATTAATATTCTTAAATATAAACCTGGAAAATTACAGAAAAGTGGAATTAACTCTTAAAATATTGAAGCTTGAATTGAGATTTGAATGTACACTTAATCACACTTAATCACAAGGTTGCTAAAATGCAGACATGTGCAATGATTTTTCTTAGCTCTTTCATGGATATTAGTATTTTGATTAACACAAGAATGACATAAAACTCACAAAATTTTTTTTCTTTAATTATACAGTAGATTTCGTCAAAATAGTCACCTCAAATAAACAGAAAAAGTGATGACTTAGGCAAATTAACAAGTTAGGCTAACTGATTTGTGACTTGATTTAGTGACTCAAAGATTTAGTGACTCAAAGATTTAGTGACTCAAAGATTTAGTGACTTAATCACTAAACTTTTATCACTTGATAACTTTATAACTTTATTTCGAAAATAAAATTAAAAAATTTAGTTAAATTTTTTAATTTTATTTTCGAAATAAAGTTATAACATTTTTTGGAAAATTTTGAAATTAAAAGAATCTATTTGTCACTTGAAAGAAATGCCAAAAATTAATACAAGTTAAAAAATAGAAGTTGGAATAAAATGGTGCTGACAATTAGAAAGAGTTAACTATTAAGAAGAGTTGAATGTAAGTCAATGATATCAATATTTTGGGTTAACTATTTTTTATTAAAATAAAATAACACATGTGCTTTGCATGTAACCCCCCCAAAAATAAAAATTTCCTGGCCTGTGCAGTATCGATACATTGTTAAATAAAGGCAGATTCCATAGCTGAGAAGAGTCAGACACAGAATACACTCCACTCGAGGTAATGTGGTAAAGAGTCCGTCGTCGGAGTCGGAGGGTGAGCACGTCACCCTCCCAACTAGACCAACAAAGAGGGTGAAGGAGGTTGAGCGCCAACCCCGGCCCCAAGCCAAACCAAGGAAACACACCCCTCCCCCATCCCCTCCACCTCTGCCAAAACAAAAGAGAACACCCCCCGCCCCCACAACCCCAGCAGAGGAGAAAAAAAGAAACCTCCCCCCTACACAACCCCCTAAACCCTCCTTCACCCCGATGGACCCGTCACCGTACCTTCCGGTGGCCCCACCCCGAAGCCCAAAAGGAACACCTCCAACCCTGCACCACCCCCTCCCCCTACCCCGCCTGTGAGGCAGGAAAAAACTCGAAGGAAACCCTTTTTGTCAGGGGACTGGATTTGTGAGGCGGACGGAGTATACGCAGTGGCCGACCTCACACCGGTCCAAAGGAATAAATTGAGACCCATACACGGTCTCACAAAGGTAAGAGGGTTGGAGGTGTTCAACCCAACAAACTTCCCAGAGCCTCCCAGACTCATGACCTTTTTGCGGTAAAAAAATGCGGCCGCACCAAGAGCCTCTGGAGGATGGTGGAGGCGGCAGAGGAGGCTTTCGAAGGTCTCCAGATCATCGTGGTTGACCACCCTTCTTTGAAAGAAAACAGCAGAGAAATGCGATGGGAGGGTCCCGGTCTATCTGCACCCCTCTCCTTACAGGGCTCTGAAATTAACTTTCCCCATGGACGTCGGAGGAATTATTCGAGACGGTCAACTTACAGCCGAACTGCTAACCGGCAGCATCAACCAGTCCTCAGGCGTCCTCACCCCAAGGACTTCAGTCCCGTGTGTGACACTGAATAAGCGGTGATCATGTCTCTTAACCTGGCTACGTGGAACGTGAGGGGCATGAGATCCCGAAGCAGAGCTGGTGGCCCTTAAGGTAGATTTAGCTGTGCTACAGGAGACACACTGAGATTCCAGTGGGGATTGTCATGTACTGGCTGGCGAATTCGACGTCTTCTCAGCATATGGCAATATCCACAGTCATGGTATCTCTGTGCTAGTGAGACGCGCCCTGTCTACGATGGTTAATGTTGTGCACGCCGGTGCAGAAGGTAGGTTGGTCGTGCTCGATGTTGCTGTTGATAACAGCAAGTTCTGGATCATTGCGGTTTATGCGCCCAACACTCCCGGGGAGAGGGTTTCCTTTTTTCGGCAGTTGGAGGGTTTCCTTAAGGGTTCGGAGCGGATAGTATTAATGAGAGATTGGAACGCCATCCTCGACCCCAAGATAGACAAGGTCGGGGGGAGTAGCGGGTCGGGCGGGTGTGAAAACAGCCTGTCAGACTTGATGGCTTCGTGCGATCTTGTCGACAGACTTCGTGTCGATCACCCGGGGCGGGAGATGTGGACGTGGTTTAGCGGCGTGCCATCCGTTTCGAGTACTTACTTGGATCGGATGCTAGTTAAAAGAGGCGACGTAGATTTTCTATCGTGTCCCACGTCCAAGTGGTTAGTTCATTCGGACCATAAATTAGTTATAGCCAGTTTGAATTTAAGCGCTAAGCCTAGATTAGATGGATACTGGAAGCTGAATACCTCCTTACTGGAGATACAAGACTTCCGGGATAAAGTAATCCTGCTTTACCAACGGTCTCTAGTGGGGGCGGTAATCGGGAGCAGATAATGGGTTAAGGTTAAGACTAAGGTTAGACGCTTTGCTGTCAAGTATGCCCAACGCCTCGCCCGAGATAAGGCAGCGGCAGAAAAGCGTTTAGAGAATAAGCTTACCCGGGCGGTGGCTGGGGGATTCCCTAACTGCAGCACTAACTAAGGGGGACATCAACTGTTTGGCTAGCAAGCGGTACGAAGGTCAGGTAGTTAGAGCTAGGTTAAAGAGAGTCTCGAACGAAGCTGAAATCCACTTTGGCCTTTTGGCTAAGATCAAAGTGTAGTATCTGTTCTGATGGATACTGCACCCCATACTGGTATTGTCTTGTCCTTCGGGACTTGATTTACGTCGGTCTATGGGATTGTCCTGTGCACTTCTAGGAGGTCCACCCTCCCAGGCTTTGCCTCCCCTCTTTGAGGAGGAGTAAGTTTATTGCTTACTGCTTGAGGCGCCCCTACCGGGGAATGCCGACGGGGCTGCCCAGGCAATTTTTGATGGTCAGAGTGCTCCCTTCTCGGGCGCTGGCTTTTCAACCCCCACTTTCCGACCCGACCTTGGGTCACATCTTACTTGTGGGAGTAGGATAAAACTGGCCTTGTGCCTACCTCCTGGAGAGGAGTAAATAATACATTGACGCGGCCTTTTGGCTAAGATCAAAGTGTAGTATCTGTTCCGATGGATACTGCACGCCTGTCCTGTGCAGTTCTATGAGGTCCACCCTCCCAGGCTTCGCCTCCCCTCTTTGGGGAGGAGTAAGTTTATTGCTTACTGTCTGAGGCGCCCCTACCGGGGAATGCCGACGGGGCTGCCCAGGCAATTTTTAAATGGCCAGAGTGCTCACCCCTTGAGCGCTGGCTTTTCAAACCCCACTTTCTCGACCCGATCTTGGGTCACATCTTACTTGTGGGTGTAAGATAAAACTGGCCTTGTGCCTAACTCCTGGGGAGGAGTAAATAAAACATTGACGCGGCCTTTTGGCTAAGATCAAAGTGTAGTATCTGTTCCGATGGATACTGCACGCCTGTCCTGTGCAGTTCTAGGAGGTCAACCCTCCCAGGCTTCGCCTCCCCTCTTTGGGGAGGAGTAAGTTTATTGCTTACTGTCTGAGGCGCCCCTACCGGGGAATGCCGACGGGGCTGCCCAGGCAATTTTTAAATGGCCAGAGTGCTCACCTCTCGAGCGCTGGCTTTTAACCCCACTTGCTCGACCCGATCTTGGGTCACATCTTACTTGTGGGAGTAAGATAAAACTGGCCTTGTGCCTAACTCCGCGAGGAGTAAATAAACATTGACGCTTCGTCAGCCTTTTGGCTAAGATCAAAGTGTAGTATCTGTTCCGATGGATACTGCACCCCATAGACTGGTATTGTCTTGTCCTTCGGGACTTCATTTACGCCGGTCTATGGGATTGTCCTGTGCAGTTCTAGGAGGTCCACCCTCCCAGGCTTTGCCTCCCCTCTTTGGGGAGGAGTAAGTTAATTGCTTACTGCTTGAGGCGCCCCTACCAGGGAATGCCGACGGGGCTGCCCAGGCAATTTTTGATGGTCAGAGTGCTCACCTCTCGGGCGCTGGCTTTTCAACCCCCACTTTCCGACCCGACCGTGGGTCACATCTTACTTGTGGGAGTAGGATCAAACTGGCCTTGTGCCTAACTCCTGGAGAGGAGTAAATAATACATTGACGCTGTTGAATAGCAACACTTAGTTTGCCGACAGAAAACTATGTATGGAAGATCATAATCGCTATAATATTTTATTAATTTCATCTAGTATTTTTTAATTTTATATAGAAGGTATGGATTTGTAATAGAACATCATTAGAAAATCATATGTCAGATAGTTTGCTAATAAGTTTCACTAATTTATTTATAGTCTTACCAGAATAAATATAAACATCTAATTTGTTTTTATTAAAAAGTTACTTTTACAGTTTTAATAGGTCTCAATAAGATTTTATTTCCCTATCTGATTCTAAAACAATCTTAAAATTCTTTAAATATCGACGAATATGTTTTAATTTTAACCTTTCTATTTTATATTGTTTTAATTTAAAAAAAATATTGTGAAAATTACATTTTAATTATCTTCCTGTCACAAGGTAAGATGTGACACAAGGTCGGGAAAGTGGGATTTGAAAAGCCAGCGCCCGAGAAGGTGAGCACTCTGGCCTACAAAAAATGCCTGGGCAACCCCGTCGGCATTCCCCGGTAGGGGCGCACAGGCAGTAAGCGATAAACTTACTCCTCCCCAAAGAGGGGAGGCAAAGCCTGGGAGGGGGGACCTTATAGAACTGCACAGGACAGACCCATTGACCGGAGTAAATCAAGCCCCGAAGGCCAAGACAATACCAGTATGGGGTGCAGTATTCATCGGAACAGATACTACACTTTGATCTTAGCCAAAAGGCCGCTGTTGAGTACAGATTCATGTGTCAACGACAAGTCAATTATCATTTTGAACTTATTAAAAGAAAATCTTTTTCAACTTAAATATTTAACGACATCGTGTAGCACGTGGTGTCCCAAAATCAACAAAAACATTTTCTCGCGTGCCGCTCTAAAATTTTAAAATATTTCTAAAATATTTACTAAATTTTTTTTTGGTAAGGGGAAAGTTTAGCCCCTTTTTAAAACTATACCCCCTCAAATATTTATTTCTAAATATTATCTTGAGGGAAGGGGACTTTTAATACATGAGGATTTGTTAATAATTTGAAAGCAAGTTTGAATGACTTTCTATTCGATAGTTTAAATACTTCGAAATTCCTTTCAAATGTCGAACACGAAGTAATGAATTTATTATTTCAACTATTAACAAAATATTAAAATAGCTGACTTGTTTACGAAGAAACCAAAATGCATTATGATGAATTTAATTTCGTAATAGGAATTTTTTTACTACTTTTTTTTTATTAATATTATAATTGGAAAATATGGTACTTGTGCAGTTTACGGACCGGGTTGAAATAATAACATTATTTAGAAAGCCATTATTAACATGGTCGGGGCTATGTTAACGATGCTGTACATTAACCTAACAATTTAATAAACAAAAGATATCGTAAAAATTGAATTGTGAAATAATCGTTTTTCTTTCCCAACACGTAACACCTAAAAAAAGGATAATCTCATTTGTGATTAGGGGAAGGGGGTGCTGATGGTACTAATCTACAAATTTATCAGCTTTGACATATTTTGACCCAGACATGCTCCCTAAGCTAAAAATAGATATGAGAATTAATAACTACAAGCTGTCACCCCATTTACTCTTTTTCCCTTGAACTGTATAGACTGCTGCTGATTACGGATTGTTGCGGGACCGACCGTTGGGGTTGGTGTGATCGATCGACCCCAACAACTAAGAAAAGGTGGACACAGGCAAATAACGGCAATGGCAAAGAAGAGAGGACAAACGCTGGTGAACAGTTTAAAGAAGGATGTTTTTTTACCATATGGTAATAACAAGTGAAGTGAATTGAGATGGCGTCGCTGGATCAGGAGTGGTGCAGGAGCTCAGGACTGCAGGGTGCTGGAGCAGGAGAGTGCTGGTGCAGGAAACTCGGGACTGCAGGGTGCTGGAGCAGTTGGAGCAGGAGAGAGTGCTGGCGTAGGAACTCTGGACTCCAGGGTGCAGGAGAGTGCTGGTGCAGGAACTCGGGACTGCAGGGTGCTGGAGCAGGAGAGTGCTGGTGCAGGAAACTCGGGACTGCAGGGTGCTGGAGCAGCTGGAGCAGGAGAGAGTGCTGGCGTAGGAACTCGGGACTCCAGGGTGCAGGAGAGTGCTGGTGCAGGAACTCGGGACTGCAGGGTGCTGGAGCAGGAGAGTGCTGGTGCAGGAAACTCGGGACTGCAGGGTGCTGGAGCAGCTGGAGCAGGAGAGAGTGCTGGCGTAGGAACTCGGGACTCCAGGGTGCAGGAGAGTACTGGTGCATGGAACTCGAGACTGCAGGGTGCTGGAGCAGGTGGAGCAGGAGAGAGTGCTGGCGTAGGAACTCGGGACTGCAGGGTGCAAGAGAGTGCTGGTGCAGGAAACCCTGGACTGCAGGGTGCTGGAGCAGTTGGAGCAGGAGAGAGTGCTGGCGTAGGAACTCGGGACTGCAGGGTGCAGGAGAGTGCTGGTGCAGGAACTCGGGACTGCAGGGTGCTGGAGCAGGAGAGTGCTGGTGCAGGAACTCGGGACTGCATGGTGCTGGAGCAGGAGTCTGAGCTGCAGGGTGCTGGTGCAGTTGGAGCAGGAGAGTGCTGGTGCAGGAACTCGGGACTGCAGAGTGCTGGAGCAGGAGAGTGCTGGTGCAGGAACTTGGGATTGCAGGGTGCTGGAACAGGAGTCGGAGCTGCAGGGTGTTGATGCAGGAGTCTGAGCTTCAGGGTGCTGGTGCAGTTGGAGCAGGAGAGTGCTGGTGCAGGAGTTCGGACTGCGAGTGCAGGAACTCAGGAGTTGCGGCTGCGGTGTGTAGGAACTCAGGACTGCAGATGCAGGAGTTCGGAACTGCCGATGTGGGGTGCAGGAGTTGCGACCGCTGTGTGCAGGAACTCAGACTGCCGACGACTGGTCCATCCGTGGACCAAGTCGGACGTGGGGGCTTCCTGACCCCCGGGCTGAACGAGGTATTTACTCCTCCCCAGGAGTTAGGCACAAGGCCAGTTTTATCTTACTCCCACAAGTAAGATGTGACCACAGATTGGGTCGAGAAAGTGGGGTTAAAAGCCAGCGCTCGAGAGGTGAGCACTCTGGCTATTTAAAAATTGCCTGGGCAGCCCCGTCGGCATTCCCCGGTAGGGGCGCCTCAGACAGTAAGCAATAAACTTACTCCTCCCCAAAGAGGGGAGGCAAAGCCTGGGAGGGTGGACCTCCTAGAACTGCACAGGACAATCCCATAGACCGGCGTAAATCAAGCCCCGAAGGCCAAGACAATACCAGTCTATGGGGAACAGATACTACACTTTGATCTTAGCCAAAAGACCAAGCTGAACGAGTCTTTGAGCGAGGAGCTAGAGATCTCATGAACGTTATGTCAAATTACTTTCGTTGGTCCTGTGAAAGGGATTAATTTCGATAAATAAATACCGAAGAGATCTTTCGTTGTACCACATTGCCGACAGGTGTCTTGGATGTATTAGTACGGTTATCTGCATAGTTGTCGAAACGCTTGTGTACCCCTTGAAGAAAGATTAAGAAAAATATTCGCCGTCAGATTTCTGCTTAGTCATTGTCGACAATTTTTCCAATCTTCTAAAAATAACGTTACAGCACAGGAAGCAACTAGTACATTCCCATGGAAAGGGTTAAGAGGTTAGGCAGCTGCTGCTGCTGATGTCCCGATCATGGCAAAAACAATCAGTGACTCCTGCTGCTGTTATGGTCTTTCCAAGATGGCGTCTTTTTAAAAATGTAAACAACGTCGCGTTTTGTTGAACAGCGACAGGATTAACCGAAATCGCCATTTTTCATTTTTTGCCTTTCTCATCCACAGCCATGACGAAACTCGGACAATTTCAGGCAAATCAAAATTAATAACTGTATGATTTTTCTGCAATTTTCTTCATCCTGAGGAAGTCTAAAATAAAGACGAAACGTTGATGAATACATAAATAATATAGTTTTTCTGCTTTCCGTTTTCATTTTCTATTACTTCGGATCATTTTATTCCCATTTTTATTCATATATATATATATATATATATATATATATTTATATATATACATATATATATATATACATGGACGGCGGAACCGGGGGGCAGGGGGGGGGGCTCAAGCCCCCTCACTTTTTGACTTGGGCCCCTTCCACTTTACCGTCATCAATAATTAAGTTGATATGCATGTGTTTAATTTTATCTAATTAGCTTATCTATTAATTGATTGTTGGTCTTATATTGTCATCATTACAATAGAAGACCAACAATCAATTTTATCTCAAATTTGGCGAAAACCAAGCGAAATGGGTGAGTTTTTGTTAAAGGCCCCTATTCTATAGGTATATTTACAGACTTTCATTTTCTTCTCCAAAAATCGACACCCCGAAGCCAAACACGTGAAACTTGAATTAAACTGATTTTGGCATTTCTTTAGTTTAGCTGTGAATCACAATTTATTTGTTTTCCTTTTTTGAAGACAGCGGCAGACAATCAACCGGAATAACAGAATTAGGAGTTTTTATACAAAATCTTCTTCTTTTCTTCTTCTTTTTTTATTTTTTAAAAATTATAAATAAAGTAGAGAGGATTTTTCCCTGTACATATTTGCTGAATAGGAAAATACATATTTGCTGAATAGGAAAATACATATTTGCTGAATAGGAAAATAACCCCATCCATCACAGAACAACCGATACAGTATCTTTTGAGCAAAGTCCAATGAACGCAATTTGAAGTGAAGAACAGAGAAACAATGCAAGTCTGCCTTGTTAATACGCTTCCAACGAGCTATTCCAATTCCAATATATACATTTATACTTTTATACTTAATACATTTAAACTTTTATAGTTTTACTTTTGTACTTTTATATGCACCTTGTCAGTTAATACTTTTAACTTTATGTATTCTCTATATTTGATGAACCAATTGATTCTTGAGTTTTGTCATTTTTACTAGAAGCGACTTGCTGATATGTTTCAAATGAGCCATCAAGCAGTGTCAGAAAATCATTTTATGTCTAGATTAAGTTCAAAAGGTGTATTTGGCTCAAAATGACCAAATATGGTTATTTGAGCCCAGGCCCCCTAAAATTGAAATTTCTGTTTGTTCTTTTTTCACCATAAGCGACTTGCTAATAAGCTTCCAACAAGACCTCAACCACTATTAGAAGATCATTTCATGTCTAAATGATGTCAAAAAAGGTATTTTTGGTCCAAAATGCCATAACATGGTAGTTTGGGCCCAGACGCCAAAAAATTTAATGTTTTAAAATGTTTCTTGGTCTATCACCAAGAGTATTCCATTCCGCTTCTAACGAGCCATCCACCACTACCAGACTATCATTTAAAACCAAAATATGCCCCAAACAGTGATTTTTCCCCAATATGTCCAAATAAGGTAATTTGAGTCCAGACGCCAAAAAATTGAAATATCATGAATTTTTCTTCGTCTATCACCAAGAGAATTCCATTCCGCTTCTAACGAGCTCTCAACCACTATCGGACAATCATTTTTAGTCAGATATTGAATTTATTCCCATATTTGGCATTCTGGGCGCAATGTGGGCCGCCCCCCACACTTTTTAGGATACCCCCCCACTTTTATAACTGTCCCACCGGCCCTGATATATATATATATATATATATATATATATATATATATATATATATATATATATATATATATATATAAGAAATGAATTATAAGAATAAAAATTGGAGAAAGAATAATATTTATTGAATCATCAAGTAGCTGAAATAATATCAACAATTTTTTTCCTTTCATAAGGAAATAAAAAAATTATGAATTAAAAAAAAAATGCTAGTTTTTATCATCAGAGGAGATCATCGTGATAAATGAGTAACAATTATATTACTGTTAGCACAGATTTGAAAATATAAAAAAATATGTAAGAATGCAAAAATACGCAAGCATTTTTGGATCAAAGACAATTTATATATATATATATATATATATATATATATATATATATATATATATATTATTGCTATATACAGACGTTATTTATTTTTTAAACATGATAGAAATTAAAACATAAGAGAATGAAAGGGCAAGCTGACCGGTTTCGAACTTCGCTTAACAGAGCTAGACCGAGGTTAAGATTAAGGAAAAAGATGCTATGGGAACTATAGCAATAATAAAGTTTTATACTACAAAGAAAATATTTAAGTATATATATATATATATATATATATATATATATATATATATATATATATAATTATGTTGGGGGAGTACAACATTTTATTATCGCAAGCTTGAAGGGAAGACGAGTTTTATTGTTCATAATTAAAAGTTTACCAAGAAGAAAAAAAGCCAGCCGACCGGTTTCCCCTTCTCTTAACAAAGGCTGCATCGAGGGATTAAAAATAAAAAAACAAGGGATTTTAAAAAGGGGGTGAGAAGAGGGAATAGAGAGAAAATAAATTAAAACAGCGTTATGGTATATTTACAATGGAGGATGTATCTTAGAGACTGATCACATCTAGTCCTAATAAACACTCTCTTTGTTTACAAAGGGAGGGACGTTTTAGACGAACGTGGATCATCTCCAAGATTTTTAGATGGTATAGTGAGTGAGCATGACTGAGAATGGTGAAGGAGACCATGCTGAAATTTCTAGCGCACGGCGGAGTTTTAAGACAATTGTCTGTAATGGAAGACCCGTATGTGTTATTTTGAACGTCCGTTGACTGGAAGGTTCCATTCCTAATTTTACTCGGCATGTGTTGTTGGACTCTACTTTTAATGAATTACCCCCCTTGCATTGAGCGCATGCGTAATGGCAACGTTATGAACATTCTAATGAAGGGAGAAGCAATCAGAATTATATAGAAGATTATTAGGGTTACGGATTATAATTTCTTTGGATTTTAATTGCAATTGATTGCTATGCATTTTGGGACGGGAAAGTCATATCCCATAACTAATATGAAAAACGAATTACAAAATACGAATAGCTATTATAAGCGATTGCCTGTGGTACCGCATTTGGGAAAATGTAATAATTATGGGTATAAATAAAAAGATGGTTACCCGACCAATTCGTTTAACCAATCCAAATTAATATGACGAAAGGCGGCTATCAAAAAGTGTTCAGTATCATTAAGGCAGAGCCTTCGTATTAGAAGTAGTTTACGCTTATCCAGGCAACTGGATTAATACACTTTTTCCCTCTTGTCTCTATAAACGTCAAATTAATATATTTTTCAAACCCATTCTCTTTAAGTCTGATGAGTTCGTTAGCACGAAACTCAGTGTCAATAATTTTAGTTCATGGTTGTATCCATCTTATCTCAATACCCTTATCTCAATACCCTTATCTCAATACCCCTATCTCAATACCCTTATCTCAATACCCTTATCTCAATACCCCTATCTCAATACCCTTATCTCAATACCCTTATCTCAATACCCCTATCTCAATACCCTTATCTCAATACCCTTATCTCAATACCCTTATCTCAATACCCCTATCTCAATACCCTTATCTCAATACCCTTATCTCAATACCCTTATCTCAATACCCCTATCTCAATACCCTTATCTCAATACCCTTATCTCAATACCCCTATCTCAATACCCTTATCTCAATACCCTTATCTCAATACCCTTATCTCAATACCCCTATCTCAATACCCTTATCTCAATACCCTTATCTCAATACCCCTATCTCAATACCCTTATCTCAATACCCTTATCTCAATACCCTTATCTCAATACCCCTATCTCAATACCCTTATCTCAATACCCTTATCTCAATACCCTTATCTCAATCTGTATCGTGGATTACTTTTCATAGTTGTTTACAACAATTATCTGAGACAAGACAGACATTCTGATGGTGCGTATGGTATAGATGGTGACAATATGACACGAAGATTGTGCATACTGGGAGCTAAAATATTTCTTTATATACGGTACTAGCAGGCACACGTGACGTTGCCCGGGAATTAATGCGCATCCCTGCGTACTCCCGCTTCCAGCCATGAACCCCCAAATTACCACTTTTATTCTTATTCTTTTAATTTCTATACTTTTCAATTTTTTTGTAAGATGTTTTATAATGACAGAACAAAATTATTTGTATTATCTGGATTATTCGAACTACTGTACTCATCATGGATTTTATTCTCAGAACGTTTTCTGCCGATGTAAGCTCCGACCTTCTTCATCTGCGTCTCGTCGAACTCGATAATGTTTATGTCGAATTCATGAATCCGTACGAGATTTCGAACGAAACCTTTTATTTAATCAACCGCAGTAGCTTGCCCTCGTTTCATCAGCAATGATATGGTAGAAGTCTTCAGTAATTCGCCATTCTATTCTTATTATCACTCGCACTGAGGATCGAACCTCCAGAAGACTGTCACTTAGAACTAATTATTACTTTGCATTTATATCCTTTACGCCACAGGTTCTTGCTAGAGGAGACCGGACGAAACGCGAGAATAACGCCCGAGATGAGAACAATAGTCCGAATAATCCAAATGATACAAATTATCAACCCTCATCTCAAAACTTCAGAATCATAAAATTATTTGTGTTTAACAATTCTTTCGGAGTTTTCATTTTTCTTTACAGTATACACGTTGATACTCTGCGGGGATTCTCCCAACAAATCCCTGATAGGATGAGGAGGAGCAGCTGTCTCAAACACGACCGCATTCTTTTGCGATATAGAAACAAGAGAAAGATTTTATCAGCTCATCACTTACGTATCATTCGACTTCCTGTTTGTGACGTCTCACATTGACACGTAGCCCTACTTCTAATCTTTGGACTTCGAATGGAATTCCCCATTTTTCTGCTTACTCTAGCTTTGTGTGGAAAATTCCGTTTTTAACATTATTTTCGCACAGCTGCATCCAGTAGATTTATTAGCACAGGTGGATTGTGCTAATTAAATGTGGCAATTACACAAAATTAACAACTACAAAAGCAAAATAATAAATAAAAACATACCTTAATTTAAAGAAAGAAGTTTTAAATTTTAAGAAATTTAGAAACAAAAAAACCCATTAATTTTGCATTTTGATGAGACGAAAAACTTACAATAACAAAATGGGTCATTAGATTAATTTCATATTGAACTTCATAACCCATTTTTAAATTCTAAATAATAATAATTTACAAAGTAATCTATATCTATATTTTATCTGTCGTAAACTTTTTGTGGCCCTTCGTGGCGCCTCCACTTTTTCAAATTTAGCTATGTGGTCCCTTAAAATATCTCATAGCCCAAGGGGAGGGGGCTTGATGACGAATAACGAATTTTATTTAGCCATCACCACCGGCCGGCTTTGAGTCCCTTAGATGACGAATCTTCAACGTGGCGTACTAAGCTGCCATTGTAGAAATTTTAAATCGCAGACGAAAAATTTTAGCTCGAGGAGGAATTGGACATATATGTTCAATCAGAAGAGGAAACCCAAACTAAAATAGTGTAAACTAGATCTATATTAACACCAAAGAAGTGTGTATGTCTACATATATGTGTATGGTTTATGTATGTACGTGTGTATGCGTGTACGTGTGTTCATAAGTGTATCTGTTTGTGTTAATCTTTTAATCTATTTGTGTATATGTCTATTTGCGTGTGTATATGTGTATATGTGTGCATCTATTAATGTGTATATCTATTCGCTTCCATGCGTGTTTGGATATGTATGCTTGTTTATCTGTGTATGTGTGTCTCTTTGATTGCGTTTTTGTATATATTTCTGTGTGTATATATGTATGTCTATCTGCTAATTAAATCTAGACTAGTAAACATAGGAACGTGACATTTTGACCTCATAGATACTTTAGACATACAGGGGGTGACTTAAGCCGTAGTTTACATTTCGTGGGTACCCTGCAGTTTGTCTAACTTATTAATGTTTCTGATGGGCCATAGGCTAGGGTTGACTATTTCCCTCTCTGATAAATTGGACAATAACTCGGTTAACAGTGGAAAGTGGAATTCCGGTGTTTGCAGCGATTTGACGCTGATTAAGTCCACCTTACACGGCATAATCACGTTGACACACACCGGTTCTCATTAGATCACCGAAGTTAAGCGACGTTGAGCCTGGTCAGTACCAGATGGGTAACCATTTAGAAATACTAGGCGTTGTATACCATCTTACCTAACCGGGATATATATGCTGACTGGGGGCCGCATGTGAATTTTGTATCCCCCATAAGCCTCCAGTTTCAGTGGAAGGCGGAATGCCCGACGCTGGGTGAAGACCACAAAAAGTGCTTTTACCGCTTTGTTGTTATATATCAAAAAGTGGTATTGTTACGTTATGAATAAAATTGAAAGTCTCTTAAACCCACGCTTCTCGAAATGCGCAAGTTTTGCAGGATTTTTGACACTCGTTTTTACCATTAATTTGTAAGCCCTTAAACTGTCGACATTAAACAATTAAACTGTCCCTTCTTTTGTATATAGAATTTTACTCGCTTGTCGTTACCGCGTGGGCCGATGTGATCGGGGTGGGAGGTCTCTTTTAACAGGAACTTTTGTGGGTGTACATTTATGCGATGACCAAAAGTTATTACAAACATCTTAACTCCTTTTTTTAATAATTTTCTCAAACTCTTAATGCATTTTATATTTTACCTTATTTCGTCTGGCCGTAATTTCACTCTTCGTCGTCTAGTGGTCTACTGGTTGAACGTTGTGTTGTCGGTTTTGCTTGTTTGATCCTTCGTCTGGAAGTGATCTCTTTCTTGGTCGTCTAGTGGTTTAACGTTTTGCAGTGGGTTTTTATGTTCTGAAAATTAACACTCTTGGGTACGACAAAAAAAATTTTTGAGAGGTTCAGGAATGGTTTTATTTACTTTGAGTAACGCCTGGAAGAGAATCGCTGTCTTCAACTGTTGTTACTTTTTGGTTACCTTACTAAACTGCTAACTAGATGGGGGGGGGGGAGATAGGTGGATTTTTGTCTCATCTTAGAGACCCAGTCCAAACTTTTCCGACTATCATTTTTTTCTTCCACGATAAATCGTTCTCAACAACTGTTCGCTTCGACCTCCATGGCGAACTGTCTCTTAGGACATCTGTTCCCTTTCGCTTCCATGACGGGACTGTTTCGATTGTCGCTTCGACAACAACAAGTGACGTCACAGCCATTTGTGTTGTCATGAACGAAAATCCCTACATTGTGCCTGACATTTATTGACCCCCAAATCTTTTGAAGTCAGCCAGGACCTGTCAACCTATTATGATTTACAAAACGAATCATTCGTGGAAACAGACTTAATAATCCAAAAATAGATATCAGTTCCACCTGCACTGAATCCAACAAATTCACCCGATCACAATTAATACTAGTTGACCTACACTCTTTTTGGAAATGCAGGGCCCCTATAATCTAACAGTATTACTGCTTTGTTGTTATATATAAACAGTGGTATTACCGTTTTGTTGTTATATATAAAAGTGTGGTTTTACCGCTTTGTTGTTATATATAAAATGTGGTGTTACGCTTTGTTGTTACATATAAAAAAGTGGTATTACCGCTTTGTTGTTGTATATTAAAAGTGGTATTACCGCTTTGTTGTTATAGATAAAAAAGTGGTTTTACCGCTTTGTTGTTATATATAAAAAAAGTGGTTTTACCGCTTTGTTGTTGTATATAAAAAGTGGTTTTACCGCTTTGTTGTTATATATAAAAAAAGTGGTTTTACCGCTTTGTTGTTATATATAAAAAAAGTGGTTTTACCGCTTTGTTGTTATATATAAAAAAAGTGGGTTTACCGCTTTGTTGTTACATATAAAAAAAGTGGTTTTACCGCTTTGTTGTTATATATAAAAAAAGTAGTATTACCGCTTTGTTGTTATATATAAAAAAGTGGTTTTACTGCTTTGTTGTTATGTATAAGTCCACCTTCAGATTGACCAAATAATATGGCTTAAAATTCTAATGGCCCGTGTCATTCTTAAATGGTGATATATGATCGATATATATTGATATCTGAAGCACGAAAACGCATCAATTAGTATAAAATATCGATATTTCAAACTTTTAATGCTGCTTTGTACGGCTCCGAGTGCTAACCGTCGGCGAAGGAAGCAGAAATGTTAAACATGTATGAAGTATTATTGTAGGGTGTCTATTTACTTCTTTCACTTTATGTATATGCTCTATTTTCACATAGGTTTTTCATAGATTTAAAGAGTCTCTCGGCAGTGTACGACCCCCTTCCACCATCATGTGTTTTGTCTAACTTCTTAATGAAATCCAAACCATAAACAAAAGACATACTATAATATAGACTACAAAGATTTGAGCATATTTCGGTCATTTTAAGAACTCGCGTAAAGTTCATAACTTCAGTTAAGATAATCTGTATTCTCACGCAGTTTTCAAGATGTCAGTATGTTTTTGATTGCTTGCTTTGAAGTATGTTAGCATGTGATCGCTTTCACATATTAAATTGTGCGAATTATTCTATGAGTAATGCTGCGAGATAGACTAAGGAATGCAGATATCAGAAAGAGGCTTCATATTAACAGATCCACTTACAACGTTATTCGAAAACAGAGATTAAGGCTTTTTGAACATGTTTCCCGACTACCACACTCCAGCTATGTAAATAAATCATTTCAAGAAGATTTCATTCAGGAAAGATCAAGAAAACAACAACAACCAAAGAGATGGGCTGACCAGATAATACTGACATGCTGCTCCTGACAGCTGAAAGATTGAGCCAAACTCGTGATAATTGTAGGAATTTTGTTTTCAAGCATGTGGCGAAACTTTCTTGAGTATGTCCATACTTCAAGTAAGTCAAGTGTGCCATCTTATTATGAACCTTAACCCACCCGGAGACATGTATTCAAGCTTGCACTGGTATACATTGAACTAGGTTTAAAATAAATATAATTCTGTCATGTAACGTAAGGGATTGCATTTAAAGCAAACTAATGTGATATTAGTTTTGTAAACAATGGAACATATTTATAACTTTTAGAAGCGACGAGACAGACTCTTGCTGCGTGTGTAATTGAAACGGAAAGTAGATGTCTTCATCTACTTGTTGGATCAATACGAAATAACTAATAGAGTGTGTCCCATAAATGAGGGACACAAGTCAAAATTCCATAAAGTTATTTCGTTTAATCCAAACTGTAGTGTTATATAATGCATGCACGGATGAGAAAGAGCAGAGCCTTGTGTCATACTGGTGCAGGTGCGAAAGCAAAAATAAAACAATATGAGTTTAACCTTTAGAAGAGGATACGGACATTCAAGTTGCAGAATATACGGGCGGGTAGCGAACGGTTTTTAAAAGGCCATGGACTATGAGTGACAACCAGTATTCACAGATTTCCAGGACTTTCTGCTCCTTTTTATCGTTATTGTAAATCACTTTTACAGCCGTTTACCATTGCGTTCTCACTGATAATGACCACTAGCTTTCTCTAGAATCTGAATGACCATAAGCCTCTTCAAAATTCCAGTACTCTCTATACCCCTGAAGCGGAGGTCTGGCTGGTGTTCTCATACCTCGGTCTTTTTATTCTCCCAGACTCATCACAGCCATTTTCTGTGGTACAAACCGATGTTTGTGTAACCGCAAATTTTTTTTGTGGCATGAGAGAACAGCATCATTATAGGAGATTCCTTTATAGTTATCCAGAAAGCCTCAGCTCCCATAGGCTCGTCTCACCATTCAACTTCAACCCACTTGAGGTTCATCGGTGTCACCTGATTATATAGATTGGTTTCTGCACTCGAGGATTTTCCCTTAATATTTCGATGATTTTAATCAATGCAGTATTTTGTATGCTGCCAATCCTCCCTTTGATTCCAATTTCTCCTAGAATTTTGTCTTTTTCCAAGCCGTCCTTATTGCTCCTATACTTATTGTATTATAATAGTTTACTTCATGTTTCATAGCTCTATCAGTTTTCTGGCAAGCCATATGTATTTGTCTAGATTTTCAATTTACGATCGGCTACAACGTGTTTGTGGACAACTGCGGGATTTGGGGCACCTGAGCATTCAGCATCAACTGAGTTTCTAGGACCGCGTTTAAAGTCAGCATACCTCTCTTAACCGTTTTTCCGGCGTCCGAATAACACTTAACAAACCATTGCTTTGCGTGGAGAGTATTTTTCACATCAGAAAGCAATGCTTTATAAACACAGGAAACTCAGATTTTTCCATTATTTTCAAAGTTATCAACAGTAACTTCACTTAAATAACTGTAATTTGTAAACTAATAATTCGATAGGTCTAAAAGTTTGAAACATTCTATTTGAAGGTTATTACTTTATAAAAATCATATGGATTTAAAAAGAAATAGTGGCGCTATCTATATATCAGGTCAGGAATTTATTGAGTAATGTATAATAATTCTAGCTGCACTTACAAAGTGCAATTTTATTGAGTAATGTATAATAATTCTAGTTGCACTTACAAAGTGCAATTTTATTGAGTAATGTATAATAATTCTAGCTGCACTTACAAAGTGCAATTTTATTGAGTAATGTATAATAATTCTAGTTGCACTTACAAAGTGCAATTTTATTGAGTAATGTATAATAATTCTAGCTGCACTTACAAAGTGCAATTTTATTGAGTAATGTATAATAATTCTAGCTGCACTTACAAAGTGCAATTTTATTGAGTAATGTATAATAATTCTAGCTGCACTTACAAAGTGCAATTTTATTGAGTAATGTATAATAATTCTAGTTGCACTTACAAAGTGCAATTTTATTGAGTAATGTATAATAATTCTAGCTGCACTTACAAAGTGCAATTTTATTGAGTAATGTATAATAATTCTAGCTGCACTTACAAAGTGCAATTTTATTGAGTAATGTATAATAATTCTAGCTGCACTTACAAAGTGCAATTTTATTGAGTAATGTATAATAATTCTAGCTGCACTTACAAAGTGCAATTTTATTGAGTAATGTATAATAATTCTAGCTGCACTTACAAAGTGCAATTTTATAACCACTTATCTAAGTTTAGTGAGTTTCACTTGTTTATATTGCTTTCTGCGCTCTAGTATTTTTTCTTAATATTTCGAGGTTTTTCATGCGTCATTAGTTTTTTGGTTCTTTGATCCAGATTCCCGAGTTCTTTTTTGTTCACTTTATGAAGGGTTGCGAGTATTTTACTAGTGGTAATGCCCGGGTGTTTATTGCTTTTAAGATTTCTGCTAAATAAGTTACTTTCAAGGAGTTTTCTGGTTCTTTTAAAGTATTCTATTTCACCTCTGCTTGTTTGATGGTATCAGCTTCCAGAATGCACAGGTATTTATAATTTCCGTGTTCGTTAAGTGCTCTTATTACTTCTGGATTGGGTTGCTCTATCCCTTTTGTTGTTTTGAGTTTTCTATCTTTATCTCAAGTCGTGTACATTATTCCATACATTATTCCATACATTATTCCATATATTATTCCATACATTATTCCATACATTATTCCATACATTATTCCATACATTATTCCATACATTATTCCATACATTATTCCATACATTATTCCATACATTATTCCATACATTATTCCATACATTATTCCGTACATTATTCCATACATTATTCCATACATATATCCTGATAAAACTTTCTAGTCGTGCTTCTTAATGTTTCTAGCTATTTTTTTGTTTTTGCCTAATTTCTTCATATCTATAAATGTTTACCCTTCATTGCATTTCCTTAATATATTGGTTAGTGGCCTCATAGTTATGACCGAAAGTAGTAGAGATAGAGAGTCTCCCTGGAAAATGCCTCTGCATTCTTACCTCTGCTGGACGTTGTATTCCAGTCGTCAGTCCAAGTCTCTATTTTCCCATTGCTTTCTCCATAGAGTTGATAGTACAAGAAACATTTTAAGCATTCAATTATCCATGTTTGGGTTACTGTGCCGTATACTATCTTATAGTCTATCCGCACTGTGGTTATATGTTTTTCTAGTCTCTGTATTTTCTTCCGTATCTTCTGATCGATGTATAGCATGTCGTTAGTCGCTTTTGTCAGTTTTTGGCATTCTTTTCTGTTTCTTGGGGAGAAGTTTGCAGTTATTAAATGAGCGGTAGATCTCTTCACTAAGTTGTGATATTAAACTTTTCCCACATGATCAGAGGTCAGGTTATCGGTCTATAGTTGCTTGGATTTTACATTCTCATTAACTTTTGGACTAACGTGCTTCTTCCTTTAGTCTGTTTCGCGTATGCATCTCCTTAGTTTTGTGCCATTTCTCTTAAAGCCATGTATGTTTCTGTTCCTTCTTCAATTCCCTGGAGATTTCTTCATATCTTTTATATCCATTCAGTATTGCTGTTGTGCTCTTGTCGTTTTTTCCATACATGTCTCCAGAAGTGTTCTGTTCTGTTTATAAATGCTGGGATTTGTATCCGTGTTCCCAGTTTCCTTTCCTTCGCTACTATCTTTTCCTCTATTTGTTCATGTTTTAGACAAACCGTTGTCTTATTTGTCAGCCGTATTTGTCGTTTTCCATCGTTTTCTGATCCTTTTAGTATCATTCATAACGTTAACTTCTCTTTATAGAATGTTTGAGTTGGGAGCCCCCCCCCCCTCGGGCCTCTTGATCCACCCTTTTTGGCGAATCCTTACTTCTCTATTTAATCTCGTAATTAGAGATTTTGCCCCGGCACAGATTAAGTGGTTCTCGTCTGTAATTTTGTGCCTTAGGATGTGTGAGGGGAGGAGTCTATTTATTATTTTCTCTGTTTATGTGTTCATATGTGTTTGATATAATTTTAGAAAAGTATAGTTTTCTCAATTCTAATGTAAATGTAACCATTTGGTCATTTTCATTTCCATTTCGTAGTTTGTAAATTGAAGGAGGGGGCGGCCACTGTTAACTCTTGCTTTTCCATCAAGTTATGAAATATGACCATCCTCCACCTTCCACTTACAATCATGAAATATAAATGTAAATGGCCAGATGTGTCCCAATTACGTTAAATTAACGCAGCTAACAGACGCTCTTTCTAAACAGGTAACGTTTTTATGAGACTCTGAAAGTGTTGTGCTTAATTTACAGTATTCAAAAATTCTTAAAACATCAGCCAATTTAAAGGCGGATGGAAGGAGGAAGGAGGCGTCGGCCTCGTACATGTTTGTTTTTCCTTTTTAATATTACACTGGCTATACATACCCAGCGTTGCCGGGAGTTTAGTTGATGCTGGCTTCATAATACATAAGGAATAGCAACGTAGTTTAAAGCCAGAAAAGTAGAATTTTAAGTAATTAATAAATATGGCTGACTTGTGTTCTTAGAAACGGAAATACATCCGAGTCAATTATTTTTTGTGAATAAAGTAGTTGTAATAAATAGGACTTTAATTTCACGGAGTAATTAAAATGGTTGACTTGTTTTCTAAGAAAGCGTTTGAGTGGGATTTCATTTTATAAGTCAAGTAATTGTTTCAATAAATGAATTTTACTCTACGAAATAATTTATCAAAATGGTTGACCGCAATTCAATCAAAAATGCCCCCTCCTCTGAGAAGAGTAGAATTTTACGAAGTTATTAATAAAAATGGCTGATTGTTTTATAAGAAACAGAAATGCAATAATTTTATTAGTTAAGTAATTATATTAAATAAATTATTATTTCTAAATATGATTTGTATTTCACGTAATAATTTATTAAAATGGCTGACCGTAATGCAATCCGCTGACCGAGCACAGGTAAGCTATTGCACTTTGATCCCATCCAGAAATGCCTGGAATCAACGCAAACATCACCGCAATAATAAATTATTATTTATAAATCGGATTTTTATTCTATAGAGTAATCCATTAAAATGACTGACTTGCATTTTTTAAGATACGGAAATGCATTCTAGCGGATTTAATTTTATCAGTAAAATAATTTTTGTGAATAAATTATTATTTCTGAATAGGATTTTTATTTCACGAAATAATTTATTAAAATGGCTGACTTGTTTTCTAAGAAACTGAAATGTACCTCCCACCAAATGCCTCCTCTTATGACTGCATTTTAACTCGACCCCGAAATCAACACGAGAAAAATAACTTTAGAAACAAATTATTATTTATAAATTTTAATTTTATTTCACGGAGTAAAAAAGTAAAATGGCTTACTTGCTGTCTAAGAAACTAGAATGCATTCTGGTGGATTCAATTATTTATCAGTGAAGTATTTTGTGTAAATAAAATAATTTTTCTGAACAGTATTTTGATTTCACGAAATGATTAAATTGAAAGTTTACGTTTATCTACCTTTTAAAAAATAGAAAAGCTGACTCTAAAATGGACAATTGTCTTTTAAATTGTTGTATGTTAAATGATCGCATTTTTGACTTGTCTCTGAGAAAAAATGACACATTAAATACTAAAGAGCCTGTTCTGTTTAGCGAAATATATCACCACGAATAGCTACAGTATGGAATGTATTTTTATGACACCGCTTAATCTTAAACCGCTGAGTCCTAAAGAAATAAAGTGAAAGTGTGTATTGTTTCGTCTCCGAAAGTTGAAGAACACGACATCATATTTTAAATCTGTATTCATTCAGCGAAGAAGCTTGAAAAATGAAAATTGTCTGCGTTTTCACACAAACCTTTTCTATGAAAACGATAGAAATCTGTCGAACTTGCTACTCGCTACAAACAACAAACACCAAGAAATGTAAGCACAAAATAACTACTACAATGAGTTTCTTTCGGGCGCGAATCAGATCAATACCGTTTCTGCGTTCTAAAAAAATATTATCGAAATTGTACACATATATCTCCTAAAGAAAAAAATATTATCGAAATTGTACACATATATCTCCTAAAGAAAAAAATATTTTCGACCATATTCTGGACAAATGAGTTTGGGATGTGTTCTTTAAAAGAACCCCCTCGTTAAATTTGGAAAAGTAGACGGGTTGTTATTTGTTCTGAAAGTAGTTATTATGAGTGCGATCAACAGGCATTTATGTACTGAGGCCGCTTATGACAAAATTGTAAATAGTTTTTTTTTAAAAATTAAAATAACTATTGTTACGATATGCAAGTAATTTAAAATAATAAATATTTTTTAATATTTGTTGTAAACATAGTTAAATGCATATTCTAAATCTGTGAAAGTTAAGAAATGTAGAATTTTATTTTTTCTTATCAAGAATGGAAGCAACTGAAGGCGACTAGCGATGTACGGTTCCACGGTAAAATGTTCTGAACCGGGTTAAGTGTTATTTGAAAGAAACTCAAGTGAACTATATTTTTGCATAAAAAATATCCAAAAGAAAAATAGAGAAAAATTGGCTAGTCAGAATCAATTAGTTATTCATCAGATTAATTCTACACTCACCTATTAATGTTGTTTTGTCCATATGAGTTAGTTTTTTATCCAGTCCGCTCGATCAGCAACCAGATACCGTCGTGTGCCGCTTGGACACTTTTCCGTCATTCCGGGCTAGTAACTTCAGCATTATCAGGGATGCTAAGCCGATAGAATCCACCATTCGGAAGAGGCTTGCAACGTGGGTTGAAACGTCTTCATCAGCCGGACAGTACTTTCTGCCACGTTGCGTTTTGATCTAGTCAAGAAGCATGTACCGATGTTGCCCGGGAGGCTCATCTACTTGTGGAAAACAGGCACATGAAGTACAATAAACAAAAATTAAATGGTGAAATCAAACAGACAGTTTGAAAAATTAAAAACATAACACTTTTGATTTGTGTTTAAGATACTAGTCTATATTCTCCTTTTAAACTGGTATGTACGTGAACTTGAATCTTTTTTTAGACAGAGAGGGTTAAGGCCTTTGCTTCTGAATATAGTTTAGGGACTTCTTCAACTTGTGACTTCTCAACTTAGTGGACGATCGATGTAAAACGACTTTTCTCTCCCGGTTTTACGAAAAGCAAATCCGCCCAAGCCAAAAGAGGGGATGTTTTTTTTATGGAAATCGCTCCAGACAAGACATTAAGTCACTTTATGTAAGGAGCTAAAGGGGGTAGGGCACAACTTCCAATTTAGTTTCTTACTGACTGTCTCTTATTCTCTCAACTCAAAATCTTAAAATAAAAAATGATAAATTCGTTCTGCGTAACTCTTTATATAGTCAGGTAAGATCACTTGGTATTGCCCGTACACAATCTTGTTATCTCGATCAGCTTGCATTCTCATTGGTCGTTGGCTACCTAGACCTCTCATTCGGGGCGATATTAGTCAGTCAATCACTCGGCCTCGTTTTCGAACGATTATAATTCTCTCGTGTACCCAGTTCTTCTCGATCAACTTGTGTGTCACTTATGACAACACTAACATTAGCGGACCCCTTTTTAACCTTTCTTCAGATTTCTGCTAACAGGGTATTTACTCGGCCCGTAGTTTAAACAATCTTTATTCTCGGGATCGATTTTCATAACTCATGTGAATAATAAATTGAAATTTCTCGGTACAATTTTCCAAATATTTACTAGTGTCTTTAATCGCCCTAAATCAGTTGTAGGATCCAGCACCTTGTCATAGTTTATAGTTGCTATTACCCTGGATTTTGTCTATCTTGGCTTTATGTGGTCAATTTTGATCGCGTTGTTTTGTGCGGCTGGTACTAGGGATTCTGTTTCCTTGTTCAAGTGTCCTTTTTTAACAATTTATATGTGTTTTCGTGCGCTATTTCTTTGATCGGTCTTATAAATCATCTATGTAGCTGCTTCTCTTCCCATTTTACTTTTATCGTCTTTGTGTATCTCGTTTCGTTGTTCTCCTGATCGTGGCAGTTATTTCTTTCTTTTCATCAAGTTTCTACTATAAAATATTATTACCTGGCACAGCGTCAGTAGATTTTATTCGTACCAGTCCGATGGTGGCTTTGTTGCCGTCGGGTTGAGGTATGGTTCTGTGCAAATCTAGGAGGTCCATCTTCCCAGGCTTTACCCGTTCTCTATGAGATGGGGTTAGTTTATTAGTAATTGCCTGAAGCGCCCCTATCAGGGAATAACGACGGGGCTGCTCAGACATTTTTGCAGTTCAAAATGCGCTGGCTTTTCAAAACCACATCTGCATTTGTGTCTAACTTCTTGGAGAGAAGGTAAATAAATACTATATAATTTAGTTTCAAAGAGTTTTTTGTTCTTCTGATCAACTTTTTCCTTGAGTGTCCGCTTCCAGAACTCTCAGATATTTATAGTTATTGCGTTCGCCATGTGCCTTCATCCCTTCGCAATTGGGCAGCTCTAAGCTTTCTATTGTTTCCAGTTCTCCCTTTTTAATTTCCAGCAGTGCATACTTTATTATTATTATTATTATTATTATTATTATTATTATTATTATTATTATTATTATTATTATTATTATTATTATTATTATTATTATTATTATTATTATTATTATTATTATTATTATTATTATTATTATTATTATTATTATTATTATTATTATTATTATTATTATTATTATTATTATTATTATTATTATTATTATTATTATTATTATTATTATTATTATTATTATTATTATTATTATTATTATTATTATTATTATTATTATTATTATTATTATTATTATTATTATTATTATTATTATTATTATTATTATTATTATTATTATTATTATTATTATTATTATTATTATTATTATTATTATTATTATTATTATTATTATTATTATTATTATTATTATTATTATTATTATTATTATTATTATTATTATTATTATTATTATTATTATTATTATTATTATTATTATTATTATTATTATTATTATTATTATTATTATTATTATTATTATTATTATTATTATTATTATTATTATTATTATTATTATTATTATTATTATTATTATTATTATTATTATTATTATTATTATTATTATTATTATTATTATTATTATTATTATTATTATTATTATTATTATTATTATTATTATTATTATTATTATTATTATTATTATTATTATTATTATTATTATTATTATTATTATTATTATTATTATTATTATTATTATTATTATTATTATTATTATTATTATTATTATTATTATTATTATTATTATTATTATTATTATTATTATTATTATTATTATTATTATTATTATTATTATTATTATTATTATTATTATTATTATTATTATTATTATTATTATTATTATTATTATTATTATTATTATTATTATTATTATTATTATTATTATTATTATTATTATTATTATTATTATTATTATTATTATTATTATTATTATTATTATTATTATTATTATTATTATTATTATTATTATTATTATTATTATTATTATTATTATTATTATTATTATTATTATTATTATTATTATTATTATTATTATTATTATTATTATTATTATTATTATTATTATTATTATTATTATTATTATTATTATTATTATTATTATTATTATTATTATTATTATTATTATTATTATTATTATTATTATTATTATTATTATTATTATTATTATTATTATTATTATTATTATTATTATTATTATTATTATTATTATTATTATTATTATTATTATTATTATTATTATTATTATTATTATTATTATTATTATTATTATTATTATTATTATTATTATTATTATTATTATTATTATTATTATTATTATTATTATTATTATTATTATTATTATTATTATTATTATTATTATTATTATTATTATTATTATTATTATTATTATTATTATTATTATTATTATTATTATTATTATTATTATTATTATTATTATTATTATTATTATTATTATTATTATTATTATTATTATTATTATTATTATTATTATTATTATTATTATTATTATTATTATTATTATTATTATTATTATTATTATTATTATTATTATTATTATTATTATTATTATTATTATTATTATTATTATTATTATTATTATTATTATTATTATTATTATTATTATTATTATTATTATTATTATTATTATTATTATTATTATTATTATTATTATTATTATTATTATTATTATTATTATTATTATTATTATTATTATTATTATTATTATTATTATTATTATTATTATTATTATTATTATTATTATTATTATTATTATTATTATTATTATTATTATTATTATTATTATTATTATTATTATTATTATTATTATTATTATTATTATTATTATTATTATTATTATTATTATTATTATTATTATTATTATTATTATTATTATTATTATTATTATTATTATTATTATTATTATTATTATTATTATTATTATTATTATTATTATTATTATTATTATTATTATTATTATTATTATTATTATTATTATTATTATTATTATTATTATTATTATTATTATTATTATTATTATTATTATTATTATTATTATTATTATTATTATTATTATTATTATTATTATTATTATTATTATTATTATTATTATTATTATTATTATTATTATTATTATTATTATTATTATTATTATTATTATTATTATTATTATTATTATTATTATTATTATTATTATTATTATTATTATTATTATTATTATTATTATTATTATTATTATTATTATTATTATTATTATTATTATTATTATTATTATTATTATTATTATTATTATTATTATTATTATTATTATTATTATTATTATTATTATTATTATTATTATTATTATTATTATTATTATTATTATTATTATTATTATTATTATTATTATTATTATTATTATTATTATTATTATTATTATTATTATTATTATTATTATTATTATTATTATTATTATTATTATTATTATTATTATTATTATTATTATTATTATTATTATTATTATTATTATTATTATTATTATTATTATTATTATTATTATTATTATTATTATTATTATTATTATTATTATTATTATTATTATTATTATTATTATTATTATTATTATTATTATTATTATTATTATTATTATTATTATTATTATTATTATTATTATTATTATTATTATTATTATTATTATTATTATTATTATTATTATTATTATTATTATTATTATTATTATTATTATTATTATTATTATTATTATTATTATTATTATTATTATTATTATTATTATTATTATTATTATTATTATTATTATTATTATTATTATTATTATTATTATTATTATTATTATTATTATTATTATTATTATTATTATTATTATTATTATTATTATTATTATTATTATTATTATTATTATTATTATTATTATTATTATTATTATTATTATTATTATTATTATTATTATTATTATTATTATTATTATTATTATTATTATTATTATTATTATTATTATTATTATTATTATTATTATTATTATTATTATTATTATTATTATTATTATTATTATTATTATTATTATTATTATTATTATTATTATTATTATTATTATTATTATTATTATTATTATTATTATTATTATTATTATTATTATTATTATTATTATTATTATTATTATTATTATTATTATTATTATTATTATTATTATTATTATTATTATTATTATTATTATTATTATTATTATTATTATTATTATTATTATTATTATTATTATTATTATTATTATTATTATTATTATTATTATTATTATTATTATTATTATTATTATTATTATTATTATTATTATTATTATTATTATTATTATTATTATTATTATTATTATTATTATTATTATTATTATTATTATTATTATTATTATTATTATTATTATTATTATTATTATTATTATTATTATTATTATTATTATTATTATTATTATTATTATTATTATTATTATTATTATTATTATTATTATTATTATTATTATTATTATTATTATTATTATTATTATTATTATTATTATTATTATTATTATTATTATTATTATTATTATTATTATTATTATTATTATTATTATTATTATTATTATTATTATTATTATTATTATTATTATTATTATTATTATTATTATTATTATTATTATTATTATTATTATTATTATTATTATTATTATAATAATAATATAATAATAATAATAATAATAATAATAAGAAGAAGAAGAAGAAGAAGAAGAAGAAGAAGAAGCAAATATATGCTCTTTTCGGCTGCATATTTTTGAAAGTATATATAATGTAAGTCTTGTATCTGATAATGAACAGATGATCGTGATAATTCCTTGTTGATGTATATAAGCCACCTCCCCAAGAAGGGGGTAATGCATGGGAGGATGGTCTCATGACAGATAAACAGATACTACACAAACCCCTGAATTCAGCATTGAAAGAAAGTACAATAGCACACTTAATAGAAGTAATAGTATAGTTTCGGCTTCAGACAGACATATATCCAATGTGCATTAGTAATAGATTATTAGTATTGATTCAGCACTCGCCCTAACCCGAAAATGGTTGATGTGTCGTAAGGAGAATAAACAAATTACGAGTGTTTTATTCTGGTCTGTGATGACTACCTCTTACTAGATATTGGCAACACGACCATGAGCGCTGCTAATACTATTGCTGTCGCTGCTATTACTAGCGTCTAAATATTATTCAGCATCCGGGCATCATATTTCGTTGGGAACATGTGAATAAAAAGCAGAAATGTTGAAAGAGACAAATTATCAAGAATGCGGATATTGAATGGAAGTAATTAATATAATTGGACGAATACCGCTTCAATATATATATATATATATATATATATATATATATATATATATATATATATATATATATATATATATATATATATATATATATATATATATATATATGTGTGTGTGTGTGTGTGTGTGTGTGTGTCTGTGTCTGTGTGTGTTTGTGTGTAATATTGATATAAGGATAAAATGCAACAGCATGTATAGAAAAAATAACATGGAAAAGTGGAAAGACAACAAAATATAACAGAAAATCCACTCTTAAGCTATATTTTGTTTCCGAAGTTTTCGTTTAAAAACGAAATATTAGTGTACTGGTGTTTTTATGTTGTTTCGTCGTTAGTATTTTGTAGGTTGTGCACTTTTCTATTATGTATACTAGTAGGGCTACCCGACTTTAGCCGAGGTCATGGAAAATAAAATAAAATACCCCCAAAAGTGTGCTTATCATCATTCTTTTTCAACCGCCCTTCTTTCTCTCTCTCTTTCTCTCTCTCAGTCATGGTACTTTTTAGGCACACCTCTCCCTTTCTAAACGTTTGCAACTGTTTAAATATAATAGAAGGTAAAGAGAAAGTTAATCAGCAACTGACTGTTAAACCTAGTTGCGATGTTGTTTTTCGAACATTTAATAGTAAGAATAAAAGAAAGTATTTTTCTATGCCCCCTTCGCATCCACTAAATTATCCCTAGATGATCCCAAGCGAATAAATATTCGAATACATTTTTAAACATAACCATCTCGAAGATTGAATGAGGAAATAAAATAAACATTTTTCCTTATAATACTGTCAGATTATACATTACGAGAAAACAAATCCTCGTAAATTACTTACCCATGTTAAAGAAAAAACCCCAAAATTTGCTAAATATTGTAATTTAATATTTTAAAGTTCATTTTGGTATAAAATAAGAGTAAACACACGGACGATGTTCGAACTCACGACGTCTGTTTGTAAATATATCCCGCTAATTGATTGAGCCAACGCGACAAGCAGGAAATGACGAAGCTATTAACTACATAAACGAGAAACGGTTTAAGGCTGCACACGAGTAATGGATATTCTTGCTCTAGAATATCAATAGTTCTATAATGTGATTCGACCAAACGGCGACAACAGATCGATTTCAGATTGAGATTTGTTTCTTTCAAAATGAGTCTATTCATATATTGTTGTTTTCAACTATAATTCTTGTAATCATATTTGTTTTGTAGCTACTTCTCAATTATTTTGTCAGTGATGATGTTTCGTAAATAGGTAAAATGAGTCAGCATTGAAATTTGCATATTTAAGGAATCAACGTATATTTTGAATGAGCAACAATTTTATATACGCCCAAATATTAAAAGATGTCGGAATCTAACCACCAACATTAACTGCAGCGAGTATTTTGTACAGAGACATCAACAAACACGCTACCATATGTAGTAGCATTTGTTCTTGACTTTTTATGGAGAACCGATAGTGCTATCAAAGAACTTATTCAAATGTGGACCGTTCATGTTATCTGCTCCGACCATACACTGTCCGGCGATAACAGATCGATATCAGACTCAGATTTATTACTTCAAAATTAGTCTATACCTTATTGTATTCGACTATAATTATTGCAATATTGTTTTTAGTTATATCTCAATTATTTTGTCAGTTATCATATTCCGTAAATTGCTAAAGAAATTCTCGATTTTAGGGTAAAAGATCCCCCTTATTCTATTTATAACTAATAACAAATAAAAAATCGACCAGAATATAATCTTAAAATATCAAAATCGATCTGAAATGCAATTTTTTATTTTTAGAACACAGACCAAGATTTACCTTATATGACCAACGACACAGATTAAAATATGTACCTTTTGTTAAAAAAGCTATTAACGTCAAGGAAATGGGAGAAAAGAGTCTTATATATATATATATATATATATATATATATATATATATATATATATATATATATATATATATATATATATATATATATATATATATATATACAAGTGTTAATGAATATGACAGACAACTTATGTCTGGATATACTGCGTGAATCTTTTCCATTTGCCAAATCAGGGTATTTGTTTCGGTGGGGAATTGGCTGCTGAATCTGCCATAAATGTAGGTGTCACAAGTACTTTCAGGCTCAGTTGATGAAAAGAAAGAGTGGTGAGTTGATGTTCAAAAGGGGCAGATAATATGAGTATACAGCAATTGTTCTCTATCTGCGGCAAATTGCCAGTTGCTGCATGGCGGTGACTGGAATGCAGTTATGGAGGGCAGAGTTGATGGCAAAACTGTCAAAGTCATACAGGAGATTCTAGCTAATGTAGAACAAGAAAACTCTGTTGCTGGAGCTTGCACATACCTGAAACGAAAATAGAAGTGGTGTGGTGTGATACAAGCAGTATTGCAACACGCGTTTTGTGGAGATTGATGATTTGGTGGCGGAAGATGCAGCATGGCTGAGAAAAAGAGATGATTTTAATCACATTAACATGGATGCTTTTCTGGAAGGCATAAATTTAACTATAAAATAGGTATTGATAGAAATCGAAATAAAAACCGATTCAGCAACGGTACTAAGTTGGGTGAACTCTACAGAGAGCGGAAGAATACGAAACAAAGGTGTTGGAGAAATGATTGTGAAGCAAAGATTGCGAATACTAGCGAGTTAATATCCGAATTTGGACTGCGAATAAAGGCAGTGTTTGTGCCTTCAGAGAGAAACAAGGCAGATACACAGACCCGAATAAAAAAAAAACGGTAATTAGTTGAGATGGAGCAGGTCTCGATATGCTGTCTAGAAACTGGAGAACTGGAAGAGTTACATGTCATGCACCACATAGGAGTGAATAGAACATTGTATTTGGTGCGAAAGTTTGATCCACTTATAAAACGGGAGGAAGTTCAGAAGGTCGTCAAGAATTGTGTTCGATGTCAATCAATCGATCATGCTCAGTATATACATAATCCTGGTGAAATTGGAACTGCAAAAAATTGAACAAGATTAGCTATTGATATAACATACTATCGTGGGAGCGCATGCTAGTCAATGATTGTGGACCTGGGAGACAAGCAATATGGTGGGAGCTAAAGCCGGAGTCGGCAGCTGTGGTTGCAGAGGAATTAGATAAGGTGATGCTTGAACGAGGTCCAGTAATAGAAATGATAATGGACAATGGCACCGTTTTCGCTCAAAACGACTCCAGACAATGCTAAGAAATTAAAGATATTAGAGGGCAGCCTATAGTTCCAGGGGAAATAGAATAGTGGAGCGATACCATACCACAGTTAAATCAATAGCTGAGAGATGAGGGATATCACCCGAAGAGACCATATTCTGGTACAACATGGCACCCAATGTCGGAGAGAAGGAGAAAGCAGTGCCGCATAGGTCAATTTTTAATTATGAATGGAGGAATCCAAAAGATACATCCACAAAAATCGTTGAGAAAGGGCCAGTTACAGTCCAAATAAGAGAAGAGGTATGGATGTTGTTTTTAACAGAGATCACCGTGGTCTGACAGCTGCCGGATACTTGATGTATTTTCTTTTTTTTGGGGGGGGGGGGGGTATGATTTGTTCTTGCTACCTTTTTCTTCGCATGAGTCTATTCCATGCCCTCCTAAATTATCAGAATTTAATAAGATCTCGCCTTTTAGGTCTTCTCAAGGTTTTTCGATTCCTCTAATCGTTTTTTCCTTCTGTGTTTTTCTTCTGACTTTGGACTGTATGAGTTGTTTCGGAAATAAAGAATTGGATGAATTGATGTAAATTATAAATTATGTCTTTGAATAGCTTTTTGCATGTACTTTGGAATTGAATTAATATAATATATAATTAATAATAATAATAATAATAATAATAATATATATATATATATATATATATTAGTGCATGTTTCCACTGTATAGAATGCATTTAAATTTGGTAATTTGAAACGGTTTTTGAAACCAGTAAAATGCAGAGACTTTTTTTTTAAATAAACATATTATTTATTTAAAATTCAAATTTTCGATTCACACAGGAATCTTCATCAGGATAATAGACAATATTTTTTTCTTCCTTTTTTTTAAACGACATGGTGTCGCTTGATCTTGAATTCCCCATTAAAACTGGTTATATAATGAAATGAATAAACTAGCGGGTGGAACGTCGATTGGTTGAATACTCCACTTTTATATTACTGAGTAATTCGAAATGGGTACTTTGTACTTTTCACTTTTATTATAAAAGAAAGAAAAATACGTAAAAAATATTAAAGAAAAATACTTTTTTTTGTAATTTACAAAGATTAGAGGAGGTTTATTTCTTTTCTATAACAAATCATCATCATCATCATCATCATCATCATCATCATCATCATCATCATCATCATCATCATCATGTTAACACCTTGGCCTTTTGGCTAGGAGAAAAATGTAGTATCTGTACTGAATCTGCCTTTAGTTTTTATGTTCTCTGTCAGTGAAGGAGAAATCCTTCTAGACCGAGGCAATTGAAATTTTTGTTCCAATTCAGAGTGCTCATTTTGGGGTAGCTAGATTCGTTAACTATTGACATTGTGCCTAACTCTGCTCTCGTGGGAGGAAGTAAATCAGAATAGGAACAACAACAACAACAAATTAAAAAAAAAATAAACGCATGTATTTAATTATTTACAGATTAGAAAATATTAATTCATTAGAAATTAAAAAATAAATAAATATGCAAATGAGAGGCTGAGAGGGTGATATGATGAACGAACTACATACACTGACCCCCTCCCCACAAAGGAGAGGTTAATGCCTGGGAGGATGATATCATGACAATAGACTAGATAGTACACACAAAAATGTATACTATACGGATTTCCCCTCGAAGAGGAGGTAATGCCTGGGAGGAATGTATCATGACGAATGAAAATATACTACAGAGAATTGAATAAGCATAAACCGTTTTAATGTCAATATAGTTAAAATAGGTGGAAAAAAATTTGCATTTATTTATTTAGATAACATTAAAAACCATGGCAAGTTTCATTGTCTACGTGAAACGCCTAAATGAAAATTGGCTGGAAAAATATAGTCGCCATCTTTATAAACAAAGATGAATATGCTGGCTAAGGAAGAACGATAACTTTCATAATTTTCTAGTTTAAAAATACATGTTTATTATAAACTTGAGTTATCGTTCTTCCTTAGCTAGTATTATGGTGAAGGAATATACACTACACGACCCCCTCCCCGCTGACAGACGATAATATCATGATGAACGAACTTCCCTCCACCCCAAAAGGAGGAAGTCATTCTTGCGTGAACCGAACCGATGCTACACTACCCCCCCCCCCTAAAAGATATTCTGACTAAATCGAGTATTGAGGATTTTTCATTCTGGGAGAATTCCCCCCCCCTACACACCCTTACAAACGGAGGAGGTAATTCCTGGGAGGACAGTCTTATGACAACAGAACCGATACAACACTACACCGCCCATTAAAAACTATTCCAATGTAATCATTTTTTTTTAAATTTAAAAATGCCTAGTCACAAAAAAATATTTTTAGTGTTCCGTGGCCTTTTGGCTAAAATCAAAGTGTAGTATCTGTTCGACATCTGAGCGATATTTGACACTTTTTACTAAAGCCGGAAGTAAATTATCTCCCTTGAAAATAAAATTCTCAATAAGTTTTTAAACATTATCATTTTTTAATAAAATCTCGTTATCTTACTTTATTTATATTCATAATAATACCATTATCGATAAAACGATTGCGTATGTAGAATAACATTTGACAATACAAAGTAGAAATGTATATTACAGAATATTAATTTATTAAAAACTTAAAAATAAATAAATATTCAAATAAGCCAAATCGAAATTTGTTTGAGTGAGTAGGAGATGCCTATATATACGGTGTTTCAATATATTCTTATATCATTAGAATTAAATAAACCTAACGTGTTAGGATAGATGGAAAAAAAACCGTCGCATTTATTCATTTAAATATAAGTATTCAAATCCACAGTCACGTGTTTAGTCTTTTAAAGACTCATCATATCTAACCACAGCACCAACATCGTGGCTAGAACAATATATCGTGTGGAAAACGCTTGTAATCAGCTTCGCCTATCTCTCTCACTTCTCTCTCACTTCTCTCTATCTCTCTCACTTCTCTCTATCTCTCTCACTTCTCTCTATCTCTCTCTATACATATGTATGCGCCTATTCAATCTGCGCGTTTAGTGATAGAAATACTGTGTCAAATTTAAGCGTGACAGACTTACGAACGAATTGACCGACAGACGGACAGAGGACTCGTCTCCTCAAGATAGCAGAGTAAAACACAACATTAATTTTTAATGGGAGGAAAATCCAGCTCCCGAAAAAGGGACACTCTCGATGGAGATGAAAATAAAATTACCTCAGTCTAAAAGAATTTCTCTTTCAGTGATCAATAATAGAAAAGATGAAATATAGTATCAGAACAGATACTTCACTTTGACCCTAGCCAAACGACCGACGAATAAAGTTTCTTATAGAAATAAGTGGAAGCATAAAAAAATGAAAGATCGTAATTTTCTTTCCTCACCCAAATTGCCTATTTAAATTTGTCCGTAATTCATCTGCGGATCGGATGTTTCTAAATATTTGATTAAGTTGCTCATTCGTGAGGTTTATAATTAGCGGGTTATTATTAATTGCACAATTTGACAAACTCATTTCGGATCGGTTTATTTTGATATACGTATACACGCCTACATTCACAGACTATTAATATTGAATTTATTTTCTTTCTCTCTCTCTCTCTCTCTCTCTCTCTCTCTCTCTCTCTGTCTCTCTCTCAATATAATGAATAAAATCTTGGTCACTAGCATTAGCATAATATTGTATATATATATATATATATATATATATATATATATATGCAAAGTAGCCGTACTTCAATTAATGCCAGACACATGCCTGTTGAAATGAAAAAGACTCACCAAAGTTATCAGCTGAGTTTCTGTTCTTTTAACTATCTAAAATGTATTTGCCATTTTTTACTAATTTTAAATCATGTTACCAAATTTACTTGTATTTACTTAGTGTTTTTAAAAACTTTGTGTATTTGATTTCATTTTTTTAAAACTTTTGAGTTTCAATTCACTCTATCTTCTACGCAGCCTTTTATTTTATAAATAGTAAACTAATATCTCTCTACTGGCTGTAAAATTCGATGTTCTTGTAGCTAAATGTAAAAAAATAATGGAAAAATGGATATCCAAACATGTTAGAAAAAAAAGTTCCAACTACCCACGACATAACCCCCTCCCATCTCCCACCTCCCTTCACCTTCTTCTTAGATGTATATGGTATCACTTTCTTGAAGGGGTCATTTGCAAAATAGTCGGACTTCAATTAATGCCAGACACATGGCTATTGAAATGGAAAAGACTCACCAAAGTTTTCAGCTAAGTTTCTGTTCTTTTAACTATCTTACACTTATTTGTCATTTTTTACTAATTTCTAATCACGTTACCAAACTAATCACGTTACTTGTATTTATCTAGTGTTTTAAAAACTTATTTTCTTTATTTAATTCATTTTTTGTTTAATTTTGAGTTTCAATTCACTCTATCTTCTCCGTAGCCTTCATTGTATAAATAGTTAACTTGTTATTCTCAGTTGTTACCCTACTGGCTCTCTATCTCTTATCTGTACTAACTTGTGAGAGGAAAACATATCTTCAAACTTCTTTTCCCTCTGTTAAGTGTACAGCGAACTTATTCTATCTACATATAAACATATCTCTCTCTCTCCCTCCCTCTCTCTCTCTCTCTCTCTCTCTCTATATATATATATATATATATATGCATATATATGCATATGTTGATTGAACATTTTTTTTTTAATTTAAAATATTTAATTAATTAATTTATTTACCTGCAAGGGCTTGGAAATATCTGACTAGTACACGGGCGCAGGCTATTCTCTCTCGGAGTGTTGAACCCGTAGACCTTGTCAAGTCATCCATCTAAGAGAAGTAAAACTGATAAGAAAACCTTGCTACTAACCATTTACGTATTGGCAGTAAACAGTTGGAGAGGGAAGCCTCCGTAGTCTTGATCGACAACTTTCCTAGAGCTGGAATCTCGAACAAAGTATCCGGTTTGCAAACCTACAATTGCTTAAGGAGTAGATGGGCTCTACCTATCGCCCGGCCTTCGCACCCCTTCACTGTCTATTAGACAGGCGTAGAGATACAAGCACTGTGACACCTCTAAAGACGCCTAGGGCTTGGCCTTGTTTCCTGACTAGGGCAATAGACGCCGTTTCTCTTTCTCTCTATCATGGCAACTTGGGAAATGTTTTTTTGCCGCTAAGTCTTACATAACAAGTCTGGGTCGCTCTTTTTCCGACAGGTTGAGGGTACAGGTTAGACAACTTGAGCGGCTGCTCCATAAACAGTTCTATAATATCATGGATAAATGTACGTGTCATGTACCATGGAAAGGGACTCTACAGTTATTCCCGGTGGGCTTTCCCGAGGCCACAACCCTCATGGACCAAGTCACGACTAATGGACTGTCTGTGTGAGCTTATTGGCACCAAACAAGCACCCACTTTTCCCTCCCCACTCTATCTCAAACAAACATGAATTTACAAAATAAAAACCCAAACCTAAACCAAACACCCCAAAAAAAACATCTTCGCCTCCGCCCTTGAGGCTCGCATTCACAAATATCCGGGGACTTAGAACCAACATTAACGACGTAGAAACTTTTCTGCTGACAAACTCCCAGGATATCCTAGCACTAAGTGAAATGAACCTTCAATCCTCAATCTCCTCTCACCACTTTGCCATGACTGGTTACCTTCCACTATACCGTAAGGACTCTGACAAACATATGCACGGGCTAGGAGTTTATGTTCGGAACACCCTCCCCTTGACTAGAGAACATAGGTGAGAATCAGATGACCAAGCCTACATGTGCTTTAGATTGACCTTACGTAACAGAGTTAGTTACTTATATTTCTTATACCGTTCACCTTCGACCCAGGACTGTATCCTGCTTGACTCTGTCTCTCAAAGCTTAGATAGAGCACTCTCACTCGACTCGAATGCCCAAATACATGTATTTGGGGATTTTAATGCACCCCCCCGTGACTGGTCGGGATTCTCCAGCGTTACTGATGCAGTTGGGAACTGTCACTTTTCCGACCCGCCTTCCTGATCGTGCGGGCCAGCAAGCCTCACTTCTCGACCTGTTCTTGACCCCACTACCCGAGGCTTGTGTAGCGAATACCCATAGCCCGCTCGGAAAATCTGATCACGTTGTGATAATGATACTTACCACCTTAAAAACTCGTCAAAAAGCTAAAGAGCGGTTGCTCAAAACAACGAGAAACTATGAGCAGGCTGATTTTGAATCCCTCAGGGATCACATCAGCGACGCCCCATGGAGTGAAAACTTCTCATTCCCTACTGATCAGTATGAAAATAAGCTAACCGAATGGGTCAAAGCAGGCATTGATGCTTATGTCCCCACGCGAAAATCTTTCAGCAAACCCCACTCCCAGCAATGGTTCACCACAGAATGTGCAGCTGCAATTGCTAAGAGGCAGAAGGCATTTGGAAAATTCGGGCGCCATAAGTCAACTGCGAACAGATAAATATTTGTAGAGGCAAGAAATGATTGCAAAGTAGTGATAGATGAAGCAAAGAGGAGGTATACAGAGATAACCAAAAAACGCATTCAGTCACAGAAACTAGGTACTCGTGATTTCTGGAAAATCTACAATAGTGTGATGAACAATGGACAATCGACAATTCCCCCGCTATCAAATCACAACGATGTTGTTTGCACGGCAGCTGATAAGGCTGAACTACTTGCCCAGCAGTTCGCCTTAAACTCCAATTTAGACTCAGCAAAACACTCCTTCCTAAATTCCCATTGCAGACTTAAGCCACGCTTGAAAACCTGGTCATCACCTCATCTCAGGTCAGGGATATCATAAAAAACTTTGACACCTCCAAAGCCTGTGAGCCTGATTCTATTTATCTTCCTCCCACAAGGTAAGATGTGACATAAGGTCGGGAAAGTGGGTAAAAACCAGCGCTCGAGAATTTGAGCACTCTGCTGAACTGCCCCCTATCCTCTCCAAACTATACAACAAATGACTTGCTGAATCTTGTTTCCCTGATAGTTGGAAAATTGCCTCTGTGGTACCAGTCTTCAAGAATTCTGGAGATAGAACTGATCCTCTAAACTACCGCCCAATCAGTCTACTCCCGATCTTTGCTAAAATCTTTGAATCATTAATCAATCTAGCGATAATCCGGCACCTAGCTGAACTTCTTTCTGATCATCAATACGGATTTAGACAAGCACAATCTACCGCAGATATCCTAACAGTCATCTCTGAACGCATATATCATATATTGGACAAAGCAGGTGAAGCTAGGGCGGTAGCGCTTGATATATCTAAGGCCTTTGACAAGGTCTAGCATGAAGAGCTTCTCCTAAAACTGCACTCATATGGTATTACTGGACAAATAGTTAATATAATTAAATGTTTCCTAACAAAAACAAAGATCCAGGTTGTTCTCGATAGCCGTTCATCTAAGCAACATGACATAAATGCTGGTGTACCCCAGGGATCCATCCTTGGACCTCTACTGTTCCTGATCTTCATAGATGACCTCCCTGATGTCATTGAGACTGAGATAGGAATATTTGCTGACGACACCACGCTCTACTCTCGTCATGTGGGCAAAACCGACGAGCACATATCTGAGGCAATGGCTGAATCCTTAGAAAATGACCCCCAGTCTGTAGTGGATTGGGGTAAAAAATGATTGGTAACTTTTAATGCCGCAAAGACAAAACTTCTTTTCTCCAATAACTACAAGAAACCTCTTCAACCACCGATTGTCACGGCAAATAACACCCTACCTGAGAGTTCACCATTCACACTTCTCTGTCTAACTTTTGCAGATAACATGAATTGGAATAAATACATTGAAGACATTGCCAGGACTGCTGCAAAGAAGGTTGGCTCCCTCTACCGTGCTAGTAAACTCCTCACACTTGACATTATCCTATATCTCTACAAAGCCACCATCCGCCCATGCATAGAGTATTGTTGCCACATCTGGACTGGTGCATCCTCCACTAGTTTCCCCATCCTAGACAAGGTAAAAAAAAGAGTTACTAACTTAATAGGTCCCTCACTAAATATATTTTTTATAACTTACTACCTAGCTCTACTCACGTATTGAGCACTGTTGCAGTAAATACTGAAAATTGATACGTAAATGATAATATCTTTTTATAACATTGCATGTGGATACATGAAATAATATATATATATAAAAAAAAAGGAAAAAAAGAACGACCAATATTTGAAAATAAACTCCCAGCATACCCGGCACTTCCGTTCTACTAATGAACCGCGAATTCCATCACAGCGGACAATACGTCCTATCAACACAAGGACGTCTTCTCGATAAACAAAACTTAAAGTTTGTTTATTTTTATATATAAAAAAAAGAGAAAAAAATCTCTGAAGATAGGGAATGTCTCCGAAATATATAAGATAAAAGTAAAAAATAAATAAATAAATTTGTCTTGCATTGTAAAGGGCTTTTATTGTCATTTTAACATATATATATATATATATATATATATATATATATATATATATATATATATATATATATAGAGAGAGAGAGAGAGAGAGAGAGAGAGAGAGAGAGATAGAGAGATAGAGAGATAGAGATAGATAGAGATAGATAGATATAGCTATAGATATATAAAACTATATAATTATAAATATTTTTAAAATATTAAAATTTTATTATACCTACAGACAACGTTGTTTCGAGTTTTCTACTTTCATAAGTGCATGAGTGGTGGTTGCAAGCGGTCAGATGGGCTCGAACGCAGTTCGTAGATTCAGCCTAGAATCACGAGCCTAATGCCCACATCCACATGGCCGCGAGAAATCACCACGTACAGTAACTGAAATTAAGGTACATTTACTCGGGATGCGGGGATAAGCGTCATGTTGTCGATAGTGTTCAACGCTCGAGCGGAGTATATATATATATATATATATATATATATATATATATATATATATATATATATATATATTATGATTGAGTAAAAGTGAAATTAAAATTTCAGACGAAATGGAAAATTAGGTTATGGAATAGTAGATAAGCAAGGCGGCATGCTAGTAGAAATAACGACACAAAAACATTATTAAATCTTGATCAAGATATTTTTTAGTCGATTCGTTTGACTAGATTCAGTCGGTAAAAAAATGAAAAGATTATGGTCGAACGAATTCCATAATAGAAGCCAGAATGGTGAAAGACGAGATGAACAACAACAAAAAAATAAGTATATGCGATATTTTTATCTTCAATAAAACATACTAATTTATTTTTCAGTATATCATTCATTTAGTATTAGAGTTCAAGATGATGGAGAATATAATCTCTTAAAATGGGGATAAAACCTTGCATCGAGCCGAGAAGATAGGAAACCCTAAAATATTTCTTCATGTACACACCCAAAACAAGAATGAAGAAAAAAGTGGCGAAGACAAAATGCTTATGATGAAAAATATGAGGTGGTTAACTCGTTTTGTGTATTTTCCACTTCCAAAATTATTTGCAAAGAGGACGAAGTAATTAAGTTGTCTTAAACGACTTTGGAGATGCAACCAAAGCAGTATAAACTTCACAGTACCAAACATTATTTGGGAAGAAACGTAATGATGCGGATCAAGTCGGCAATTCACGAGTTCTTTCCCCTGAAAGACGATTATGATGAATAGCACCCGAAGGCCACCCGAACGTTATTTGAGGGAAATTTAGAAAAAGAAACAACCACACAAGAACCAAAAGACCGCTTTAAGCCTTTTGGACAATTTATGCATATTATACACAAACGTGCCGGAATAATATGCCTTTGTGACTCGAACCCGTGGTTTTCGATCATTATCCTGTTTAAAATCGCAACTTCTTGGTCACTGAAAATGTTTGAAAGATTGTATTATTATTTACTCACCAGGAGTTCTCACGGGAGTAATTAACAATGATTGCTCATTCGAAATAACATTTGACTGACAACAAATCTTCCCAGATTTCTAACAATCTCCGCCTCTTTCGATAAATATTGAAAATCATTTTGTATTATCACAACAGCTGTTTATCATTGATTTCTCACTGGCAAGAATAATTGATCCCTTCTGGAATTAGGGTGGCAATAAGCCTCTCCAAGGTTACAGTACTTTCAACACACTTCGAGTGGAGGTATGCTCAGAACTCTCCGTCTTCGTTATTTTCATCCTCCTTGACATTTCACGTCCACCTAGTGTGGTACAAGCTGTCAAGTTCCATGTAATTGTTTAGTTTTCTGCCTCCTTGATCTTCACCCTATGATTTGCTGGGACGGCTAAATCTACGATTAATTAGTTTTTCCTTTCTTGTCGACTATTATGACATCCGGTTTCCTGAAGTGGATGAGTTTGGAAAACCCCGAAACGACGTCATCTGTAGGTATACAACACTTTACTATTTATAGTTAATAGTCAAGCTCTGTTTGAAATGACAAGATTGTTGTCATCCGGCGATTAAGCAAAGTGGTGTTCAAGCGTTGAACAATATCGATAATATGAGGTTTGCCCCCGCCCCCGGGTACGTGTACATTAATTTCAATTACTGTCAGTGATGATTTATCGCGGCCTTGTGGGTTATGACTTTAGGCTCGTAATTCTAGGCTGAATCTATGAACTGCGTTCGAGCCCATCCGACCGCTTGCAACCACAACTCCTGCACTGATGAAGGTAGAACACTCGAAACGACGTGGTCTGTAGGTATAAAACACTTTAACACAATTATACTATTTGATTATACCTTTTTTATTTTTTCAATCTATCTAATAATCTTTCTTATGTCAAAAAATGATGAATATTCCATATGTATAACTAGTACTTTCCATTCTTCGACCGAATCATCTTCATGTGGCATATATATATATATATATATATATATATATATATATATATATATATATATATATATATATATATATATATATATATATATATATATATATATATATAGTGTGTGTATTAGAGTGAATACATTCCAGAAGGAAATCAGAGTATGAGAGCTCAATGTAATAAACAGAGCAAGAATAAAATAAAGCATAGTAACACGGAATCACATAATCATCGGTGCGATAATTTATTTCGACCCTCCGGCCTTATTCATGCATCCAAGCGAGGCGATTGCATTTTTGAAAATGAAAAAGAGAAACTCACACTCACTATTCAATACATATATAGAGAGAGCGACAACATATTTAATACATACATGGAGAGAGGGAGGAATGAACTATATATATATATATATATATATATATATATATAGAGAGAGAGAGAGAGAGAGAGAGCATGTATTACAAGTTGGGTGGAAAAATAATCAGTACTTGATCCGAAGAGCTAATATAAAGTATTTTATTTAAAAATGATACATTACAGTGTCTGTTGGGTGTACCCGGATTTCATTGATCTGGTCATGCTGGATCTGGGTAAGAAACTGGCTGGTAAGAACAGATAGAGTCTTCAGCACGGTTCAGTCGGCGATGACTCGGGGAAAAGATGAGGAAAGCACAAATAATCGGTTTCCCCCCTTTTTCTTTAGTTTTCGTCTACTGAACGGTGTTGAAGAGTCGATTTGTTTCTACCAGCAGATTTCTAACCCAGACCCGACATGACCAGAGAGAGAGAGAGAGAGAGAGAGAGAGAGAGAGAGAGAGAGAGAGAGAGAGAGAGAGAGAGAGAGAGATGCGGCAAAAATAGTTGGGGAGAAGTTGATAAACTCATTTTTAATAATAGATTTAAGAAACTAAGTTCTACCTATATTTACATTGTTTTTTCGTTTTTCTATGGATAAATTACAAACAATCATTCTAAAACGATTACTCACAAGGAATTAATTCTATTAGCCCCCAAAAAATATCCCGAAGCCTTTCCTGCGCCGGACATCCATTAACAGCAAGTAATTAAATAGTTAAAGGTTGGGCCTAAAAATCTTTTTGGAGAGGGTACCCTACTTTCCCGGGCTATGTCGAGACATGAGTAATATATATATATATATATATATATATATATATATATATATATATATATACATATATATATATATATACATAATACGTATTCGTTTCATCTTTCGGGAATCGTCAGTTTAGAGATAATTATTCATACCGGTCGTAGGATTCGAAACCCCGGAACTCAAATCATGTTTTTACTCAAATTCCGACGTCTTAACCTATTCGGCCACTATGAACAATCTATTAAATCAGCGAGAGTCTACATCTATTATATGCAGTTGTCGTTAACAGTGTTCAACTAATGAAGGAATACACATTTAAGCTACAGCCACGGCTGTGTTAATACAACTCACTACAATGCACAACCTAGATTAAGGGCGACAAAAAATTATGAATATTTGTTTATCTACATAGTATACGTATCATCCTTTCGGGAATCGTCAGTTTTAAGATAATTATTCATACCAGTTGCAGAATTTGAAACGTCAGAACACGTGTCATATTTTTACTCAAATTTCGACGTCTTAACTTACTTGGTCACTATGAACAATCTTATAAATAAGCGAGACTTTAAACCTATTCTAGGCAGCTTTCGTCAACAGTGTTCAACTAATGAAGGAATACACATTTAAGCTACAGCCACGGCTGTGTTAATACAACTCACTACAATGCACAACCTAGATTAAGGGCGACAAAAAATTATGAATATTTGTTTATCTACATAGTATACGTATCATCCTTTCGGGAATCGTCAGTTTTAAGATAATTATTCATACCAGTTGCAGAATTTGAAACGTCAGAACACGTGTCATATTTTTACTCAAATTTCGACGTCTTAACTTACTTGGTCACTATGAACAATCTTATAAATAAGCGAGACTTTAAACCTATTCTAGGCAGCTTTCGTCAACAGTGTTCAACTAATGAAGGAATACACATTTAAGCTACAGCCACGGCTGTGTTAATACAACTCACTACAATGCACAACCTAGATTAAGGGCGACAAAAAATTATGAATATTTGTTTATCTACATAGTATACGTATCATCCTTTCGGGAATCGTCAGTTTTAAGATAATTATTCATACCAGTTGCAGAATTTGAAACGTCAGAACACGTGTCATATTTTTACTCAAATTTCGACGTCTTAACTTACTTGGTCACTATGAACAATCTTATAAATAAGCGAGACTTTAAACCTATTCTAGGCAGCTTTCGTCAACAGTGTTCAACTAATGAAGGAATACACATTTAAGCTACAGCCACGGCTGTGTTAATACAACTCACTACAATGCACAACCTAGATTAAGGGCGACAAAAAATTATGAATATTTGTTTATCTACATAGTATACGTATCATCCTTTCGGGAATCGTCAGTTTTAAGATAATTATTCATACCAGTTGCAGAATTTGAAACGTCAGAACACGTGTCATATTTTTACTCAAATTTCGACGTCTTAACTTACTTGGTCACTATGAACAATCTTATAAATAAGCGAGACTTTAAACCTATTCTAGGCAGCTTTCGTCAACAGTGTTCAACTAATGAAGGAATACACATTTAAGCTACAGCCACGGCTGTGTTAATACAACTCACTACAATGCACAACCTAGATTAAGGGCGACAAAAAATTATGAATATTTGTTTATCTACATAGTATACGTATCATCCTTTCGGGAATCGTCAGTTTTAAGATAATTATTCATACCAGTTGCAGAATTTGAAACGTCAGAACACGTGTCATATTTTTACTCAAATTTCGACGTCTTAACTTACTTGGTCACTATGAACAATCTTATAAATAAGCGAGACTTTAAACCTATTCTAGGCAGCTTTCGTCAACAGTGTTCAACTAATGAAGGAATACACATTTAAGCTACAGCCACGGCTGTGTTAATACAACTCACTACAATGCACAACCTAGATTAAGGGCGACAAAAAATTATGAATATTTGTTTATCTACATAGTATACGTATCATCCTTTCGGGAATCGTCAGTTTTAAGATAATTATTCATACCAGTTGCAGAATTTGAAACGTCAGAACACGTGTCATATTTTTACTCAAATTTCGACGTCTTAACTTACTTGGTCACTATGAACAATCTTATAAATAAGCGAGACTTTAAACCTATTCTAGGCAGCTTTCGTCAACAGTGTTCAACTAATGAAGGAACGTGCATTAAAGTTACGACGATGGTTGTGTAGATACTACTCACTACAGTGTTCAGCCTAGATTGGTGCGACAAATAATTAGAAATATTGGTTTGTCTATAAATATGAAATTAATACATGATGAGATGAAATATATATATATATATATATATATATATATGGGTTCTTACAAAAATATATATTTAAGTACATACTCTTTATAATATCCAAAAATGTTCCAAATTGTAAGCTCGATGAAGTTGTATTACAAGCTTCAGAGCATGTATATTTTATGGTTGCATTCCAATGACCATAGGAACAATCAATCCATAACCATAACTTTCATCTGTTCTTTCAATTTCTTTATCTTCATATGTCGTTGAACAACCACCACCATAACTTTTATCTGTTCTTTCAATTTCTTTATTTTCATATATCGGCTAATACCTGTAATTCATCTTTGTCTCACAAACAATATTTTTTTGTATATATTATATTTTAATTTTATGTGTATTTCTTTTTAAATTCAATACTTTTTCTACATCTTTCGCGCTGTTCGCAGCAAAATTAAAAGAAATACATAGTCTTCATATTAATCTTGTTCATCATCAGAGAAATTGTTGATTCAATAGGGAAAACACATCATTCCATACACATGAGAAATAAGATGATAACAGTTTTTAAATAGTTCTTGACAAAGGTAATAGCAAGTCAAAATACATAAAAACTAACATTAAAAATGGTGACAAAAATCCAGAAGCCCCCCCCCCCCCCCAAGAAAACTTATCCCCAAAACTTGAACGACTCTTCAACGACTCTTACAAACAAATTCAACTGAGCTAACATCAACCCACCCCGATGGGAAGACTCCCCCACAAAAAACTGAAAAAACCGATTGACAAATTATTACTAATCCTGAAGATAAAATACCCCCCCCCCCGAAAATTCCATATTCATACTAATGCGTTATACGATACTATAATTAGTAAAAACGCCATCTAGCATAAACAACAGCTTCGCAGAAAACGCACCTGAGCTAAAATTCAGATTGAAAAAATTTCCAACACGGAAATTAATTTTTATACTTTTGCTAAATTAAGATTGAAAATTATAGTTAATTATATTTAATTCCTAAGTATTTATTTTATGTTTTCTAGTTAAATTCCCGGAATTAGTCAAAAAGTTGAATCGCTTTATTACATCTGCTATCAGACCAAGAAAAAACGAGCAAGGATTATAACTCCGATTGAAGTTATCTCACCTTAGACCCAGTATTTTAATACTCGGTTAAATTTAAAATTAAACATGAATAATTAAAAATAATTGAAAATAAAAATAAAAGTAAAAATGGAAATAAGCAAAACTTTTCTTCATTTAAAATAGGACAATCTTCTAAGAATTTACCAGATATATCTTGAAGTTTCCATCTTTACACCTCTCCCACCACAAAACATTCTTGTATATATCTTCACTTCTAATTTACTTGCTACAAGATAGTTCATAAAAATCAATGCACATTTTATAGAAGTTCCAAGAAGAGTTAATGTTTGTTTTTGATTTATTAAGTCCGAGATATAGCCTATTCATCAACCCTAAGAAGTTGGATAGGCAGGTAAAATACTTTTATCTCCACTACAAAATCTCTATCGCCCCCGTAAAATCTCCCAACTAATCATATTGGTATATATACAGTGAGTTAATGCTCTCGCTATCAAGTTTTACGAACCCCGACCAACCGTTACATATTAAACTCCACCCCCCCAAAAAAAAAGTGCAATGCCTATTCAGGTTTAAATTACAACTAACCCGATGTAAGATGCTCACAAACAACATTTTTTCTACATCTTATGCGCGTTTCACAGTAAAACCAAGAGAAATACAGTCTTCACTTCAGGTATTTACTATCTCATGTAAGCATAAAATAAAGGTTGTGGAATCAAGGGAAAATTTAAATAGCCTATGTAAAGATTTAATTTAAATATAAAAACTATTCATTTAGTCTAGAAACTATACAATATATAAATTTGTTTTCACAACTGTTTAGTATATCTAATATTAAAGAGTATTTCTACAACTTGCATTATTACCTGGGAAATATGGGAAGGGGTACTGAACAAATATATATTTTAACTTTAGGTTTTTATATAATACATTAATATCGTGTGATAATTAGACAATATACAAAATTAAACATTTATAATAAACTAGCAGGACCCATGACCCGGCGTAGCCCGGCATTGATTCAAAATAAATGTAAAAAAAATATAAGTATTAGAATATTAATTTGTCAAAAAGAAGTCGAAAAGAACTCTGTAAGTAATGAATGTGATTAAAATAGGATTTATCCATGTTTTAAATCAAACAGAATAGATTTCTCTATGTTTTGGGTGACTACCTCCCTATTATTGTAAGTAGCGGGTTAGTCGTAAATATAAAAACCACTGCACCCCAATAAAAAAATATGCGTGAAGATTTTCAAGGTCAGTGAAGGAAAAACTTTTCTACTCTGAGAAAATTTTAAAAAATAAATAAATTGTATTTGAAATAGAAGACATCTTATGTAAAATAAACATCTAAAAATCGTGTGTTGCTATATTTGTTAAGAGAGAAAAAGAATACTTAACATGAAACTGAAAACACGGATGTTTTTATTAATGTTAGATATGTATGTATGGTCAAAATTAAAACAATGTACTTGTGTTGTGTGTTAATTATTAGTGGAAGCTTCGTAGAGAAACTGGCTTCCATACATTTTTATCAGCAATTGAATGTTTTCGAACATTGCAGTGCGGTTTACGCTGTTAGTATTTTGAGAAAAAAAATGTTATGTATTAAATTATTTAAGTGTTTAAGTTAAAAAATGAAATTATACCCGAAGCAATCGAAGATTGCTAAGGGAAATGTTTTAAGTCGATTCTATTAATAGATTGCCATATTAACTATCTGGTATCATCTGCAAAATTAAGGGACAATTCCTGTATAATGTTCAAGTCGGGGGTCAATTCTGGGCACGGCACAAAAAACCAGATACGTCACAGATACACTGGAGGCAAGTGTTAATGGACACATTAAAACTGCTATCTCCATCAACCCCCATGCAGACAAATACAAATGAGAATTATGAAAGACCCTACAGAAGTTGACACAAAGGCAGTCGAACCTGAGTGAACACCTCCAAGTGTACTCGGTACAGTAAAAGACTTAAACGGGGAAAACCTAAAAATAATAGAGTTATTTCCCTTGAACTGAAGAAGAGAGAGAGTACCCGCTCTTGGGAAAAGGGAGACCAGCCGTGACAGTCAGGAAGTAAACATAAATCTGCCTCGCATCACAGATTTTATCATCACGCATCCAACGGCTTCTACATTACCATTTTGTTTGTAAGTTGTTTAATGAATTTATTATACTTCGTCCTCTACTCATTTCTGAGTTGGTATTAACCCGATAAAGTGTATCATCAGACGTAACACTTAGTCATTTAGATTAGAAAACCATTGCATATCTTGGGTCGTGGATTGCCAGTGAGCGAAATGGACTTTATCTTTAATTTTTGGAAAAATTCTTTCTAGAAATTTGTACTTATATTTCCTAAATCGGATTTGGAAGGCGAATTAGATGAATAGAAGAGTTATCTTCTAAATTAGCTTTATGGTCTTTGAGCGTAAATCTTAGAGTCTCTCTCTCTCTCTTTATATATATATATATATATATATATATATATATATATATATATATATATATATATATAATTTCTTTCTCCTTAATATCTGCGAATACCCCTTTCGGTGTTATGGACCCGTAGACCTTGTCAGGTCATCCATCTAGGAGAAGGAACACTCTGATATAAACACTGTGCTACTGACTACTTACGTCTTCGCAGCAAACTGTTAGGTGAGAGAGTCCTCTTTAGTTCTGATCGACAATCTTCTTAGCTTTGAACAAAATATTCGGATCGCAAAGCTAAAATTGCTTAAGGAGTAGATGGCCTCTTCCTATCGACGGCATTTGCACTCCATCTTTGTCTATTTGCCAGGCGCAGAGGTACTAGCGCAGCGACACCTCAAAGACATCCAGTGCTTTGCCTTGTGTTCTGACTAAAACAATGAAAGCCGTCTCTCTTTCTATCTGGGCAACTTAGGGTTTTTTTGTCACTAAGTCTCACACGACTAGTCTGGGTCGCTCTAGTTCCGACAAGTTGACAGTACAGGTTAGACAGCTTACCTGGCTGCTGTTTCCGACTGGTAGTACAGGAGCCCTAACTCTTAGGTAGCGCTAAGAACGGCTGCTCCATCAACGGTTTATAATATCGTGGGTAACTGTACGTGTCATATCGCACATGAAAAGGGACCCTACAGTTATCCTCGATGGGCTTTCACGAGGCCGCAATCCCCATGGATCAAGTCACGGCTAATGGTATGTCTGTGTGAGCTTATTGGCACCAAGCAAGAACCTACTTTGCCCGCCACACTCTATCTAAAACCAAAATGACAATAGAATGAAAGAAAAAAAAACCTAAACCAGACACCCACCAAAAAACATCTTCGCCTTCGCTTTTGATGCTAGCATTAAAAAAAGAAACCTTTCTCCTAGTAAAATCCTGGATATTCTAGCACTAAGTGAAACAAACCTACAATCCTCAATCCTCTCACACCATTTTGACATGACTGAACACCCCCTCCACACTCTTCCGTAAAGACTTTGACAAAAATATGCACAGGTTAGGAGTTTATGTTCGGAACACCCTCACCTTGAGAAGAGAACACTTGATGACCTGACCATCACCCTATCTAATGTCTAAGACATCATAAAAAACTTTGACACCGCCTAAGTATATGTTCCTGATCTTATACCAATAAAAGTAATAAGGAAATGCTCTGCTGAACTGGCCCCCTGTCGTCTCCAAACTCTACAACAAATGCCTTGCCGAATCTTGCTTCCCTGATAGCTGGACAATTGTCTCTGTGGTACCAGTCTTCAAGAATTCTGGAGATAGAACTGCCCCTCAGAATTATCGCCCCAACAGTCTACTCCCGCTCTTCGCTAAAATCTTTGAATGCTTAATCAATCTAGCGATCGTCCGTAACATCATTAATGATAAACTACTTTTGGATCATTAGTATGGATTTAGGCAAGCACGGTCATCTCTGAACTGATATACCATACACTGAACAAGGCAGGTAGCGTTTGGTATATCCAAAGCCTTTGACAAGGTCTGGCATAAAGGTCTTATCATAAAAAATAATTCATATGGCATTACTAGACGAATATTTAGTATAATTAGGTCCTTCCTAACCAAAAGACAGATCCAGGTTGTCTTCGATTGCCGTTCATCCAAACAAGATGAGATAAATGCAGGTGTACCCCAGGGATTCATATTTGGATCTTTATTGTTCCTGATTTTCATAAAAGACCTCTCTGATGACATTGTGTCTGAGATGGGTATATTTTTGACGAAACCACGCTCTACTCTTATGTGAGTGAAACGGACGCACACATATTCGAGGCAATGGCTGAATCCTTAGAAAGTGGCCGTCAGTATGTAGGGGAATGGGTCATAATGCTGCTAAAGCAAAGCTCCTTTCCTTCAACAACTACAAGAAACCTCTTCAACCACTGATTGCCATGGCAAATATCTGAGAGTCCAACGTTCAAACTTTTCGGCCTAACATTCACAGGTAACATAGATTGGAACAAATACATAGAAGATATTGCCAAGGCTGCTGCAAAGAAAGTGGGCTCCATTTACCGAACTAAAAACTTCTCACATCTGACAGCATCTTATATCTCTACAAAGCAACCATCCAGCCATGTATCGAGTCTGAGATGGTGTATCATCCACCGGTCTCGCTCCCTTAAACAAGGTCAAAAAAGAGTATCTTATCTAATAGGTCCTTCACTATCCACCAGGTTCCAACCCCGGTCCCATCGCCGCAATGTTGCATCCTTGTGCATGTTTTAGAGGTCCCAAGATGCCAGAGAGCTTTCTACTCCAATCGTTTATTTCCTAGAGCTGCCGGCTTTTGGAACTCCCTCCTTGTTCCCTGTTTCCTCGACTGTACCGACACACAAAAATTAAAACTAAAAAATTCACCCTAATTCTCAGTAGCCCCTTAGGTATACAGTGTAAACTTGCCTTGATTAGGGTGAACTAAGTTTTAAAAAAATTAAAAAGAAAAAAGTTATAAATCTTTCTAGGTATAAAGTTTGAAAATTCATATTGCTTTTGGAATTTATTTTTTTTGGTAAGACATAGCATTAAAAGTGGAATTAAAAACAAAATTTCAAAAATTACTTTAAAACTTATTCAAACTCCTTCATTTTTCCCCAATTATTACAAATAATATTTTAAACATGTTCTTACTATATAACATTTATTATATGACAAGAAAAATATTGTTTTCGAAATGTCCGGATCTAAGAGAGTATGACTCTCAGTTGAACACGCAAGAGAAAATAAAAATAAAATATCATGTTCATCTTTGAATAATATTTTGAATAATTGTTTTCTAAAAATATATTCTTTATATATTCCTAAACTTTATTAATGCTCTATTTACAATATTGAGCATCTATTATTGTATAAAGACCTTCAGCGATATCCTTGGATACTATCCCTCAGGATAATCTTGAAAATATAATTATACATTTTATAATGAATTTATATATTATATATATATATATATATAGTAGGATGAAAAGTCACACTTGGAAGCGTTGATGAAATGGCAATAATAAGGAGAATATTTTGAAATAAATATTTAGAAAAACCTGGACAACGCATTTCTTTATATTTTTTAAATAAATTATTTATTTACTTTAAAATCTTCAGAACTTTCGGTGATATACACCCTTGTCAAAAGTATAAGCATATTTTTCCTCTTCTTTTTTGTTTAATCCTTCTTGATTGATACATATTTATCGCAGTCAAGTTGAAATTCGTCTTGATGTTATCGACGATTAATGTTGATATTCCGGTGTGTGTAGCACGCGGTTACGTGAATAGGGTAGAATGAAAAGTCACACTTGGAAGCGTTGATGAAATGGCAATAATAAGGAGAATATTTTGAAAAAAATATTTAGAAAAATTTGGACAACGCATTTCTTTATGTTTTTTAAAATAAATTATTTATTTACTTTAATACTTATAACGTGCGACCAGAGCACACACAACTTGTGGACATTATTACACAACGAGCTTCGTTAACATCTGAAGCACAAGAAAAAGCGACACTATGTCGTTTTAAAAAAAAGGAAGAAAAAATATTGTCTATTATCCTGATGAAGATTTCTGTGTTAATCGAAAATTTAAATTTAAATAAATAATATTTTTATTTAAAAAACAGCCTCTGCATTTTACTGGTTAAAAAAAACCGTTTCAATTACAAAATTTAAATGCATTCTATACAGTGGAACTGTTTACTAATATATATATATATATATATATATATATATATATATATATATATATATATATATATATATAAAAATTGAGTGAAAATATCAACCTTCTTTTACATAATTCAAAATCATTAAAACAAAAAAAAATTATAACGGAGAACTCATGAAACATATTATGTTAGTTCCATAATTTGTGTATATAAATACTACTACTACTGCTACTACTACTACTACTACTTACTACTAATAATAATCTTAGTAAAGGTAATAATAATTATACCAATAATCATAGTAATAGTAGTAGTTACAATGGTAATTATATCAATACTTACTATGATTATAGCAATTAAAACACTAATAATAATTATAAATAATAAGAATAACAAGCATATTAACAATTATAATAATTATTATATTAATATTAATAATAATTCTTTTACCGTCAATAATAAGATAATAGTAATAATAATAGTAATAGTAATTACAATGAAACTAATAATGAAGATAATAATTATAATAGTAATAATAATCTTATTAGTAATTATAATAGTCAAAGTTAAAGTAATATATATCGAATCGATATTGGATATGAATCTTAAATAAAATGTTGAGGGATAAGAACAAATAATAGTAATAGCAATCCAAGAACACCACAGCAATAATGAGTGTAGCGAGAACAATAATGTTACTGCCATCACTAAAGCTGGATTATGCCAGAATTACTTTCAGTAAGAAACAAAACTTAGACAAAATTTTCCATCGGATTAACATAAAGGTGGAAGTGCACAAAGGGTTTTTTTCAAAGATGTAAAAAGAAAAACGAAATACAATTTCTTAGAGCAAAATACATAAGTCAATGGTATCACATACAAGACAAGAAACAGTTTGACAAAGGTGAGCAAAAAACAAACTAATATGAATGGCTGAGAGCAATTAGAAGTCCAGTTTCAAATGAGGTTATTTTCAAAGTGTATGGGAATATGGGGAAGAGTGTGTAGTCTTAAAAATGACTAAGCGTTAAAAAATAGTTCCTTCGCGGTAATAATCCTAGTAATTGAAAGTGAAAAAAAACAAACAACAGTTTCTTCCACAATGTAATCCGATGGATTAGGGTCCAAATAACGGTCAAAAGAAACCCGTCATCAATTTAAGGATTTCCTCATAATAGAAGGTTTAGAATTATTAGCCAACCTGGAGAGTCAAAAGAGTCACAGAAAACGAGTGACTGGGTTAACACCCAACTAGAGAATGAGATTTATTAATTATTGTCCTTGCATGGAAGTATACGACCAGACCCTTTGTAGTGACGGCACGGAAGGAGACAGTCGTCACACCGAGGCGCGAACCCACGCCCATTAAATTACGAGACTGAGAGGGTTGCATTATGCAAATCAGGTGTGGCAAAAAAGGCTACATAAAAGGCGGTGTTTTTTGGATCGGGGCGAGTTGAGTAGAGAACGTCACTCACCTCTCGAGCGCTGGCTTTTCAACCCCCACTTTCCGACCCGACCTTGGGTCACATCTTACTGGTGGGAGTAGGATAAAACTGGCCTTGTGCCTAACTCCTGGAGAGGAGTAAATAATACGTCATTGGCTAAGATCAAAGTGTAGTATCTGTTCCGATGGATACTGCACCCTATAGACCGGTATTGTCTTGGCCTTCGGGGCTTGATTTACGCCGGTCTATGGGATTGTCCTGTGCAGTTCTAGGAGGTCCACCCTCCCAGGCTTTGCCTCCCCTCTTTGGAGAGGAGTAAGTTAATTGCTTACTGCTTGAGGCGCCCCTACCGGGGAATGCCGACGGGGCTGCCCAGGCAATTTTTGATGGTCAGAGTGCTCACTTCTCGAGCGCTGGCTTTTCAACCCCCACTTTCCGACCCGACCTTGGGGCACATCTTACTTGTGGGAGTAGGATAAAACTGGCCTTGTGCCTAACTCCTGGAGAGGAGTAAATAATACGTCACGAAGTTCGCATGCGTTTGGAGAATACGGAAGCAAAAGAAGGAAAAACGCGTTGCACGGAAGAAAGGAACACAATTCACTGTTACACCCGTATAACTGAAGAATGAGAGTTACTCGAACCGTCTTAGGAATTATGCAGAGGTAAAGGGAAGAGAAAATGGGGGGGGGGTGAGTTGGGGGTAATAGAAGTTTTACGCTCTGATAAGGAAGGTGGCTGTCAGGCGCAATAGGGTGATACTTCGAGGGGGGGGGGTCACGAAGATGTTATCTCAAGTGGTAACTCACAATCCGGCTGGTGAGGTAGTACGTTATGATGAAAGCGACCCGACCAAGTTTTAATTTAAGCTTTATCCAGAAGTTCAGAGAACAAGAGAAATATATATTAATTAATTCCCACGTGGTCGACTCGTCAATATCAACTTATTATTATATTATTAACTTATTATTATATTATTAACTAGCGGGTAAGCGTCGCCCGGCGTTGTCCGAGAGAAATGTAAAATAATGAAATAGAATGTGTAAACAGCTGAACGAACGCAAATAGGTCACAACGGATAGGTTTAATATAAAGACACAATGGTCACTTTTGAATTGTGGAAAATCTATGTACACAAGAAAATGATTACCTCGGAGTGTAACAAAAATAGAAATTGCCACAGTGTAGAAGGATATCTCTTTCAATGACCGATTATGGAAAAGTGTACTTCTGTCGGGCCGGGATATTTGCTCGATCTGTTATCTATTCTCTCCTAAGGCATCGAAAGCAAATCGTTGGAGACTGCGTCATTTTTTTAAATTTATGTTGTGACTTTAGAAAATATGATAAACGTTGGTGCCTTTAGGTTCTTATACAGAATTTGAACCGAATCGAAACAAACAGACTTTGGCCGAACTTAACTTAAAAATTAGCTTAGGATCATTTTAGTGTTCCAAAAAATAACAATAAACAACAAAAAAACAGTGTAGAAATAGCAACGTTTTTAAGCGAATTGTTATTGTTATTCTTTTTAAATATAAGTTTATTTAAATAAAAATAAAATTTATATTAAAATTAATCAATCCGTAAAAAAACCTACCTTGTAATCATTATGGGAGCGAGAATTAAAACAAAATTTATGCGTTTAATTATTGGAAAGAAAAATAATACTTATCTGGTTTCTTATCGAATGGTTTATTTTTTGTTTAAAATGTGACGTAGCGTTATGGCGAACGATTTGATGTGTAATGTTTATGTAAGCTTTGTTGTGATTGAATGTTTTACAAATTATGAAACGGTGCAACTTGATTACAGTTCTTTGTGAAGTAATTGCTCCAAAACGGTGTTTCAGGAAGGTAAGAGTTATTAATACATGGATAGAATTGCCGTGCTATCCTGTCTTTGGTTCAATTAGTTTGGAGAGGCTTACAATGTGGAATAAAAATAATGTTTTTGGTTTAGTTTATAAAAATAATTTATATTTTCTGGAAACACAGTCGAATATATTAGGCGATTGAAGCGATGTGTTTCGATGCGTTTGATACATTAGTTTAATAGTCTAGTCTAACTGGGTTGGAGGGGAAAATCATCTCTATTTCATATATATAGGAGAGAAGTAAGTACAGTTAAAGGTCGCCCCTTATAGTTCCATTGATAAGTGTATTCATGTCATATATTTATTAACAATATTATCTCGATTATGAAAGGAGTTATCAGAAGAGAAGGGGAAGGTCTACTTGAGTTTTCTTACTCGGAACATGTCCACAGAACCCATATCCTACATGGATTTAAAATGACACATAGCAATCTAAGCATAGGCATACACAGACACATATGTTTCTTAAATACCACAAAAATACACATGAACTTAAATTATATTCTTTAGTAAATAGCTATAACTATCGTGTAAATAATTAAGGAGTATAACTGTATATGAATAAATATGTGTACTCTAAATATTACGCCAAACACCACCCCCTATTGAAGAATAACGCCCCAACACGCCCCCACCTCTCCCAGCCCCAGCCAACTCACACACTATTGCATTAATAAAATAGTGAATGAGTTAGTCATGGCCAGGTAAACGGCGGAAAAGCTAGCCAATCCCGCGGAGGTAGCAGATAATGAGCAATACAACCCAGTAAGGGGAAATATGTGGAGCAATCCCAGAATACACATTTTCCACCGAGCGCTAAGAAGAATATTTCACTTATACAGTCTAAGGGGTGATGGGCATTATGGGGGTCTTAATCAAGGTTAAGATACCTTAAAGTCAGAATACCTGTGCTTGATTTTGTGCATGCAATTGGACAGTACTTCGTTCCTTTTATTTAGCAACGGATCATTATATTTCATGATAATAAAAGTATCTTCCCTACATAACCTACAGTACTTGTCTAAGGGTTTATAAGAGCTAATTTTTAACTACTTCACATTTGAGGGTTACTCCTCTGTGATTGTCTTTTAGATCCAAATATGGGTATTGATTTACTCCTCTCCAGGAGTTAGGCACAAGGCCAGTTTCATCTTACTCCCACAAGTAAGATGTGACCCAAGGTCGCGTCGGGAAAGTGGGGTTTAAAAATTGCCTGGGCAGCCCCGTCGGCATTCCCCGGTAGGGGCGCCTCAGGCAGTAAGCAATAAACTTACTCCTCCCCAAAGAGGGGAGGCGAAGCCTGGGAGGGTGGACCTCCAAGAACTGAACAGGACAGACCCATAGACCGGCGTAAATCAAGCCCCGAAGGCCAAGACAACACCAGTCTATGGGGTGCAGTAGCCATCGGAACAGATACTACACTTTGATCTTAGCCAAAAGGCCAAATCCAAATATGGGTAGCTAGAGATGTGAATTTGTTTAGATGTGTATTATTGAAGGTATAAAAGTGTCCAGAGATCCTATCTTTTAGCCAACACTCTGTAGCGCTTATATTAATCGCCTCATTAGCAGGGCTGGCTGTGTTCGATCTACTATTGCTATCATGGTCACTCACATCTGTTTCAGCAGTATTACTGGTGTCATTCTAATTAGTGTCACTAGCCCCATTATTGTGATTAGGGTCATGAGTAGGTCTCTTAAGTACAGTACACTTATGAATGACGTTCTCTTGCTTATTAGAGAGCTTTTAAAAGGGCATGTATTCGTATCTATACAGTTGCAAATAGGGGTAATGGGAGTAGGGTTATTTGCTCTTTGGGATAATTTGATTATCGTTTGTTTCAAGTTAGCTACGGTGGAGAAAAATATTCTTATTGTGTTTTTATTAAACAGTTTGCTATATTTATGCGGTGCCTTGAACGGTTTCTCAATAATTTTAAAAATCATCTTAGGGATGTTTGTTTGGACATTTTTGCTAAATGCAAGTAGACCTCCTATTTTTACAATTTTTACATTTAGCTTTAGATGGCTTAGGGGTGTTTCTACTAACATATTGTGATCGTATAGGTCTATTGTCCTCTTTAATTGGCCATTAGAGTCGCCAGATTTTATTCTACTAATCATGGGTTATGATTCCCGAACAATAGCTGGTAGTCTCCTGTTTTTTTGAATTTCTTGTATGGTAGTCCGAGGATTTTATGTATGTGATGTTCCCCTTGTAACCCGAATTTCTAAGAGCATCGTTATAGAATTGGGAGTTATTTCTAAAAATATGTTCATTAGAAGAAATTCTGGAAATCCTTCTAGCTACATTTGGTACTGAGTCAATGATGGGTCTAGGATTGTTAGAGTCCATATGGACATAATAAAAGGTTTGGCAAGGTTCATGGTAAGGTTCGAATTGTGATTTTTAAACCAAAGGTTTGAAGAGATTGTTCAGTCGTTTTTTAGCTATATCATATAGTCTATTTGTTGATCTTATAGCTAAAAGCGCACCATCCCTATAGAGTCCACCATCTAATTTCATGTTGTCCTTGGAGTGTAGGTGGATCTCATTCAGTAGGAATAAACCGACTAGATCAGTAACTTTTGCGGATTGGACCCCATTAGAATTTTAAAAGGGTTTGGGGTATCTTTTCTTGTCTAGAATTTATTATCAAATTGAATTACTGACTTTCTGGATAATAGAGTTAGTACTATCTCAATAGGAGTAATGCCCGATTTATTTCTTAGACATTCGTAAGGCCTTATTTAATAGTATAGGCGTAATCGACTGGTAAAACGAGTCTATGTCAAAAGCTAAGACTTTAACATTAAGTAACTTTAGGTTACTCAACAAGTTATATACGTGGTTAAAGGAGATCCATAGAGAGTATTTGATATTTGTTCTAATAGTGGGGATTATTCTATCAAGTATGTTCTTGCTTACTGATCCTATGTTGGAGCTAAAGAAGTCTGTAAGTCTAATGGAGGGGTTGATATTAAAGTCAGGCTTGTGATACTTTAGAGTGAACCTAGGGGTACCGGGAACAACGAATTCAGTGTATTTATCTATGTTGAGTCGAGAGAGTAAGGTTTTAGCTTTAGAATTGATGTTATGAATGGTCCCTAATGTGTAGTTTTATAATTTCTGTGGAGTTCCTTATACATGATAGTTTTGTATTGGTCATAGGACATGGAATAAAAGTTTTTTTGTTTTATCCGCCGGAACCATAAGGTTATTGTATTGAGAGTTGTTCAATTTCCTAGCAAAAGTATTAATTATGATTTTTTGGATTTCAAATTTTTAGTTATTAAAGTCGTTTTTGAAGCTGTTCAGTGTCTGCTTCTTAAGGTTCTTATAAGATTTAAGTCCATAATACCTTGTTGCCGTTCTCTGGGAATCTACCACCTGTCTCATGGACTGTACTGGAAGTGTATTCTTCCTGTATGGTGCTGTACTTCTTGCAACGTCTGAGCAATCATAGTGGTATGGACCTACCTAATATTTCTGACAAAAGTGTTGATGTTTCCTATGAAATTTCTTCTGTAGCATGCACACCGGGTAGAAATATATGTATATAGTATGCGCACCGGTTAGAAATATATGTATATAGTATGCGCACCGGTTAGAGATATATGTATATAGTATGCACATCGAGTAGAGATATATGTATATAGTATGCATACCGTGTAGAGATATATGTTTATTGTATGCACACCGAGTAGATATATATGTATATAGTATGTGCACCTGGTAGAGATATATGTATATAGTATTCACACCGGGTAGAGATATATGTATATAGGATGCGCACTGGGTAGATATACATGTATATAGCATACGCACCGGGTAGAGATATATGTATATTGTAAGTGCACAGGCTTAACATATATGTATATAGTATGTGCACCGGGTAGAGATATATGTATCTAGTATTTGCACCTAATAAATATACATGTATATAGCATACGCATCGGGTAGAGATATATGTATATAGTATGTGCACAGGGTAGAGATAGATGTATGTATATAGTATGTACACTGAGTAGAGATATATGTATATACTATGAACACTAAGTATATATATATATATATATATATATATATATATATATATATATATATATATATATATATATGAGAAAGGAAGGATGAGGGTAATCCGACGTAATGGGAAATGAAAAAGGAAAAACCAAAAGATGTTTTTTTATGTATTCATCAACGTTTCGTCTTTATTTGTACAACTTCCTCAGGATGATAATTTTAAGAAAAATGTCATGCAAGTACATAGAAATATTGGGTTGACATGATGGGTTAATGAGAAGAAGTAGTAGCCACTATTGGGGGCGTAGGACCAAGGTCCGGGCTGAGAGAAGTCGGTGGCAGGGAGTGAAATGAATGTGGATGGCTGTGAGTGAAAAAGGGGAGGGGTAGGAGTGTTAGTGAATTTGTTTTAGGGTGGGAGAGAGAGGAGGGGGCGCTTTTTAGAGGCTTGTGCAGTATAGCGCCCCTATGGAAAACGCTTTGCAGTGGCTTGTGCAGTCTTCTTCTTTCGTTTGCTTCACAGCATCTCACTGTTAGATCACCAGCTCGGTTGAGAAAAGCCATGCTAGTGTTTTGTTGTCTAGCGCAGCTATGCCGGCTTCGCCATTGGGTGGTCGATATTTAAGGATGACTCGATGATGTGGTCTACTGTCTGTTCAGAGTGACCACAGTCGCAGACAGCCGAGCCCCTGAGTCCCCATCCTTTCATGGTCGCGGCGAAACGGCCGACACCTGTCCTGAGGCAGTTGAGCATTGTCCACTGCCGGCGAGGGAGGTCCACGCCTGGTAGGTTATCCGGGTCCTCCACAAATCTGTGCAACCTTGATTTATCTGCTGCCTGCCATTCCTCCGTCCAGCAACGTTTCAGCCAGATTCGTTTTGTGACGTCACCGGGTGTTGAAAGCAGGAGGTGGTGGGCATGCTCCGAGAATGGGCGTTGTGACTTCAGGCGAGCTTGTGGAGGAGTCTCTGCGGCAGGCTTGTGGAGAAGGTGGTCCTGATCGATAGTGGCCTTTCTTGACAGTGCAAGGACAGCCGCCTCACGACATAGGGATGGCGAGAATCGGTAGTTGGTTGATTGGTGTGGCGCGCAAGCAGCCAGAGACTGTGCGTAAGGCGGTGTTGAGCGTTACGTCCAGCTTCTTGGTGTGGGAGCTCCTGCACCAGGCTGGGGAGCAGTACACAGTGGCGGAGAAGACTAATGCCTGGGTAGATATGCGCAGTGTCTTGGTTGAGGCACCCCAGGTGGTACCAGCTAGGCGGCGTATTAGAGCGACATGGGCCGATGTCTTGGCAGACAGGTTTTCCAGGTGTTGCCTGAATGTCAGCGTGCGATCAAGCTTGACCCCGAGGTACGTTGGGGCAGCCTGGAACTGGAGTCTTTTGTTGTCAACTATGATGTTAAGTTCGTGGTTTGACTCTCGGTATGCGGTGGACGTGGTCTTGGCCCCGGAGAGCTTAAGGCGCCAGTTTGTCAGGTAGCTGACAGGGTGTTCATATCAGTCATAAGCCCCAGTTTGATCTTCTCCCAGTTCTTGTTAGACAGAAGAATGGCTAGGTCGTCAGCGTATCCATATTTCTTGGACAGCGTGTCTGGGAGGTCGTAGATGTAAATGTTAAACAGCATTGGGCAAGTACAGAGCCTTGTGGGACACCATTTCTGAGTCATCGGAGCCTGCTGTGTTGAAGGGTGAAGCTGCGGTTGGTCAGCATTTCCATGATGAAGTCCATCATGTGTCGGTCAGGGATTGTCTGTAGGAGCTTTAGATGGAGTCCACGGAGCCAGACAGTATCGTACACTGCTGTGAGATCGAGGAGAACGACGCCTGCCTTCTCACCTCGTTGGAAAGAATCCTCAATATCTTGGGTGAGGAGGGTGACCTGGTCCACAGTGGACCTTCCGTGGCGGAAGCCAGCTTGCTCTTTTGGCAGTATTGGGTCGATCACTGGATCAGCAGCTTGTGCAGTAAATCACCCTTATGCAAAACACTTTTCGGTGGCTTGTGCAGTTTAGCCTTCCTATGGAAAATACTTATTTGGCGCTTGTGCAGTATAGCGCCTCTATGGAATACGTTTTAGATGGCTTGTGCAGTTTAGCGCCTTTATGGTAAACACTTTCTGGGGGCTTGTGCAGTATAGCACCCTTATGGAAAACAATTTTCGAGCGCTTGCACAGTATAGCATCTTTATGGAAAACGCTTTTTGGGGGGCTTGTGCAGTATAGCGCTCTTATGGAAAATGCTTATCAAGGGCTTGTGCAATATAGTGCCCTCATGGAAAACACTTTTCGAGGGCTTTTGCAGTATAGTGCCCATATGGAATACGTTTTGGGGGGCTTGTGAAGTATAGCGCCCCTATCGAATACGTTTTTAGCAGACTGGTGCAGTTTAACACCGCTATAGAAAACGCTTTCCTGAGGTTTATGCAGTATAGCGCCCCTATGGAAAACTCTTTTCGGGGGCGTGTGCAGTATAGCACCCTTCTGGAAAACTCTTTTTGAGGGCTTTTGCAATATAGTGCCTTTATGGAAAATACTTTTCAGGAGCTTGTGCAGTTTAGCCCTCCTATGGAAAACACTTATTTGGAGCTTGTGTAGTTTTGCGTCACTATGGAATACGTTTTTAGTGGGGTTGTTCAGTTTAGCGCCCGGATGGTAAACGCTTTTCGGGGCTTGTGCACTATAGCGCCCTTATCGAAAACACTTTTTGGGGCTTGTGCAGTATAGCGCTCCTATGGAAAACATTTTTAGGGGGCTTGCACAGTTTAGCGCCTTTATGGAAAATGCTTTTCGGTGGGTTATGCAGTATAGCACCCCTATGGAAAGTGCTTTTCGGGGCTTGTGCAGTATAGTGTCCTGCTGGAAAATTCTTTTCAAGGGCTTAGGCAGTATTGTGCCATTATGGAAAACGCTTATTTGGAGTTTTTGCAGTTTAGCGCGCTTGTTGAATACGTTATTAGGAGGCTTGTGCAGTATAGCGCCCCTATCGAATACGTTTTTAGGGGGCTTGTGCAGTTTAGCACCTATAATAAAACAGCTTTCTGGGGGCTTGTGCAGTATAACGCTTTCATGGAAAACACTTTTCTTGGGATGGTGCAGTATAGCACCCTTATAGAAAACACTTTTTGGGGGCTTTTGCAGTATAGCGCCCTTATGGAAAATACTTTCTGGGGCCTGTGCAGTTTAGCCTACCAATAGAAAATACTTTTCGAGAGCTTGTGATGGTTTCGCTTAGCAATGGAAAACGCTTATGCAGTTTAACTCATTATAGAAAACGCTTTTCGGAGGTTTGTGCAGTTTAACCCCCTATAGAAAATTCTTCTTTTTCTTCTTCTTCAACATGATTTTTTTTTATATGACAGGTGCGCATTAATATAAATTATTTTACATAATATCAGTGCTACAGAAATAAGCATGATTTTGCTTCTTTTATACGACAGGAAGTATTAATATGAGTCTTTTTATATAATAGTGACGCTACATAAATGAACATGATTTTGGTTCTTTCATACGACAGGCTCGCATTAATATGAGTTCTTTTATATAATAGTGACGCTACATAAATGAACATGATTTTTGTTCTTTGATACGACAGGGGCGCATTAATATCAGTTCGTTTATATAATAGTGGCGCTTGCGACTCTGGTAGAGATATATAGAATGCGGCCCAGGTAGAGATATATAGAATGTGACCCAGGTAGAGATATATAGAATTCGACCCTGGTAGAGATATATAGAATTCGACCCTGGTAGAGATATATAGAATGAGAGATCTTTGTATGGTAAGGAGTCCGAGTCGCATGGTATGATAAGGAGTCCGAGTTAGATGATATGGGAGTAGTCAAGGTCGGTTTATATAGGAAGGAGTCAGTCGGATTGTATGGGGAGGAATCAGGGTCAGTTAGTCAGAGTCGGATGGTATGAGAAAGAGTCGCATGATATCGGACGGAGTCGGATGGTAAGGAACGGAGTTGGATGGTATTAGAGTTAGAATATATTGGAAGGAATCGGAGTTGGATGGTATGGGAAGGAATCGGGGTTGGATGGTATGGGAAGGAGTTAGGGTTGGATGGTATAGGAAGGAGTCGGAGTTAGATGGTATGGGAAGGAGTCGGGGTTTGATGGTATAGGAAGGAGTCGGTGTTGGATGGTATGGGAAGGAGTCAGGGTTGGATAGTATGGGAAGGAGTTGGGATTTGAATGTATGGGAAGGGGTTGGAGTCGGATGCTATGGGAAAAAGTCAATATGAGTTCGAGCCGAATGTAATGGAATGAGTCTGAGTCGGATGGTATGGGAAAGACTCAGAGTTAGGGGGTATGGGACGGAGGCGAATGGTATGGGAAGGAGTAAGATGGTATGAGAATGAGTCCGGATTGATTGGTATGGGAACGATTCAGAGTCATATTGTATGGGAAAGATTCCCAGTCAGATTGTATGGGAAGGAATCTGATGGTATGGGATTGAGTTTGATGATATAGTAAGTAGTCGGTATGGAGAGTGTCGGATGGTATTGGAAGATATCAAAGTCGTATGGTATGGGAAGGAGTCATATGGTATGGAAAAGAGTCCGAGTCGGATTGTATAAGAAGTTGGAGGATTGGAAAGACGCAATAAATTATTAATTGCTCGGGATTATTTGTTCTACTCAGCATTGTCCTGGATAAAAAAATGCTATGGTTACAGTGTTACTTTCGGTAACTGGTATATATAAAATCTCTTCGGACTATTGCCTTTATCTAAATCATTTATCGTCATATTAATGTGAAATGGAGAGGTGGGGAAAACATTAGGAATTTACCGGGAATATTTATTAGGGATAAACTATTGTAGGATATCAGTATTACTTTTAGTAATGGGTATATAGTAAATCTCTTCGGACTACTGACTTCATCAACATTACATATCTTCTTAATATTGTTAAATGGAGTGAAGTGACAATAAATTAAGAATTGATCCGGACTATTTGTTCTACTCGGATAAAAAATTGTAAGATTACAATATAACTTTTGGTAATTGGTATATATTAACTCCCTTCGGACTGTTGACTTCATTAATATTACATACCTTTTAAATATGTTGAAATTGAGGGAGGAAGAAATTAAACATTGAGCATTAAAAAGAGAAAGGAATAAGCTGGGCACAGGAGAAAGAGAGAGTTGATAAGAGGGATGGAAAAATGGGTGCGAGGGAAAGAAAGAAAGATAAAGAGACGACTGGAGAAATAGGGGGGAGAGAGATAGAAATTTTTTTATAAAGATTTATGCACACTACTTAATTTCTAATATTTTGTTTTTTATCGCCCCAAGCAACGCCGGGTAGCTCTGCTAGTCTATTATATAAAGGGGAAATGTCTGTGTGTATGTCTGACAAAGGCTCCCAAGATAATTGACAGGTCCATAAAGTTGACATTTTCTGAATCCTCCAGCTTTCGGACGCATAATATCCAATGATTGGAAAAGAACACCGATTTCTTAGTACAGATATGACCCGAAATGTGTGACAGGGGTCCCTAAATTTGGTCGCTATCTGCACATGCGTGAATAAAATGCATGCCAACTTCAGACTTCATTTAAGTGACCTATTTTTCAAGAGATTTTATACTCGCTTCGGTGGTCCTGTGGGTATCGATGAATGGCCAAGAAGGGTTCAATCCCAGTCGATGATCAGCATTTTTTTAACGGTGACTTAAATATACATCGAAGAGGGCGGGGGTAACCGAGGAAGAGAGAGATTGTTACACGTTTGTCTACGGGCGGATAAGGAGTGGAGCGTAGAGAGGAGGTGATGAGCGTGGATGAGGGGGCGTGGATGAGGTGGCGAGCGGGAAGACAGTGAGGCGAGGGAGATGGCGGGAGAGGGAAGGAGGGTAAGGAAGGGGGAGGGGCGGAGATGAGAGGTCGAGCGGGAAGACAGTGGGCGAGGGAGAGGGGGCCGACTGGGGTGAAGGGGGCACCGATGAAAGAGACAGCTTTGCCCCAAGCAACCGGGAGAGAGAGGAATAGTTACACTTTTGCCTACCAGGGGTGGGGGAGAGCTCCGGGTAACGCTGCGTATCCCTGCTTGTCTATTATATAAAGGAGAAATGTCTTATATAAAGGAGAGATGTGTGTATTTTTGTATGTCTACAGAAGTTGCCGCTCGACACACTAGACAGATGACCGTGAAGTTGACGTTTTCTGAATTGCCTAACTTTCCGACGCATAATATAGAAAATTGGGGGAAAAACATCGATTTCTTCGTGCCGAACCGACAGGGAACTTCTCGAGTTGAGTACCAAATTATTTCTTCGTTTTCCAGTCATCTGTACGTTGTGAGCCTGTACGTTTTTTTTTTTTAAAGCCCAGATTAAAAACGGCGTTCAAGTGACATAGTTTTCATCGAATCATGTCCGCTGTCCGCTTGGCGCTACGGATATCAGGAAAGCTCCAAGACCGAGAGATCGACGGTTCTGTCCTCACCGATTCCCACGAATTTTTTTTTAACAAAGAAGAGGTGGTGAGTGGGACACCGGGCAAGACAGAGATAGTACTTTTAATGATATAAATATGTTACGCGGTGGTGAGAGGGGGGCTCGAGGTGAGGGAAGGGGGAGGATGGTGTGGGTAGATTGGGCCACCATTGACGAGAGAGATTGTTGCACTTTTGCCTGCAGGGAGGGAGGGGAAAACGGAGGGGGGAGTCCTGGGCAACGCCGGGTACGCATGTTAGTCTATTATATAAATGAGAGATGCCTGTGCATGTGTATGTGTGCATTTTTGTATGTCTGCAAAAGGCGCCACCCGATACACTAGACAAAAATCTGTGAAGTTGACATTTTCTGAATTGTCCAGCTTCCCAACGCATAATACCCAAAAAATGGAAAAAAACATCGATTTCTTCACCGGAACTTCTCGGTGGGGGGGGGGGGGGGGTACCAAATTTCTTTGTTTTCCCGCCATCTGTACTTTGTGCGCATGTGCGGTTTGTCAAAACGAAGCCCGGATGAAAACGGCGTTCGAGTGACCTAGTTTTCGTCGGATCTTATACGCTGTCTGTGTTGCGCTACGGGTATCGAGAAAGAACCAAGACCGAGAGGTCGATGGTTCGATCACCACCGGTTTCCGAGAATTTTATTTTTAAACGAAGGGTGGAGGTAAGTGGGACGACCGGGAAAGACAGAAATAGTACTTTTAAAAATAGAAATATGTTACGCTTTTGCCTCGAGAGAGGGATTGGAAACCGGGGAAGAGAGAGATTGTTTCACTTTTTCCGGCAGAGAGAAGGAGGAAAGAGCCCCGGGCAACGCCGGGAACCCCTGCTAGCTAATACAAGATATAATTTAAATCCAATTTCGACGAACAAAAATTTTACGTACGTTTCTGGAAAGTTAATGTTGTTTATAATTGAGTCAACGATTAACTCAAAATAAATAAAACTCTCTTCTTCAGAAATTTATGTTCAGCGCTCAGTCTAATTTTTTTTGAGTTATTGACAAAAACATTTAAAGGCTTAAAAATTCAATATTATAATTATAAAATATATATATGATACATATTATTATATAAATTATAATTATATTAAATATTATATATTTTATTATATATATACATCATATATAATAAAATATATAATATTTAATCATACCACATATATAATTGAGCTGTATTTATTATATCTGAACAGCAATTTGAATCTTATTCGTATAGTTGAACCTAAAAAATTCTTCTCATGCGAATCTATCTTTAACTATATAACACCCCTTTTATATCATTAATATTTCTTATATATATATATATATATATATATATATATATATATATATATATATATATATATATATATATTGATATTGGTATGTGTGTATACTTTCAATTTGGTATGTAAGTTTAACGCAAACTCATCCTCCTGCATTTGTTATTTACGGAAAACTTATTCACCAGCAGCTGAGATCTTTATTTTCTTTTGAAAGAAAGTCTTGGGATTACAATATTAATTAAACATCAATTGGTCTTATTTTTGTTTTAATAATTGTGATATGACATTTCAAAACGCTATGTCCAAAACATACTTGCTAGTTGTACCTACCTGGCGTTTCCCGGGAGTTTTTCTTTTAAACTTTCGTTTTTATGTTTCGTTTCGCTTTTTTTTTGCTTTTTCTTTAAATTAAAAAAAATATGCCGTTTGTTTGTATTTACTAAATTATTATTAAAAAAAATTAGGAATTTGAAAATTAAATTAAATTATTATGGTATCATTCGGTCATTAAATTATTGATTGTAATATATGGTTAGAAAATTATCACTGATTTTGTGAAGCTAATGTTTTAATCTCTATTTATATAATTATTGGATGTAAATAGCTTCCAAAACTTATATGATGATTTGCTTAGAATTTTAAAGCTAGTTTTCTCTTCAAAAGTTTAAATTCTTCCAAATTCTTTTCAAATTTCGAAGTAATTAACTCTTTTTTTTTTAAACAATTAACAAAATATTAAAATGGCTGACTTGTTCAACCGAATAACCCGCAATGCACATTGGTGGATTTAATTTCATAATTAAATGATTTTTTAAAAGGTTTTAAAAATAATTTAATTATGAAATTAAATCCACCAATATGCATTTCGATTACTTCTGTTTAACAAGTCAGGCATTTTAATATTTTGTTTGTTAATAGTTTCATTTTACAATATTGCGTTTTTTATTTTAATAAATATTCGATTAATTATAAATAAATAAATATAAATATTAATCGAATTCTCGTAGTTCCGAGAAAAACACACACGAACACACGTGACGATGTTTTACAATTTTATTAATGTCGAGATTATATATCTCTTTAGTTCCCCGTCTTTTATTTTTCCCCAAAAAACTGAATTACGAGAGAAATAAATAAATCCACATATTCGAATATTCTAAAGGGAAAATATATTGTTTAATAGATTGTTTAATATATCTTTCTATCGTTTTCTTGAAGACTACGCAAAGAATTCTTGGAAGCAAGCAAATCGGTCAGTGATGGCCGTGGAAGGAATCGCTAATCCTTTGTGTTGTGAGACAACAGCAAAGCCGAACAACAGTCGCATAAACAAACACACATACACACACACACACACACACACACACACACACACACACACACACACACACACACACACGCGCACGCGCACAACTAAATACACGAAGGCGAGGGGATTTATAGTTGGAAATGAGCGTTAACAGACGGTAGAAAAAAAACGATTTTGCTAAAAAAGACCCCCCTCCCCCGCTAATACTAAACAAATAAATCTATAAATAAACAAGTCCAGAAATGAATTAAAAGCTCTAGGAAACAAAAGACTGTTTTTTGAATGGATAATAAATAAATGACAAATCTCTCTCTCTCCACACACACACACACACACAAACACACACACACACACACACACACATATATATATATATATATATATATATATATATATATATATATATATATATATATATATATGTATATATATATATATATAGTGTATGGAATAGTGGATAAGCATGCAGGAGACTAGTAGAAGTAAGAACAGTAACTTCAACACATCTCTAAAGCAGAACCAGGATATTTCGATCGATCGATTCATACCACCATCGTGATTGTTTTGGTATATATATATATATATATATATATATATATATATATATATATATATATATATATATATATATATATATATATAACAAACTTGTTATTCAAGTTTGAATATACATTTGTTTATTTGAGGTGTTAATTAGAACTCTTTTAACCTAAAATAAACATATTTATGTTCAAACTTGAATAATTTTATTTGTTTTAACATTTATTTTAATAATTACTATATATATATATATATATATATATATATATATATATATATATATATATATGATTATTTTTATTTACACAGACATGTACAAAATCTGCGACACTGGCATGTCGATGTTATCGATCAACAGCTATTATAAACTGAGATCTCATCAGGCAGAGTTAGAATCCGATCTTAACCTTAGATTATATATATATATATATATATATATATATATATATATATATATATATATATATATATATATATATATAACAAGTAAAAGATAAGAATAAAGATTGTAAAAATACAGTATCTATTAAGTCATCAGTTACTCATTTTCTTGAAATTTGACACACTTTGTTTTGAGCAACTGATGACTCATTAGATATTGTATTTTTACAATCTTTATTCTCATCTTTTACTTGTTTATATAATAACTCCATCTCGTACATTGTGCATTAATTCTTTCATGATAAGGTCAAATTTAAATGTGTACATTATATATTAATTTTTCTCTTCCTATCACGGTCTCTGAAATACCTGACTAATACACGGGCGCAGGATTACCCCTCTCAGTGTGATGGGCATGTAGACCTTGTCAGGTCATTCATATAGGAGAAGGAAAATGTTGATATAAACACTGTGTTACTGACAACTTACGTCTTGGCAGCAAACTGTAGGGGGAGAGAGACCTCATTAGTCTTGATCGACAATTTTCCTAGAGCTGGCGTCTCGAACAAAATATTCGAATCGCAAAGCTAACATTGCTTAAGAAGTAGATTGGCTCTGCCTATCGACGGCATTGGCACTCCATTTTTGTACATTAGCCAAGCGCAGAGGTACTAGCGCAGGGACACCACAAAGACACCCAGTGATTTGCCTTTTTTATTGACTAGAACAATGAACGCCGTCTCTCTTTCTCTCCATCTGGGCAACTTGTAGAAAGTTTTTTTCATTAATATTCACATGACTAGTCTGGGTCGCTCTTGTTCCGACAGGTTGAGGGTACAGTTTAGACAGCTTATCTGGCTGTTGTTCCCGACTGGTAGTGCAGGGGTCCTAACTTTTAGGTAAGCGCTAAGAACGGCTGCTCCATCAACAGTTGTATTATATCGTGGGTAACTGTACGCACCATATCGCATATTGAAAGGGACCCTACAGTTATCCTCGATGGGCTTTCCAAGGGCCACACCCCATGGATCAAGTCTCGACTAATGGTATTGATGCGTGAGTTTATTGCCACAAAACAAGCACTCACTTTGCCCTCCCCACTCTATCTAAAACCAAAATGACAATAGAATGAAAAAAAAACAAACACACCTAAACCACACAACCGCTAAAAAACATCTTCGCCTCCGCCTTGGAGGCTAGTATTAACAAATATCTGGGAACTTAGAACCAACCTCAATGACGTAGAAACTCCCGTATACCATAAGTAAAACAAACCTACACTCCTTAATCTCCTCACACCATTTTGACATGGCTGAACACCTCCCACTCTACTATAAATCCTCTGACAAACATATGCACGGGCTAGAGGTTTATGTTCGGAATACCCTCCCCTTGGCTAGAGAACATAGGCTAGAATCATATGATCAAGCCTACGTGTGCTTTATATTAACCTTACAGTACAGCGTTAGTTACTTATATTTCTTATATCGTTCTCCTTCGCCCCAGGACTGTACCCTTCTTAACTCTGTCTCTAAAAGCATAGATATATCACTCTCACTTGACTCGAGTGCCCAAATACATGTATTTGGGGATTTTAATGTACATCACCGTAACTGGTTTGGATTCTCCAGCTATACAGACGCAGCTGGTAAGTTCACGTATAGTTTCCCTATAGAGCATTTCCTCTCACAGACTATCACTTTCCCGATCGAGGCTGTTGTGACGAATACCCATAGCCCGCTCGGGAACGCTCACCACCTTCTGGTAATGATTGATATCACCCTAAAATCTCGTCCCAAAGCTGATGAGCCGTTGCTCAAAACGACTAGATACTACAAGCGGGTTCATATGTATTCCATCAGAGATCACATCAGTGATGCCCCATGGAGTGAAATCTTATCTCTCCTTGCTGATCAGTGCGCAAATGAGTTAACCGAATGGGTCAAAGCAGGCATTGAAGCACATGTCCCCATGCGAAATTTTACAGCAAGCCCCACTTTTGATACGGGTTTACCTCGAAATGTGCAGCTGCTATTGCACAGAGGCAGCAATCATTCCGACAATTCGGCCGCCATAAGTCAACTACTAATAGACAAAAAATTATAGCAGCAACAAAAAATGGTAAAACTCTGATAGGTGACAGAGAAAACCAGAAAACGCATTCAGTCACAGAAACTAGGTACTCGTGATTTCTGGAAAATCTACAATAGTGTGGTGAACAATGGGCAATCAACACTTTCCCCGCTATAAAACCACAATGATGTCGCTTGCACGGCAACTGACTAGGCTGAACTACTTGTCCAGTGTTTCGCCGTAAACTCCACATTCGACTCCGCAAACTACTCTCTCCAAAATTTCCCATTGAGGATTGACGCTACACTTGATGACCTGGTCATCACCCCATCTCATGTTCGGGACATCATAAAAACCTCGACACCTCCAAAGCTAGTGGGCCTGATCTTATATCAGTAATAGTAATTAAAAAATGCTCTGCTGAACTGGCTCCTGCCCTCTCCAAACTCTACAACAAATGCCTTGTCGAATCTTGCTTCCCTGATAGCTTGCAAATTATCTCTGTGGTATCAGTCTTCAAGAATTATGGAGATAGAACTATCGCCCCATCAGTCTACTCCTGCTCTTCGCTAAAATCTTTGAATGCTTAATAAATCTAGCAATAGTCCGGCACACCGTTAATGCTAAACTTCTTTCTGACCATCAGTATGGATTTAGGCAAGCACGATCTACTATGGTCATCTCTCAACGTATATACCATACATTGGACAAGGCAGATGTAGCTAGGGTGGTAGCGCTTGATATATCCAAAGCCTTTGACAAGGTCGTGCATAAAGGTCTTCTACTAAAAATTGATTCATATGGTATTAATGGACGAATATTTAATATAATTAGATCCTTCTTAAAAAAAAGAAAGATCTAGGTTGTCCTCGATGCCGTTCATCAAAACAACATGACATAAATGCAAGTGTACCTCAAGAATCGGTCCTTGGATCTTTATTGTTCCTGATTTTCATAAACGATCTCTCTGATGACATTGTGTCTGAGATGGGTATATTTGCTGACGACACCACGCTCTATTCTCGTCATGTGGGCAAAACGGACGCGCACATATCCGAGGCAATCTTTAGAAACTCACCACCAGTCTATAGTTGAATGGGGTCATAAAAGGATGGTAACATTTAATGCTGCTAAGACAAAGCTCCTTACCTTCAACAACTACAAGAAACCTCTTTAACCACCGATTGTCATGACAAATAACACTCTACCTGAGAGTTCAACGTTCAGACATTCACAGGTTACATAAATTGGAACAAATACATAGAAGACATTGCCAAGGTTGCCGCCAAGAAGGTGGGCACCCTCTACCGTGCTAGAAAACTTCTCACACCTGACAGTATCATATATCTCTACAAAGCCACCATCCGACCATGCATGGAATATTGTTGCCACATCTGGGCTGGTGCACCATCCACTAGTCTCCCCTCTTTGACAAGATCAAAAAAAAGAGTCGCTAATCTAATAGGTCCCTTACTATCAACCAGTTCCAGCCCCTGTTTCATCACCGCAATGTTGAATCCTTGTGCTTTTTTTTACAAGTACTTCAATGGAATGTGCTCCGATGAACTTGCTGCTCTAGTGCCCCCTCGACGTAAATACACTCGACCAAAACGACAATCAGCTACATCCCATCCATTCACTGTGGAGGTCCCCAGATGTCGGAGAGCCTTCTACTCCAATTCCTTCTTTCCTTGTGCTGCTGGCTTTTGGAACGCCCTCCATGTTCGTTGTTTCTCCGATTGTACCGACATGCAGAAATTCAAAACTAATGTGAACAAGCATCTCGCTGCAAAGCTCTTAATTTAGGATGACCTTCAAAACTTTCACCTTCATTCTCAGTAGCCCCTTACGTCTACAGTGGAAACCTGCCATGTTTTATGTTAACTACGTTAACTATGTTATATATATATATATATATAATATATATATATATATATATATATATATATATATAAGTTATGTATTTTTGTAATTGTTTTATGGGTAATAGTAGCGTTATGCATGTTGCCTTTCTATTTTTCACTTCGTAAGTGATAAAGAGTAATGCAGAAGATTGCATTTTTTAGTCGCCTCTAACTTTATAGCACGCATTCTTCGTTGATATATATATTTTATATTAATGTTATACATACATAAAAGTAATCCATGGACACGTGTTTTTGGCTATCAGCCGTCATCAGCATGGCTAACTTGGGCAAGGATCGAACTTTCGATATATATATATATATATATATATATATATATATATATATATATATATATATATATATACCTTCTTTGTAATATAGCAGAAAAATCTCAGCAGAGTGCTCGATTAATTGAAAATTAAAATTAAAAGTTAAGAGCGTAATATTTATATTTTGGGATACAGAAAAATTATTACAACATTCGTACCGTCGGTTTCAAGCACAGAAGAACTTATCCATCCGGCTCTTTTCAGGTTCTGTTATCATCTGTTTCGGAAATGTGAAGTCACGTGTCACTCTCGTTTGGACGCGTTATTTACTTAGAGTGTTATGTATGTTTGTTTAATTTTAGTGTAAGGAAGGTTCAATAAGGTTTGAAAAAAGGGAGGGGATGAAAAGTAACAGTTGAGATTTAAACCGGAGAAGATTTTAAGATATATATATATAAAACAATTCTATATAAATCCTGTGAGCCAATATTTATGAGTATCGTATAGTTGGCCGTTACTATTTTGGGGTTTAATGATGGGAGAGAAAATGGGTTTAAGGATTACACTTATGAAGCGATAAAAAAGTTAAAGGAACAACATTAAATTTAAATTTCCGAAACATATGACAACAAAAGCTGAAGAGAGCCGGATGGCTAAGTCTTTCTGTGGTTGAACCGACGGTACGAATGTTGTACTAATTTTTCTGTACATATATATATATATATATATACAGGGTGGGCAAAAATAAGGGTCCTATTTTTAAAAATTCATAACTTTTTTATTTATTGATTTAAAAAATTTTTTTTTTTTAGAATAAGTAAAGGACCCCTTCCGAAGCAAGCATGAGCCGTATTAGCCCTAAGGAACGTACCCTCATTTAGAAAACATTATTTTTGCTTAAAAAACTCAAAACAGTGTAAAAACAATACTTTAGTTTTTGTAAGTTTTAAGAAGTGTTTTTCGGCTTAAATTTGTTTTTTTTATTTCAAAAAATCTCGGAAGGGTCAGTCTACACACACATAAAGTTTGGTGAGTTTAACTTTTATTTTGTGGAAGTTATTCAAATTCAAGTTATTCAAATTTAAAGATAGGACCCTTATTTTGGCCCACCCTGTATATATATATATATATATATATATATATATATATATATATATATATATATATATTGGATAAGTTTATCCGGGTTTCGAATCTCGCTAAAGCTAGCTACGCTGATGAGTCTAGACGACGAAACACGCGTTAATTAATAATAATATTTCATAAATATATACGTTCTTATATGGGGCATCACATTGGTGAAAGAAACAATGATTCCAACCTAGCATGAAGGTAAATGCTTTTCCGTATAAATAGTTTACTTTGAATTTCTGGGCTCTGTTTGGTATACCCCCCCACACACACACACACAAACACACACACATATATATATATATATATATATTATCAGTGGTAAAACATTTTATTAAGTCAAGGAAGAACGACATGTGTGACATTTTTCTTCTTTCTCTTTTGGGAAATTTGAAAATCGTAAAAACGAGAGAAAATGATAAACTTATATTAATCTACTGATCCGGCTTTCGTTCCCACTCGTCAGAGTAACTATCGTGGAAGAAATTTAATGTACTGCGATTAAAAAGTAAAATAGTGAAATGAAGACTTGTGACACGTTTAGGAGAAAACAAGGGGGGAGGGCTCTCAAGTGAATCACATTAAGCCCTTTTCTGTCGAAAATAAGTTTGTGTTATTTTGACATCAGCAGTCTGTTTACACCCGTTCCCTTGCAAGAAACGATCGATATTTGTGCCGATGTACTATATCGTGGTCTATCAGTTGGTCTTACTATCTCCAAGTAGGTCTTCGTGGAACTTATGCAGTTTGCTACTATGTCCGTCGAATTTAGTTTCGATTACGTCATGTACCAACAGACTGGCGTTATTTCTATGGTGTTATCTCTTGGTTCTTCGTTGACTAATATCTTAGTCGGTTTCCATTTGGCATAATCGTTTGGCTCGTACAATAATCCACTAACCTATACTCGATACATCGATGACACTTTTTGTGTGTTCAACGATGAGTCAGATTCCGGATCATTATTCTTTATTTTTACTTTATTTTAAAATTATTGTCAGATAAATAAAGGTGTTAAAATTCTTTCATTTAGGTTTGAATTGTGGTTGGAAACCCATCCGAGGAGACCTAGTTATGGTCGAAATAACTTATAATGTGTACAATCGAATGTATATCTAGTCTTTTTCAACCTCATAACTTATATATATATATATATATATATATATATATATATATATATATATATATATATATATATATATCAAGGGAGGCGCGAAAGCACTCTATCCCTTAATAGACCTCACAGATGGCCTATGCTGGAAATCTCATTTCTTTGATCAATCATAACTCAAAAACCAATAAACCAAATTAGTTAAAACTTTGCACAACATTTTTATTTGATAGGTTCTATAAGTGTGTAGAATTTCAGCATCATTAGTCAAGGCAACCCAGAAATCCATGAAATCATGTTATCTGTGTGTACGTACGTAGTACGTACTTACGTACGTACGTACGTATGTGCCACCCTGTATCTCATCAACTATTTGATGGATTCAGCTGAATTTTGGCAGAGATAGATTTTCTAGGGTCTAGTTGATGGCATTTTAATTTCAGTTTACCATATACGTTAGTTTTCCAGAAAATTCAAAAAAACCCTTTAAAAATTACTAGTCTACATACAGTTTATTCTGTATCTCATCAACTTTTTGATGGATTCAGCTGATTTTTGGCAGCTAATTTCAGTTTACCAATATACCGTAGTTTCTCAGAAATTTTAAAAACCTTAAAAATTGACCAGTCCACATACACTTTCCTCTATATCTAATCAGCTATTTGATTAATTCAGCTGTGTTATGGCACAGATGGAGGTTGTATTTTGTTTTTCTTTGTACACTGAATATTTTATTGTTTACTATTGTGAATAACTTTATTATATTTCTCCCTGCTCAAAAAATGTTTAATTGATTATTTATTTCATTCAAATTAAATATTTTTGCATTGTGTCCTTGTCAATTTTCAAACACACTGACTGTAAAATGATTGGATCAGCATTTATTGTTTGCAATGAATACATGGTAAAGTTTGAAAAAATGTGTTCCAGTTTGAATTGCATCATGGGTAAATATACACTCATCATAATTTAAAAAAAATATTTACCTGTGAATATTGGAAGAAACATTGATTAGTCAAACTACCAACTATATCAGTTATGAGAAGGCATTGTATTGAGGCATAACCTTTACAAAAGTAGTGACATTCCATGAAAAATACCAGTATACTGAAATCATATGCCCTTAATAGGGTTAAGATAAAAAAATTATATACACTAAATGTACAAAAGCAAGGAAATTCCCAAATGTTTACACTTTCATTGTCATTAAGGGTATGCGAGCACAACAGGGCTATGTATTTTACTGGTAGGAATTTTTCTTCAGCACACCTCACACACTTCATTCACTCATGCATAGAGATTTATACTGTAGTGATGTGATAATGAAATGGTTTGGTTGATATGTAGTCATACCCTTAATGACAATAAAAGTATAAAAATTTGGGAATTTCCTTGCTTTTGTACATTTAGTGTATATGAATTTTCATCTTAACCCTATTAAAGGCATATGATTTCAGTATACCGGCATTTTCATGGAATATATATATATATATATATATATATATATATATATATATATATATATATATATATATATAAATGAAGGAAGAGATATAAAGATGTACGGATGACAAATCTATTTCATCTTCGATTGTTTAAGGAGTATGGAATGTTTTTACTGTTAAAGTTTTTTATTACATTGGATAGAGAGGTACCAGTGGCATTATTATTATTGTGTTTGAAGGAGTAGATATGGTTTGAGATACGGGTCTTGATGATGAAGTCACTAGCCCCAATGTAAGTGTGTATTTTCTATGGGGTTGTCATTATAGTATTTGTGTTGTTTATAATATCGGGAGTAGTTTGGGGTTGTAGCTCAAGTTCTGGGCTAAAGTTAACTTGGAATTGTTAGCTGGAGAAGGTAAGAGAATTTGAGGGGTGAGATCAAGGTTATTGTTAGTTAGCGGGGGTTGTTGGTTAGTGCAAGGGGTGTTATTTAGGATGTCGTTTAGTACAGGGAGTTCGGGATGTGAAGAACCATAGGGTGAGGGGAGAGTTTGCATGCTGGTGTCAGTTCGCATAATGGCATTTTTGGGGAATTTTTTAACAGTACAAGCGTATATAACGTTACTGTGTATGCAAGTGCTATTTAACGGGCATTATCTGGATTTCTGGCAGTTGCAATTATTAGTAGGGGGTATAATGGGTGCTGTTTGCTGGGCGGATTTATGTTTTGTTATTAGAGGTGATGATGGTTTGCGCTATATTGGGCATTTTGGAGTAAGAAATTTGAATATAGTTTTTATTTAAAATAGTACTGTATTTATGCGGGTGCTTGAAGGAGTTATCTAAAATTTGGAAGAATTCCTTAGCGATATTTGTTTTAACATTACAGTTATAGGGTGGATTAAACCAAATACTATTCTTTCTTCTAATTCTTTTATTTTTACTATGTTCTTGAGGGTCAGCTAGTTTGTTAATATTGATGGTTTTGTGGGTCTATTTATATATGTTTGGGTTTTCTTGAGTAATGTAGTATTTATCTGCTTTTTATTCTTTATTGCCATGTTGTGTATGATGTACACTTAAAGGTATTTTTTCTGCATAATGGGATTATTTTTGTATTTAATTTTATAATTGTAGCTCGAATTAAGTAGTGCGTTATTGTAGAAATTGGAATTTTGCTCTAAGAAACCCTTTTAAACTTTCTGAATTATATATAATTTTGTATAAAAATCCGTTTAAATACGGGGACACTCCCCTTCCCAAACTGTTTACTTACTGACCTGAAACGCTACTGTTTCTAACTTCTAACTGAAGTCAGGTAAGGCCTGGCATTATATTGCTGCTTACTAGCGATGAGCTGTAACTAAACAAACCCTTTCCCTACCCTACTCCCACCATCAACCATAGTTCCATCCACCAAACTAAACCTCCTCATCTACTCACCTTTTATCTCACTCCTTCCTCTACTTTTTACTGGCTTCGTCTCCGACCAGAAATCTCGGTCTCTCTCTTTTCTTAGATTCGATCGAAGTTTCTACTGAAATTCCCTACTGCCTGCTTATAATATACATAACATTTTAAACTTAACTCCTAAATAACTATTTTCATTCTCGGTCCACGGAAGTATTTTAAAATGACCATAATTCTCAAAATTACATCCGAATCTACGGTTGAACTAAACATCTTTCTATTGGATTTACTTCATTTTGAACATTTTAACGCTGTCTCCACAAAATCCCCTTTTCCATCTTTAAATCTTTCTTCACCGGACATCCATTAACTGGACGGACTCTATATTTTGATAACCTTTTTACACGCACACTTTTTCTTTCCATTACTTCATATTGTTTCTTAAATTTGTAAAATTTTTTACTTTGGCTATTCCACTGCCAACTTATCCATCTATGTGATTCCTTTGATGATAAGATTTTAATCTTTGAAAAGCCTGGCTTAAGGAAAGAAAAACATGTTTTATCGAGTACACCTTGCATTGAACAATCGAAGATAAAATAGATTTCTCATCCGTACATCTTTATCTCTCTTCCTTCATTTATCTTTATAATTGCTCTATTTGTATATTGAGCTTAAAACATTTCACTACAGGTTCAATTATCTAAAAGTATACTTTTAGTTTCATATTATATATATATATATATATATATATATATATATATATATATATATATATATATATATATATATATATATTATTTTAAAGGCAGAAAGATGAAGATAAAAAATTGCATAAAATTATATAAAGTTACACAAAATGAATACAAATTTAATTACATCGAAAGTTCATATGCAAGGAGTTACATTAATCCTTAAACTATGGTTTTTCAAAGATAAAACTCGCTTCGTCAGAGGATAAAATTTGGTAATGTGGTATTTATAATAAATATATATTACCTAGTTCCATTTCACTTTGAAAAATTGAAGAATAAAACTAGAGAGGTTGGGGATAAAGAAATAAGGAAATAAATGGCCGGGTTGAAAAATTTAGCAGTATTGAGAAATGTTTAACCGAATCTTTGATGTTTAAGGATTAATGTAACTCCTTGCATATGAACTTTCGATGTAATTAAATTTGTATTCATTTTGTGTAACTTTATATAATTTTATGCAATTTTTTATCTTCATCTTTCTGCCTTTAAAATAATATATATATATATATATATATATATATATAGAATATGAAACTAAAAGTATACTTTTAGAGAATTGAACCTGTAGTGAAATGTTTTAAGCTCAATATACGAGATTGTTCTATGCAAGGTGTACTCGATAAAAACATGTGTTTTCTTTCCTTAAGACAGGCTTTTCAAACTCTACTATTACTTCTATTGATTGTAGTGTCTTTTAATGCTAGATTGAATTTACTATAATATTTCAAGACTAATGTCCTATCTTTCAATGCTACATTTAAGGGAAGGGTAGTGTAGTATCTGTTCTGTTGCCATGAGACCATTCTCCTAGGCATTACCTGCTCCTTTGGGGGGGGGGTAGTCGCAGTATATGTTCGTTCGCTATAATACCATCCTCCCAGGCATTACCTCCTCCGCTGGGGGCAGTATAGTTTACGTGCGTTCGTTATGATACACTCCTCCCAGGTATAACTTACTCTCTTTTTAGAGGGGGTAGTGTAATATCTGTTCTGTGGTCATGATACCATCCTCCTAGGGATTACCTTCTCCTTTATGACCTCTCGTTGCCTATATTTTATTTGATATAACTAAAATAAAAAAAAATATGCTTAGACTAGCTGAAATCCGCTTGTTTTCAATATATTTATTTAGAAATAATAACAATGTGCATATAATCGCTATTTGGTTGTTTTCTATAAAATCAGTTCTTATACGCAGTCGATACTAATTTTACTACAGCTACGATTGTGACTATGGCGAATATCAGACTGAGTACGGCGACAGATATAACTACTCTCACTGTATAACAGTATCGCTACGACTAGTATATCCTGATATCAGCTCTTCGACGAAACCACTCAAGAATGTATTGCTCAATTGCAATGATGAAAAGCGCAATCAGTTGTTTGCTAACGAGGATTGGTACTTAAAGCATAAAATACGTATATTTATTTTTGAAGAAAAGTGACGATAAATGCTATACAGAGAAGCAAAAAGAACGTGCAATATGTACCATAGAAAAAATAGAAGAAAAAAAGAGAGAGGAAGTAAAATAGAAAGAGGGGGGGGAGAAAAAAGTGAGATCGATAGAGATTACATATCATTTAGAGAGAGAGAGAGAGAGAGAGAGAGAGAGAGAGAAGGGGAGAGAGAATGGGAGAGAGAGAATGGAGAGAGAGGGAGAGAGAGAAGGGAGAGAGAGAAGGGGAGAGGGAAGCGGAGATAGAGAGAGGTATAAAGAGAAAA
>OY744521.1:55898279-55928279 GCA_963556195.1 Sepiola atlantica
GACAACGCCGAGTAGAATAAATGGTCCGGATCAATTCTTAATTTCTTGTCACCTCACTCCATTTAACGATATTACGAAGTTACGTAATGTTGATGAAGTCAGTAATCTGAAGAGATTTACTATATACCCTTTACTAAAAGTAATACCGAAATATTACAATTTTTGATCCCGAATAACGCCTAGTAGAACAAATGTTCCCAGTAAATTCCTAATTTTTTTGTCCCCCACCTCTCCATTTCACATTAATATAAAGATGAATTATTTAGATAAAGGTAATAGTCCGAAGTGATTTTATATATACCAGTTACCGAAAGTAACACTTTAACCTTAGAATTGTTTATCCAATTAGGACTATGCTGAGTAAAACAAATGATCCCGGGCAATTAATAATTTATTGCGCCATTCCAAAACCTCCGACTCCTTCCCATGCTGTACGACTCCTTCCCATATGACTCTGACTCCTTCACAGACAATCCGATTCTGACATCTTCTCATGCCATCGAACTCCCTTCCATACGACTCCGACTTCTTCCATACCATACTACTCTGACATCTTCCAATACTACCCGACACACCCTATATCATACAACTCCGACTACTTACCATACAACTCCAACTACTTACAATACCACCAGACTCCTTCCCATACCATCTGATTGGGACTCCTTCCTATACTATCCAATCCGGACTCATTCCGATACCATCCGATTCCATCCCATACTTTCCTATTCGAATTCCTTCCCATACTACCTAACTCTGACTCTTTCTCATACCATCCGACGCGAACTCCTTCCAATACCATCCGACTCGGACTCTTTCCTATACCTTTCGATTCCTTCCCATACACACACCTTCCATGATTGGATGATCCATTAAATTGCAATACATTGTAAAGATAAATCACATAATTATTGCTATAAAGCTCTATCTTAAATACGTCGATTCTTTTGCGTATGTCAGCTCTGTTGGTTTGATTCGGCTCTGCTTCGATTTTGAGTAGTTGATTTCATGTTATACACACCCACATATATATATATACCTAACTTTATATATATATATATATATATATATATATATATATATATATATATATATATATATATATATATATATATAATGAGATATGTGTTACTACAGTTTGAAACGTCGTTGAAATGATAAACTTAAAAAATTGAGAAACCAGACAACTTGACGCGCGATCTTGTCAAATAAATGAAATATTAATTAGATCATTTTTTTAAAACCAAATTTTCGGTTTTATAAACCCCTAATCATGACAATACAGACACTATTCATCATTATCTTTTTTCCTTTTATGGTTTTTCTTCTTCATCGTCGAAGTCTTACAGCGTAACCGAAGATCGACGATCTCTTCTGGTGTTATCGAAGAGACTGTTTTTTTTTTAATGTCCGATCTGTAATGAAGCGCGTTGGCACGCGTGTGTATAATAATGAGATAGGTGTTACTACAGTTTGAAACGCCGTTGAAATGATAAACTTTGAAAATTGAGAAACCAGACAACAATCTGAAACAAACAGGGCAAATAAATAAATAAATAAATAAATAAAAATATAAGGTGGAAAGAGGGGCATATAATGAAGGGAGAGGTGATGGGAAGGTAGACACATAAAGGAAAAGAAGGAGAAAAAGAGAACGTCTGTTGATTCAGATCGAGAGATATGCACGAATCAAGTGTAAAAAAACCTAGTGAACTGTAATATTGTGTATATGTATGTATGTGTGCGTGCGGGCAAGCCGATCAGACGCGCGCGATTGTTGTGGTGGTGGGGCGGTGATCAAATGTGTCGCCGATTCTGGATTTATATTGTCTTTATAATTTGTCTAGAGTTTATTTGCTTACTATGAATGAATTAATAAATTGAATAAATGTGTTCGTTAAGTATAACAGGATTAGTAGTAATAATAATAATAATAATAATAATAATAATAATAATAATAATAATAATAATAATAATAATAATAAACACAAAATCATATGGGATATGAATGTACAAACAGACAAACCCATAACAGCAAGGAGACCGGATATGATAATAATCAACAAGAAAGAAAAATCCTGCAAAATCGTGGACTTTGCCGTTCCAGCAGACCACAGAGTGAAGATCAAAGAGACGGAAAAAAGAAGCAAATATACTGAACTTGCCAGAGAATTGAAAGGAATATGGAACATGAAGAAAGTCAGTATAACACCAATAATGATAGGAGCACTAGGAACAGTCCCCCAAAACATGGAGAAAAGACTAGGAGAAATAGGAATCAAAGGGATAACTGAGACCATACAAAGGACAGTAATGATCAAAACAGCTACAATCCTGAGAAATGTCCTCGAATGCGGAAACCAACCCACATAAGCAACGAATGGAGAACAAACACATGGAAGCACAAAACAACAGAACCGGGGAAAATACAACCGCACGAGAGAGGCGCAAGCATAGGCTGACGCCACAAAAATTATGGACAGAGGGTCAAGGAGGGAAAGCGCAAACCAGACCTCCACTGGAAGAGCGCGGACAGCTCTGGGACTTTGGGGAGGCTTGTTGCCACTCGGGCCCCAGAGGGGACCGATGGCCCTTATCAGCGGGAAATCAGTGGTAGGTGGCTGTTGCGATTACCGCAAGGTCATCAGCGGTGATGAACGAAAAGAGATGGAGCATACTGGAGGCCTGAGGAGACTTGTTGTCACTCGGACTCCAGGGAATACCACAGGTTGTCGGCAGTGGGCGACCACTGACGATGACCAATGTGATAACTCCTAGTGAGTAAATAATAATAATAATAATAGATACCCCTAATAATTGAGGTGAAATAATGAAAATAATAAATGAATGATAATAAAAATAATAATAATAATAGTTTAATTTAATTTAAAAGTACTAAAAAATATAACTAAAGAATAACTAGAAAATGCCGGTGTTTTTAATTATTATTATTAATAATAATAATAATAATGATAATAATAATGATAATAATAATGGTAATAGTAATACAAATAGTAATAATAATAACATCGACAACGACAACGATAATGGTGGTCAATAATATTTAAGAATTTATAAAAATAATAGTTTAGGAAAGAAATAGAATAATTAAGAAATATTAGGAATCCTAGGAGGTAGTGATTATCATAATGATATTAAATAATAAGATAATGTTTGCCGATATTATGATATGGGTTAATGGTTGCAATAATGCTGATCATATAAAAAAGTAATAATAGTGGTTTAACCGACAGCAGTAATCAGAGTGGTAATCCCAGTAATCTTAACAATAGTAATAATGATAGTGAAAAAATGATAGTGAAAAAATGATAGTGAAAAATTAATAAATAATAATAAAACAATACAAATAGTAGCAGTAGTCATAATGGTGGCAATAATAGTAATAAAGATGAAAACAGTAATAATAATAATAATAATAATAATAATAATAATAATAATAATAATAATAATAATAATAATAATAATAATAATAATAATAATTATAATAATAATAATAATAATAATCATGGTAATAATAATAACTGAAATAAAATAATAAAGTTATAGATAATGACATTATCGTTATTATCATCAATGGCAGTGGAAGCAAAAGTCAGGTAACGGTAAAACATGGCAATATCAATATTATTAATAATAGTGATACTGTTAATTTCACTGCCGCAAATAACAATAACTATGATAGTAACATCAGACATGATGCCACCACTAACAACAATAATTATCTTGATAAAAGTACAGAAATAAAAAATAATTCAATGTCTAATAATAATTAAGTTTAAAATATTAATAATAGTAGTAATAAATAATTGATAATGATAATCTAAAAATAATCTAAAAAATATAGAAATATTAATCAATAAATTGATAAACATATAAGGGTGTATTTAAGGGTAAAGAAAAATACAGAAGATAACAATTAGTGTTAATCGTTGTGGGTATGATAATAATAATAACAATAATAATAATAATAATAATAATAATAATAATAATAATACTACCACCAATACTACCACCAATACTACCACTAACAGTACTACTACAAATAATACTACTGATAATAATACTACAAACAATAATGCTACTACTAATAAAAAAAAAATAATAATTAATAAAAAAGGTATAAGATGATAGTTGTGTTGACAAAATTATCAGTTGATGGGTGGGTGATGTTTTTTTTATAGTAACAGCCTAAGGGGTTATAAGTGGATTACTAAGAAGGTGTAATCTATTATGCCTACAGTTAATTGATGTTTCTTGTTTTTTGTTTAGAAGTTTGCCCCTATCACTAAATTTAATTATTTCAAGTTTTTCTGTTAGGCAAAGGTAGCAAGGTGAGTTTAGGGAACCACAGGTGCTAGTTTTTCTAATTGTGTTCCAGGTTATTGTTGGTGATAGGTTATTGTTGTATAGTTCCCAGTAATATATAGAAAGTGAGGTTCTTTTTTGATATGTAGGGTTGTTAAAAGAACACTTATGTCCAGTATATCTTTCTTTGAAGGTATTACCAGCCATAGCTATGTAGAATTTTTTCAGAGTTGGGTTTTCTTTAGTAGAGATGGTTGCTTGATATACTGATTGGGTTATTTGGCAATTATGTTGTAATGGGCATTCTTTTTTGTTTGTGCAGTTACAGGCCTTGGTATTTGCTGTTTTCGTTGCGGTAGTTTTTTCATTTAGAATTTTATTGTTATGTTTTTTTATTAGTTTTTCTAAATTTTCGCCACAGCTATAGCTTAATTTGAGGGTGTTTTTATTAAAAAATTTATGCAGTATATTGTTGGGAGGAAAGTGTAGATTAATTAAGTCTAACATTTTTTTACCGAGTTTGGTTTTAACCATGTTATTATATGGGGGTGTGAACCAAATAATTTTTCTACCCCTATTTATGCGTCTGTTGTTGGGAGGTGTAGGTTTGATGAATTTAATTTGGGTGTTTTTGTATCCACTTTGCTTTAACGCTTTATTGTAAAAGTCCTTATGTTTGTTAAAAATTTCTTCATTAGAGGAGTTATCACTAATTCTTTTTTCGATTGATCTGGGGATGTGTTGAATAATGGTTTTTGGGTGGTTAGAGAGTGGGTGGACATAGATCGGGTTGGCATTGTCTTTAGTATACGGTTCATAAGTTTCTTTATTTAAGTTGAATGTTACGTCTAAAAAATTAACTATTTTAATGTTAGATGTTATTTCTACTTTGAGATCTAATCTTTTCATTTCTCTAAGGATAATTTTTTTACTCTTTCACATCGGATTCTAACTCTGCCTGATGAGATCTCAGTTTATAGTAACTGTTGATCGATAACATCGACATGCCAGTGTCGCAGATTTTGTACATGTCTGTGTAAATAAAATTATTATATATATATATATATATATATTTATATATAAAATTAAGTGTGTTTATATATTTGCATTTACAGGATTCACTTCTAAACAAACTAACCAATCACTATGATTTTTGGAACGCAGCTGCTAGACATGGGGTGTTCAATGTGAGCTATATTTAGTTTAATTTAGTTTTATGCAAGGAAAAGTTCAGACACCTCTGATTTTGTGAAATTTTCACAATAGGTATTGGTCATCAATTAATAAATGTTATATGCCCACAATCCTTCATTTGAAAATTCGAATATTTCAGATTAGCATTAAATTTGATAGATAATCATTAGACACCAATTAAGTAAGACTCCTTGGATTTCAATTTCCTCTTAAGCTTAAGCCTTAAATGTTAGACCTTTTCTAGAATAAATATCATGCAATAGATTTTGATCAAAATTACATAAGGATTCTAAGAAATAAGAAATAAGGTTTAGTTGAATTATATCTTGATTTTAATCTTCGTAAGGGACATACAAGTGATGCAAAACTGTTCTAGAATTAAGGGACATACAAGTGATGCAAAACTGTTCTAGAATTAAGGACATACAAGTGATGCAAAACTGTTCTAGAATTAAGAGACATACAAGTGATGCAAAACTGTTCCAGAATTAAGGGACATACAAGTGATGCAAAACTGTTTTAGAATTAAGAAACATACAAGTGATGCAAAACTGTTTTAGAATTAAGAAACATACAAGTGATGCAAAACTGTTTTAGAATTAAGAAACATACAAGTGATGCAAAACTGTTTTAGAATTAAGAAACATACAAGTGATGCAAAACTGTTTTAGAATTAAGAAACATAAAAGAGATGCAAAACTGTTCTACAATAAAGGGACAGGCCAGTGATGCAAAACTGTTTTAGAATTAAGAGACATACAAGTGATGCAAAACTGTTCTAGAAATAAGCGACATACAAGTGATGCAAAACTGTTCTAGAATTAAGGGACATACAAGTGATGCAAAACTGTTCTAGAATTAAGGGACATACAAGTGATGCAAAACTGTTCTAGAATTAAGGGACATACAAGTGATGCAAAGCTGTTCTAGAATTAAAGGACATACAAGTGATGCAAAACTGTTCTACAATAAAGGGACATACAAGTGATGCAAAACTGTTCTAGAATTAAGGGACATACAAGTGATGCAAAACTGTTTTAGAATTAAGAGACATACAAGTGATGCAAAACTGTTCTAGAATTAAGAGACATACAAGTGATGCAAAACTGTTCTAGAATTAAGGGACATACAAGTGATGCAAAACTGTTCCAGAATTAAGGGACACACAAGTGATGCAAAACTGTTCTAGAATTAAGGGACATACAAGTGATGCAAAACTGTTCTAGAATTAAGGGACATACAAGTGATGCAAAACTGTTCTACAATAAAGGGACATACAAGTGATGCAAAACTGTTATAGAATTAAGGGACATACAAGTGATGCAAAACTGTTTTAGAATTAAGAGACATACAAGTGATGCAAAACTGTTCTAGAATTAAGAGACATACAAGTGATGCAAAACTGTTCTAGAATTAAGGGACATACAAGTGATGCAAAACTGTTTTAGAATTAAGGGACATACAAGTGATGCAAAACTGTTCTAGAATTAAGGGACATACAAGTGATGCAACACTGTTCTAGAATTAAGGGACATACAAGTGATGCAAAACTGTTCTAGAATTAAGGGACATACAAGTGATGCAAAACTGTTCCAGAATTAAGGGACATACAAGTGATGCAAAACTGTTTTAGAATTAAGGGACATACAAGTGATGCAAAACTGTTCTAGAATTAAGGGACATACAAGTGATGCAAAACTGTTTTAGAATTAAGAGACATACAAGTGATGCAAAACTGTTCAAGAATTAAGGGACATACAAGTGATGCAAAACTGTTCTAGAATTAAGGGACATACAAGTGATGCAAAACTGTTCTAGAATTAAGGGACATACAAGTGATGCAAAACTGTTTTAGAATTAAGAGACATACAAGTGATGCAAAACTATTCTAGAATTAAGGGACATACAAGTGATGCAAAACTGTTCTAGAATTAATGGACATACAAGTGATGCAAAACTGTTCTAGAATTAAGTAACATACAAGTGATGCAAAACTGTTCTAGAATAAAGAGACATACAAGTGATGCAAAACTGTTCTAGAATTAAGGGACATACAAGTGATGCAAAACTGTTCTAGAATTAAGGGACATACAAGTGATGCAAAACTGTTCTAGAATTAAGGGACTTACAAGTGATGCAAAACTGTTCTAGAATTAAGGGACATACAAGTGATGCAAAACTGTTCTACAATAAAAGGGACATACAAGTGATTCAAAACTGTTCTAGAATTAAGGGACATACAAGTGATGCAAAACTGTTTTTGAATTAAGAGACATACAAGTGATGCAAAACTGTTCTAGAATTAAGAGACATACAAGTGATGCAAAACTGTTCTAGAATTAAGGGACATACAAGTGATGCAAAACTGTTTTAGAATTAAGGGACATACAAGTGATGCAAAACTGTTCTAGAATTAAGGGACATACAAGTGATGCAACACTGTTCTAGAATTAAGGGACATACAAGTGATGCAAAACTGTTCTAGAATTAAGGGACATACAAGTGATGCAAAACTGTTCCAGAATTAAGGGACATACAAGTGATGCAAAACTGTTCTAGAATTAAGGGACATACAAGTGATGCAAAAGTGTTTTAGAATTAAGGGACATACAAGTGATGCAAAACTGTTCTAGAATTAAGGGACATACAAGTGATGCAAAACTGTTCCAGAATTAAGGGACATACAAGTGATGCAAAACTGTTCCAGAATTAAGGGACATACAAGTGATGCAAAACTGTTCTAGAATTAAGAGACATACAAGTGATGCAAAACTGTTTTAGAATTAAGGGACATACAAGTGATGCAAAACTGTTCTAGAATTAAGGGACATACAAGTGATGCAAAACTGTTTTAGAATTAAGAGACATACAAGTGATGCAAAACTGTTCAAGAATTAAGGGACATACAAGTGATGCAAAACTGTTCTAGAATTAAGGGACATACAAGTGATGCAAAACTGTTATAGAATTAAGGGACATACAAGTGATGCAAAACTGTTTTAGAATTAAGAGACATACAAGTGATGCAAAACTGTTCTAGAATTAATGGACATACAAGTGATGCAAAACTGTTCTAGAATTAAGTAACATACAAGTGATGCAAAACTGTTCTAGAATTAAGAGACATACAAGTGATGCAAAACTGTTCTAGAATTAAGGGACATACAAGTGATGCAAAACTGTTCTAGAATTAAGGGACATACAAGTGATGCAAAACTGTTCTAGAATTAAGGGACTTACAAGTGATGCAAAACTGTTCTAGAATTAAGGGACATACAAGTGATGCAAAACTGTTCTAGAATTAAGGGACATACAAGTGATGCAAAACTGTCCTAGAATTAAGAGACATACAAGTGATGCAAAACTGTTCTAGAATTAAGGGACATACAAGTGATGCAAAACTGTTCTAGAATTAAGGGACATACAAGTGATGCAAAACTGTTCTAGAATTAAGGGACATACAAGTGATGCAAAACTGTTCTAGAATTAAGGGACTTACAAGTGATGCAAAACTGTTCTAGAATTAAGGGACATACAAGTGATGCAAAACTGTTCTACAATAAAAGGGACATACAAGTGATTCAAAACTGTTCTAGAATTAAGGGACATACAAGTGATGCAAAACTGTTTTTGAATTAAGAGACATACAAGTGATGCAAAACTGTTCTAGAATTAAGAGACATACAAGTGATGCAAAACTGTTCTAGAATTAAGGGACATACAAGTGATGCAAAACTGTTTTAGAATTAAGGGACATACAAGTGATGCAAAACTGTTCTAGAATTAAGGGACATACAAGTGATGCAACACTGTTCTAGAATTAAGGGACATACAAGTGATGCAAAACTGTTCTAGAATTAAGGGACATACAAGTGATGCAAAACTGTTCCAGAATTAAGGGACATACAAGTGATGCAAAACTGTTCTAGAATTAAGGGACATACAAGTGATGCAAAAGTGTTTTAGAATTAAGGGACATACAAGTGATGCAAAACTGTTCTAGAATTAAGGGACATACAAGTGATGCAAAACTGTTCCAGAATTAAGGGACATACAAGTGATGCAAAACTGTTCCAGAATTAAGGGACATACAAGTGATGCAAAACTGTTCTAGAATTAAGAGACATACAAGTGATGCAAAACTGTTTTAGAATTAAGGGACATACAAGTGATGCAAAACTGTTCTAGAATTAAGGGACATACAAGTGATGCAAAACTGTTTTAGAATTAAGAGACATACAAGTGATGCAAAACTGTTCAAGAATTAAGGGACATACAAGTGATGCAAAACTGTTCTAGAATTAAGGGACATACAAGTGATGCAAAACTGTTATAGAATTAAGGGACATACAAGTGATGCAAAACTGTTTTAGAATTAAGAGACATACAAGTGATGCAAAACTGTTCTAGAATTAATGGACATACAAGTGATGCAAAACTGTTCTAGAATTAAGTAACATACAAGTGATGCAAAACTGTTCTAGAATTAAGAGACATACAAGTGATGCAAAACTGTTCTAGAATTAAGGGACATACAAGTGATGCAAAACTGTTCTAGAATTAAGGGACATACAAGTGATGCAAAACTGTTCTAGAATTAAGGGACTTACAAGTGATGCAAAACTGTTCTAGAATTAAGGGACATACAAGTGATGCAAAACTGTTCTAGAATTAAGGGACATACAAGTGATGCAAAACTGTCCTAGAATTAAGAGACATACAAGTGATGCAAAACTGTTCTAGAATTAAGGGACATACAAGTGATGCAAAACTGTTCTACAATAAAGGGACATACAAGTGATGCAAAACTGTTCTAGAATTAAGGGACATACAAGTGATGCAAAACTGTTCCAGAATTAAGGGACATACAAGTGATGCAAAACTGTTCCAGAATTAAGGGACATACAAGTGATGCAAAACTGTTCTAGAATTAAGGGACATACAAGTGATGCAAAACTGTTTTAGAATTAAGGAACATACAAGTGATGCAAAACTGTTCGAGAATTAAGGGACATACAAGTGATGCAAAACTGTTTTAGAATTAAGAGACATACAAGTGATGCAAAACTGTTATAGAATTAAGGGACACACAAGTGATGCAAAACTGTTCTAGAATTAAGGGACATACAAGTGATGCAAAACTGTTCTAGAATTAAGAGACATACAAGTGATGCAAAACTGTTCTAGAATTAAGGGACATACAAGTGATGCAAAACTGTTCTAGAATTAAGGGACATACAAGTGATGCAAAACTGTTCCAGAATTAAGGGACATACAAGTGATGCAAAACTGTTCTAGAATTAAGGGACATACAAGTGATGCAAAACTTTTCTAGAATTAAGGGACATACAAGTGATGCAAAACTGTTCCAGAATTAAGGGACATACAAGTGATGCAAAACTGTTCTAGAATTAAGGGACATACAAGTGATGCAAAACTGTTCTAGAATTAAAGGACATACAAGTGATGCAAAACTGTTCTACAATAAAGGGACATACAAGTGATGCAAAACTGTTCTAGAATTAAGGGACATACAAGTGATGCAAAACTGTTTTAGAATTAAGAGACATACAAGTGATGCAAAACTGTTCTAGAATTAAGAGACATACAAGTGATGCAAAACTGTTCTAGAATTAAGGGACATACAAGTGATGCAAAACTGTTCCAGAATTAAGGGACACACAAGTGATGCAAAACTGTTCTAGAATTAAGGGACATACAAGTGATGCAAAACTGTTCTAGAATTAAGGGACATACAAGTGATGCAAAAGTGTTTTAGAATTAAGGAACATACAAGTGATGCCAAACTGTTTTAGAATTAAGGGACATACAAGTGATGCAAAACTGTTCTAGAATTAAGGGACATACAAGTGATGCAAAACTGTTTTAGAATTAAGAGACATACAAGTGATGCAAAACTGTTCAAGAATTAAGGGACATACAAGTGATGCAAAACTGTTCTAGAATTAAGGGACATACAAGTGATGCAAAACTGTTCTAGAATTAAGGGACATACAAGTGATGCAAAACTGTTTTAGAATTAAGAGACATACAAGTGATGCAAAACTGTTCTAGAATTAAGGGACATACAAGTGATGCAAAACTGTTCTAGAATTAATGGACATACAAGTGATGCAAAACTGTTCTAGAATTAAGTAACATACAAGTGTGCAAAACTGTTCTAGAATTAAGAGACATACAAGTGATGCAAAACTGTTCTAGAATTAAGGGACATACAAGTGATGCAAAACTGTTCTAGAATTAAGGGACATACAAGTGATGCAAAACTGTTCTAGAATTAAGAGACTTACAAGTGATGCAAAACTGTTCTAGAATTAAGGGACATACAAGTGATGCAAAACTGTTCTAGAATTAAGGGACATACAAGTGATGCAAAACTGTCCTAGAATTAAGAGACATACAAGTGATGCAAAACTGTTCTAGAATTAAGGGACATACAAGTGATGCAAAACTGTTCTACAATAAAGGGACATACAAGTGATGCAAAACTGTTCTAGAATTAAGGGACATACAAGTGATGCAAAACTGTTCCAGAATTAAGGGACATACAAGTGATGCAAAAGTGTTTTAGAATTAAGAAACATACAAGTGATGCAAAACTGTTCTAGAATTAAGGGACATACAAGGTATGCAAAACTGTTCTAGAATTAAGGGACATACAAGTGATGCAAAACTGTTTTAGAATTAAGAGACATACAAGTGATGCAAAACTGTTATAGAATTAAGGGACATACAAGTGATGCAAAACTGTTCCAGAATTAAGGGACATACAAGTGATGCAAAACTGTTCTTGAATTAAGGGACATACAAGTAATGCAAATCTCTTCTAGAAATAAGGGACATACAAGTGATGCAAAACTGTTCTAGAATTAAGGGACATACAAGTGATGCAAAACTCTTCTAGAAATAAGGGACATACAAGTGATGCAAAACTGTTCTACAATAAAGGGACATACAAGTGATGCAAAACTGTTCTAGAATTAAGGGACATACAAGTGATGCAAAACTGTTCCAGAATTAAGGGACATACAAGTGATGCAAAACTGTTCTAGAATTAAGGGACATACAAGTGATGCAAAACTGTTTTAGAATTAAGAGACATACAAGTGATGCAAAACTGTTCAAGAATTAAGGGACATACAAGTGATGCAAAACTGTTCTAGAATTAAGGGACATACAAGTGATGCAAAACTGTTCTAGAATTAAGGGACATACAAGTGATGCAAAACTGTTTTAGAATTAAGAGACATACAAGTGATGCAAAACTGTTCTAGAATTAAGGGACATACAAGTGATGCAAAACTGTTCTAGAATTAATGGACATACAAGTGATGCAAAACTGTTCTAGAATTAAGTAACATACAAGTGTGCAAAACTGTTCTAGAATTAAGAGACATACAAGTGATGCAAAACTGTTCTAGAATTAAGGGACATACAAGTGATGCAAAACTGTTCTAGAATTAAGGGACATACAAGTGATGCAAAACTGTTCTAGAATTAAGGGACTTACAAGTGATGCAAAACTGTTCTAGAATTAAGGGACATACAAGTGATGCAAAACTGTTCTAGAATTAAGGGACATACAAGTGATGCAAAACTGTCCTAGAATTAAGAGACATACAAGTGATGCAAAACTGTTCTAGAATTAAGGGACATACAAGTTATGCAAAACTGTTCTACAATAAAGGGACATACAAGTGATGCAAAACTGTTCTAGAATTAAGGGACATACAAGTGATGCAAAACTGTTCCAGAATTAAGGGACATACAAGTGATGCAAAAGTGTTTTAGAATTAAGAAACATACAAGTGATGCAAAACTGTTCTAGAATTAAGGGACATACAAGGTATGCAAAACTGTTCTAGAATTAAGGGACATACAAGTGATGCAAAACTGTTTTAGAATTAAGAGACATACAAGTGATGCAAAACTGTTATAGAATTAAGGGACATACAAGTGATGCAAAACTGTTCCAGAATTAAGGGACATACAAGTGATGCAAAACTGTTCTTGAATTAAGGGACATACAAGTAATGCAAATCTCTTCTAGAAATAAGGGACATACAAGTGATGCAAAACTGTTCTAGAATTAAGGGACATACAAGTGATGCAAAACTCTTCTAGAAATAAGGGACATACAAGTGATGCAAAACTGTTCTACAATAAAGGGACATACAAGTGATGCAAAACTGTTCTAGAATTAAGGGACATACAAGTGATGCAAAACTGTTCCAGAATTAAGGGACATACAAGTGATGCAAAACTGTTCCAGAATTAAGGGACATACAAGTGATGCAAAACTGTTCTAGAATTAAGGGACATACAAGTGATGCCAAACTGTTTTAGAATTAAGGGACATACAAGTGATGCAAAACTGTTTTAGAATTAAGAAACATACAAGTGATGCAAAACTGTTCTAGAATTAAGGGACATACAAGGTATGCAAAACTGTTCTAGAATTAAGCGACATACAAGTGATGCAAAACTGTTTTGGAATTAAGAGACATACAAGTGATGCAAAACTGTTATAGAATTAAGGGACATACAAGTGATGCAAAACTGTTCCAGAATTAAGGGACATACAAGTGATGCAAAACTGTTCTAGAATTAAGGGACATACAAGTGATGCAAAACTCTTCTAGAAATAAGGGACATACAAGTGATGCAAAACTGTTCTAGAATTAAGGGACATACAAGTGATGCAAAACTGTTGTAGAATTAAGAGACATACAAGTGATGCAAAACTGTTCTAGAAATAAGGGACATACAAGTGATGCAAAACTGTTCTAGAATTAAGGGACATACAAGTGATGCAAAACTGTTCTAGAATTAAGGGACATACAAGTGATGCAAAACTGTTCTAGAATTAAGGGACATACAAGTGATGCAAAACTGTTCCAGAATTAAGGGACATACAAGTGATGCAAAACTGTTTTAGAATTAAGAGACATACAAGTGATGCAAAACTGTTCTAGAATATAGGGACATACAAGTGATGCAAAACTGTTCTAGAATTAAGAGACATACAAGTGATGCAAAACTGTTTTAGAATTTAGAGACATACAAGTGATGCAAAACTGTTCTAGAAATAAGGGACATACAAGTGATGCAAAACTGTTCTAGAATTAAGGGACATACAAGTGATGCAAAACTGTTCTAGAATTAAGGGACATACAAGTGATGCAAAACTGTTATAGAATTAAGGGACATACAAGTGATGCAAAACTGTTCTAGAATTAAGGGACATACAAGTGATGCAAAACTGTTCTAGAATTAAGGGACATACAAGTGATGAAAAACTGTTTTAGAATTAAGGGACACACAAGTGATGCAAAACTGTTCTGACGAATCAAACTTTGCTTCTGACTAGCCAATTTTCATTTGTTATTATTGTACCGTCTTAAAATTACTAAGTACTGCCGAGACGACAGCGTTTATGAAACATAATCACCTAAAAATAAAAATTAGCAAGTGGAGTAACTCATTTCAAACTGAAGCATATAACAAGAGTTGTCTACCTTAAGTTTAAAATGTGCAAACAAATAAAGATTAAAAACTAGAATGAGTTCACTGCAACACCGGGCAACGCCGTGTAAGAACATATTCTTGTGCTTGTTTTATAAGCACTTCCATGAAATGTGCTCCGATGAACTTTCTGCACTTCTATATATCTGATCTACTCGACTAGCAGCAAAGAGTAGCGCCCTCCCCAGATGTCTACTTTAACAGCTTTTCTTCTTGGTCCGCTTGCCTTTGGATACACCACCTCCCTCATGTTCCCTATTTTTCGACCGTACCAATATGCAGAAATTTAAATGTAATGTGAACAAAGATCTTACTGCCCAACTGCCCACCCAGACTGTACCCCTATTAATCTGGACCCTATTACACAAGTCGTTTACGTTTCGGTGACCCTATGTCTGGCTTGGGGTGAATAAGTGTAAAAAATAAAAAATATTATCAACCACATAAAATTCAATTCTGTCCGGAATGTCTTACCTATATTTGAAAACTAATTTGACAAAAATACTACTACTACTACTACTACTACTACTAATAATAATTATGATAATACTAATCATAACGATAATACTGATACTACCACTACTAATAATCATATTTTTATTCTGATATTATTAAGTAAAAAAAAGTAAAGTGGTCGATCATAGTCGAGAGCGATCACCAAATGTAGGGGAGGGCGCCACTGGTTTCCCAGGATAACCCCACTTACCTTTGATCCTCACCTTATAATGCTAAGTGTTTAGTACCATTTCTTAAGTCTTTGGTATGACTCGACCGAGGATTGAACCCTAGTCTTCATTAGCGAACACTCTTACCTTGTTGCTAGATAGCCTGTTTTTTGATCATCTTAACATTAATAGGAATTTGCTTTTATTCTACTGGTTGCAAAACAATCAGTACTCGTGAGAGATCACGAAAAGCTATTGAAAAAAAAGCACAAAATCGTTATTTGTCGGTTTTATAAGACTAAGCATGTTTAAAGGAAGGATTAACTGTCTAAATATAATTTGATGTTTCAATGTTTTTATGCTCAATTTCTCATAAAGCGTTCGCCTTTTTTACTAAACATCTTCAAGGAATTATTTGTTAATAATAAGTATAAATGCTAGAAATAATTAATATCCATAATAATAATGAGCCATTGTGAAATGAGTTACAAAAATACGATCAAGATATTATGGCCACTTTGAAAGATATTTACTTTATAGTATTTTATTTACTTCCTTTCAAGGAGGTTAGAGACAAGTTATACTGTGGGTTAGAAAGATATTTAGTTTATAGTATCTTATTTTCTTCCTTTCAAGGAGGTTAGACACAAGTTAAACTGTGGGTTTAAAAGATATTTAGTTTATAGTATTTTATTTACTTCCTTTCAAGGAGGTTAGACACAAGTTAAACTGTGGGTTTGAAAGATATTTAGTTTATAGTATTTTATTTACTCCCTTTCAAGGAGGTTAGACACAAGTTTAACTGTGGTTCTGAAAGATATTAAGTTTATAGTATTTTATTTACTTCCTTTCAAGGAGGGTAGACACAAGTTAAACTGTGGTTTTAAAAGATATTTAGTTTATAGTATTTTATTTACTTCCTTTCAAGGAGGTTAGACACAAGTTAAACTGTGGGTTTGAAAGATATTTAGTTTATAGTATTTTATTTACTCCCTTTCAAGGAGGTTAGACACAAGTTTAACTGTGGTTCTGAAAGATATTAAGTTTATAGTATTTTATTTACTTCCTTTAAAGGATGTTAGACACAAGTTAAACTGTGGGTTTAAAAGATATTAAGTTTATAGTATTTTATTTACTTCCTTTCAAGGAGGTTAGACACAAGTTAAACTGTGGTTTTGAAAGATATTTAGTTTATAGTATTTTATTTACTCCCTTTCAAGGAGGTTAGACACAAGTTAAACTGTGGTTTTGAAAGATATTTAGTTTATAGTATTTTATTTACTCCCTTTCAAGGAGGTTAGACACAAGTTAAACTGTGGTTTTGAAAGATATTTAGTTTATAGTATTTTATTTACTCCCTTTCAAGGAGGTTAGACACAAGTTAAACTGTGGTTTTGAAAGATATTTAGTTTATAGTATTTTATTTACTCCCTTTCAAGGAGGTTAGACACAAGTTAAACTGTGGTTTTGAAAGATATTTAGTTTATAGTATTTTATTTACTCCCTTTCAAGGAGGTTAGACACAAGTTATACTGTGGTTTTGAAAGATATTTAGGTCATAGTATTTTATTTACTTCCTTTCAATGAGGTTAGGCACATATTAAACTGTGGGTTAGAAAGATATTAAGTTTATAGTATTTTATTTACTTCCTTTAAAGGATGTTAGACACAAGTTATACTGTGGTTTTGAATTATATTTAGTTTATAGTATTTTATTTACTTCCTTTCAAGGAGGGTAGACACAAGTTAAACTGTGGTTTTGAAAGATATTTAGTTTATAGTATCTTATTTTCTTCGCTTTCAAAGAGGTTAGACACAAGTTATACTGTGGTTTTGAAAGATATTAAGTTTATAGTATTTTATTTACTTCCTTTAAAAGATGTTAGACACAAGTTATACTGTGGTTTTGAAATATATTTTGTTTATAGTATTTTATTTACTTCCTTTCAAGGAGGGTAGACACAAGTTAAACTGTGGTTTTAAAAGATATTTAGTTTATAGTATCTTATTTTCTTCCTTTCAAGGAGGTTAGACACAAATTATACTGTGGTTTTGAAAGATATTTAGTTTATAGTATTTTATTTACTTCCTTTCAAGGAGGGTAGACACAAGTTAAACTGTGGTTTTGAAAGATATTTAGTTTATAGTATTTTACTTACTTCCTTTCAAGGAGGTTAGACACAAGTTAAACTGTTGTTTTGAAAGATATTTAGTTTATAGTATTTTACTTACTTCCTTTCAAGGAGGTTAGACACAAGTTTAACTGTGGTTCTGAAAGATATTTAGTTTATAGTATTTTATTTACTTCCTTTAAAGGATGTTAGACACAAGTTAAACTGTGGGTTTAAAAGATATTAAGTTTATAGTATTTTATTTACTTCCTTTCAAGGAGGTTAGACACAAGTTAAACTGTGGTTTTGAAAGATATATAGTTTATAGTATCTTATTTACTTCCTTTCAAGGAGGGTAGACACAAGTTATACTGTGGTTTTGAAAGATATTAAGTTTATAGTATTTTATTTACTTCCTTTAAAGGATGTTAGACACAAGTTATACTGTGGTTTTGAAAGATATTTAGTTTATAGTATTTTATTTACTTCCTTTCAAGGAGGTTAGACACAAGTTAAACTGTGGTTTTGAAAGATATATAGTTTATAGTATCTTATTTACTTCCTTTCAAGGAGGGTAGACACAAGTTAAACTGTGGGTTTGAAAGATATTTAGTTTATAGTATTTTATTTACTTCCTTTAAAGGATGTTAGACACAAGTTATACTGTGGTTTTGAAAGATATTAAGTTTATAGTATTTTATTTACTTCCTTTCAAGGAGGTTAGACACAAGTTAAACTGTAGTTTTTAAAGATATTTAATTTATAATATTTTTTTTACTTTCTTTTGAAGGAATTAGACACAAGTTAAACTGTAGTTTTTAAAGATATTTTATTTATAATATTTGTTTTACTTTTTTTGAAGGAATTAGACACAAGTTAAACTGTGGTTTTGAAAAGCCAGTGCACTAGGATACGCGCACTCTGGCCTACAAATTAGCAATAAACTAACCTCTTTTCATAGAGAAGGTTAAGCCTGGGAAGGTTTACTTGCTAGGACTGAACAGAACTATACCTTAGTCACGGTCGGGCTTATTGTCAGAGGCGTATCCCCGACTGGTACGAGGTATTTTCAGGGTGGTTTCGTCGTTAATCTTTAACTTTTTTTTGCAATTACATTTTTTGCATTGTAGATTAGAATTTTTCTCAATTTTATATATATATATATATATATATATATATATATATATATATATATATATACTAGTAAAATACGTGTTCCAAGATCTGTATAAGCAATAAATATAGCATTAGTTTTAAAATTTAATGTTTTTTTTCTTTGGGGTGTATGGTATGGTTTCGGTAGCAGTCCCTTAAATGGTAAATTAAAAAAAAATGCGGCCACACTACTCACCCTGAGTTTGAGTGGCCGTACCCGCTAAATGGTAAAGTTTACTAAAAAAAATATGTGTCCATGTTACTCACTGGGTTACCGAGAATATATATTCCAAAATTAATAATGATCGTTTCATTATTTTAGGAGTTTATCGTGTACAACGAAATATATTACCTAACTTTATATATATGCACCCCATTAATGTTGAAATTTCCCAAAAAATAATGTGCCTATGTTACTCACAGTGTTGTCTAGAATATATATGTTGTAGACCCGTGCTAGGGGTCACAAAGATAACAACCACAAATTGTGACAGGTTAAAATATACAATGTATTTATTCATAGCAATACAGTAACGCCACTAAATGTGGTAGGAGATGACCGGATTCCTACCATGCGGTAAAACATGAATAGGAATGCCCTTTATTTAACACCCACCCACTATAGGAGTATGTGACACAAGGTCGGAAAGTGGGATTTGAAAAGCCAGCGCCCGAGAACGTGAGCGCTTTAGCCATTAAAAATTGCCTGGACAGCCCCGTCGGCATTCCCCGGTAGGGGCGCCTCAGGCAGTAAGCTATCAACTTACTCCTCCCTAAAGAGGAGAGGCAAAGCCTGGGAGGGTGGACATCCTAGAACTGCACAGGACAGACCCATAGACCGGCGGAATCATGCCCCGAAGGCCAAGACAACACCGGTCTATAGGGTGTAGTATCCATCGGAACAGATACCACACGTGGACACTCACATGATAGGAATGTCCTCGATATTTAACACCTACCCACTATAGGAGTATGTGACACAAGGTCGGAAAGTGGGATTTGAAAAGCCAGCGCCCGAGAACGTGAGCGCTTTAGCCATTAAAAATTGCCTGGACAGCCCCGTCGGCATTCCCCGGTAGGGGCGCCTCAGGCAGTAAGCTATCAACTTACTCCTCCCCAAAGAGGAGAGGCAAAGCCTGGGAGGGTGGACCTCCTAGAACTGCACAGGACAGACCCATAGACCGGCGGAATCATGCCCCGAAGGCCAAGACAACACCGGTCTATAGGGTGTAGTATCCATCGGAACGGATACCACACGTGGACACTCACATGATAGGAATGTCCTCGATATTTAACACCTACCCACTATAGGAGTATGTGACACAAGGTCGGAAAGTGGGATTTGAAAAGCCAGCGCCCGAGAACGTGAGCGCTTTAGCCATTAAAAATTGCCTGGACAGCCCCGTCGGCATTCCCCGGTAGGGGCGCCTCAGGCAGTAAGCTATCAACTTACTCCTCCCCAAAGAGGAGAGGCAAAGCCTGGGAGGGTGGACCTCTTAGAACTGCACAGGACAGACCCATACACCGGCGAAATCATGCCCCGAAGGCCAAGACAACACCGGTCTATAGGGTGTAGTATCCATCGGAACAGATACCACACGTGGACACTCACATGATAGGAGTGTCATCTGTTTGAGTCTATATATATATATATATATATATATATATATATATATATATATATATATATATATATATATATAGGTGTGTGTGTGTTCTAGAACTTTTTCACTTTAAATGCTACGCAATTATGCACAATATAGAAATATGCATGAACTGTGAGTTAATGTTAATAGTTAAATGAAACGAATCATTCAATAAGAAAACAGAAAATAACGAATAATGAATTAATAAGAGTCACTCGCATATATCACGATAGAGTATATTAATGAGTTGTTTTTACTTTTTAAATAGAAAAGCGAACTTTTTAAAATTGTTAAATCTCTGTCAGGTATTTGCTTGAAAAATTGGAAGCACGTATTAATATTTTCTTGTTTTTTGTTCTTTTGGAGAAGTGATAATTTCTTGTGCGATAATTTTTGTTCTTTTGGAGAAGTGATAATTTTTGTTCTTTTGGAGAAGTGATAATTTTTTGTGCGATAATTCTTGTTTTTTTGAAGAAGTGATAATTTTTGTTCTTTTGGAGAAGTGATAATTTTTGTGCGATAATTTTTGTTCTTTTGGAGAAATGATAATTTTTGTTTTTTTGGAGAAGTGCTAATTTTTGTTCTTTTGGAGAAGTGCTAATTTTTTGTGCGATAATTTTTGTTCTTTTGGAGAAGTGCTAATTTTTGTTCTTTTGGAGAAGTGCTAATTTTTTGTGCGATAATTTTTGTTCTTTTGGAGAAGTGATAATTTTTGTTCTTTTGGAGAAGTGCTAATTTTTTGTGCGATAATTTTTGTTCTTTTGGAGGAGTGATAATTTTTGTTCTTTTGGAGAAGTGCTATTTTTTTGTGCGATAATTTTTGTTCTTTTGGAGGAGTGATAATTTTTGTTCTTTTGGAGAAGTGCTATTTTTTTGTGCGATAATTTTTGTTCTTTTGGAGAAGTGATAATTTTTGTTCTTTTGGAGAAGTGATAATTTTTTGTGCGATAATTTTTGTTCTTTTGGAGAAGTGATAATTTTTGTTCTTTTGGAGAAGTGCTAATTTTTGTTCTTTTGGAGAAGTGCTAATTTTTTGTGCGATAATTTTTGTTCTTTTGGAGAAGTGATAATTTTTGTTCTTTTGGAGAAGTGCTAATTTTTGTTCTTTTGGAGAAGTGCTAATTTTTTGTGCGATAATTTTTGTTCTTTTGGAGAAGTGATAATTTTTGTTCTTTTGGAGAAGTGCTAATTTTTTGTGCGATAATTTTTGTTCTTTTGGAGGAGTGATAATTTTTGTTCTTTTGGAGAAGTGCTATTTTTTTGTGCGATAATTTTTGTTCTTTTGGAGGAGTGATAATTTTTGTTCTTTTGGAGAACTGCTATTTTTTTGTGCGATAATTTTTGTTCTTTTGGAGAAGTGATAATTTTTGTTCTTTTGGAGAAGTGATAATTTTTGTTCTTTTGGAGAAGTGCTATTTTTTTGTGCGATAATTTTTGTTCTTTTGGAGGAGTGATAATTTTTGTTCTTTTGGAGAACTGCTATTTTTTTGTGCGATAATTTTTGTTCTTTTGGAGAAGTGATAATTTTTGTTCTTTTGGAGAAGTGATAATTTTTTGTGCGATAATTTTTGTTCTTTTGGAGAAGTGATATTTTTTTGTGCGATAATTTTTGTTCTTTTGGAGAAGTGATAATATTTTGTACGATTATTTTTGTTCTTTTGGAGAAGTGATAATTTTTTGTGCGACAATTTTTGTTCTTTTGGAGAAGTGATAATTTTCGAACGACTCTCGCCCATCTTCGGTTACTTTCGGAAATATAAAAAAATTATTTCGTTGGTTTAAAACGTGGCAATTTAAAATCAATTGCATTTGTTTAAAAAATGTACAGGTTTCAACCATTTTTGTGGGTTGTGAACGTGGAGTTTTTTGTCCATATAAATATAATTCTATCATGTTTAAACAAATACAATGCTGCCTACCAATTTGAATTTAAATAAAATTGGAACAATAACATACTCGTTAGAGCAAATGAAAAGCTAGAGAGAGATTTTTCGTCTCTCTCTCTCTCTGCTCTTTGATACACATCCCGATTTGAATTATTTGTACATATTCGACTGTGGTTCAACGGTAGTCCTGTTGGCCGAGTTAGTTGAAGCGATGGCAGCTAAACATGTTTCATCTTCATAGTCACAGGTCCGAACCCTGTACGAGTCTGATTTTTCTCTTTGTGAATGGTCTATGTTCCCAATCCCATAGAATAAATAACCGTTTATTTGATGACGGTATTACATATGCAAACCTGAGTATCTACCAAAAAGCAGTGTTATACACATATGTATAACAGATTTAATACCTATCTCTCCCTATAAAGTTAAGTATGGGTATATATATATATATATATATATATATATATATATATATATATATATATATATATATATATATATATATATATATATATATATATATATATAAAACGCACAAACATGCATACTTATGTGATCAGGTTCAGTATAGTCATTTGTGTCGTGTCTCTCTCGCCTTACATGGAAACTTTTAGTTTTTTTTTAAATGAATATTCGTTTTAATGTCCACACACATAGGTGTCATCTTCAGCAAGCGTCATCAGCGTGGCTAATGTAACCAAATTGAATTTATTTCTGACAGTATGTACTACCGTAGTCTGATTTGCCGTCAGCTAAAGATGGCCCCTCTTCATAGGCACATGTTCGAACCCTGTACTAGTCTCATTTTTCTCTTTGTGAATGTTCCATGTTTCATGTTCCCAGTCCCGTAGAATAAATACAAACGATAGCATAGAGCAGAAGAACTCCACATTCCACACAACTCCCACTAGGGGCCTCATTCAAGACAATAATGAAATCTGTTACTAATGGATATATGGTATCTGTCTGTCCGAAGCCAAAAACTATATTATTACTTCTATTAATTTTTAGTATTGTATCAATTAATCCTCAATTCAGTGGAGTATCTGTTTGTTGTCATGCGTCTATCTTCCCAGGCATTACCTCTTCCTTTGGGGTGTAGTATAGTATATGTTCTGTGCTGATGATATTATTATCCCAGGCATTAACTTCTCAATTTTGAGGGGTGTAGTATGGTATCTGTTGTCATGAGTCTATCCTCCCAGGCATTACCTCCTTCTTTGTGGGTCTACCGTAGTATCTGTTCTGTTGTCATGAGACCATCTTCCCAGGCATTACCTCTTCTTTATGGACGGGGGTAGTATAGTATCCGTTCTGTGGTCATGATACCATTCTCCTAGGCATGAACTCATCCTTTTAGTTGTCATGAGTCCATCCTCCCAAGCATTACCTTCTCATTTGTGGGTATAGTGTAGTATTTGTTATGTTTTCATGAGACCAAGACATTATCTCTTCTTTGTGGATAGTATAGTATCTGTTCCGTGATCATAATACCATTCTCTAAGGCATTACCTTTTGCTTAGGGAGGGGGGCACAATCGTTAGTTAATTAGCAAACTCGACATTTACATTATATATATTAGCAAAAATATGCGATCGGAGTGAACTTATTTTTTGCTAATGGTTTAAAACAGTCGATGCTACACTGTAATTCGGTTCATTTTTGGATTGGTGGCTACCCGAGAAATGTTGGTTATCTTTTATCCAGGAGCACAATTTAACCATAATACTTGACTTTGGCATTTAAACTTTGATGATTCTAGTCAGAGATTCGTATGTGTATGCCAATTTAAAGGCTCCAAAATCACTTTCGAATTTGCTACGACCACGCAAAAATGTCAATGACAGCGTAATTTTTAAACACATAATAACTCAGGCATGTCAAACTCAGAGTCTCTCGAGGGCGATGTGGAGCTATTTGTGTTGTTATGAGGGTCACATGAGACTAATTGAAGTCGTTTCATAAAAGATTAATGCAAAGTATTTTTGTTACTTAAACTTTGAAGCATAAAATATGCACACAAATCATTTAGCTGCATTCATAAATGCAAATGAACAAAGTCATTTTACAAAAGAAGAAATAACGACATTTTAATCTTTAAAGACTCTTATGCAACAGCAAGAAATACATTTTGAAATCTATCTGTGACATAGCGTTTCTACATGGAACGAAATGAGAAAAGCGCGGCGTTTGTAAGTGAACGAGACACGTTTATTCAGCTGAAACTATAAAAACTGCATTTTCGGCCGGTAAATAATGAAATACATATTTCTTTTATGCGCGCCCGCAATTGATTTGACAATGGGCCACATGCAACCCACGGGCCGCATGTTTAATATACCTCGAATAACTAGTTGTATCTAACCGGTATTGCCCGGGCGAATTTTACTTTCATTTTCTTGTTTCACGAAGGAGAAACCAAAGTGACATTCAAAAAGTATGTGGCTTTAAAACAATGGCAACTTTTCCGGTTGTTTCTTTTCTTTAATTAGGGATTGTGCAAGATTGAAATGACTTTTATTCAGCTATCGTTTGGTCTGTTAATTAATTGAATAAAAATACTTAAAATTAAAACTTAATGATTACTTTACTTGTGACGGCACGCTATAAAAAATTGGTCGTCCCGATGATCGCGAGGAAAATCCAAAGTGATTTTGAAACCTTTAAGCTGCCTGGTGAGAGTGAACATTTCTAGCAAAAGTCAAGTATTATGGTTTATCTGTGCTGATAAAGTAAAAAGAAACAGTATTTAACGAAGGAGAAACGAAAGTAAAATTGAAATAAAATGCAATTTCCGCAAAAGTTGTTAGTCTAAAACAATGCACATTTTGAGATGCTTTATTTCCGAAGAGGTAATGGCGTGTTAGTTAAACGTCAAGAAATTGGTTGTTTTTGCCGAAAGGGAAAATGAACTTTATAACAAACTAAAATTAAAACAAGTGTGTAAACAATAAGTTGATTCACTTCGGAATGCTTTTCTTCTTTTGACGACAATATAGTGCGTATATATATATATATATATATAAAATATAATAACACGAAATCACATAATTGTCGATGCAATAATTTATTTCAACCGTTCGGTTTTTTCAAGCATCACTCAGACAATTACATTTTTGAGACTGATAGAAAATTGAATTTCCCTACTACAGTTCCAATACAATCATAGATGGTGGTAGTAGCAACCAATTTGATACATCTTTTATAGAGAGGGGGAAAATTTAAAACTTATATTTAACTATGGCGGGCGAAGGGGAGGGATCTTTAAGTTAATCAACTAAAAACTGCCATGTCAAAATTATGACACATACGACTTGGCGATATCAACCATATAGGCAATTTTACTCACGCGCATACACAAAAGTAAATACGCACACATCATATGCGCACTCACATACATAATCTCACTCGCACATTATCATAACTAAACATAATCACATACGCAACTTTTATTCATCTCTAGCCAGAATGCGTCCGGCGAAACTCGTGTTCTCAAATTCGGTTAGAGAAAAGAAAGAAAGAAACAATTAACAGGCACAGAGAAGATATAGACAGACCGCGTGTCATAAATTCTCAGTCCGTCTGGGTTCCAAGAAAGGGAATCTAATTGAAATACGATTACACGAACATACATATATGTATACATACAAATCCATACGCACATACACACACATATATACACATACACACCCACACATATACATATCTATACACATATACATATACACACATATATACATATATATATATATATATATATATATATATATATATATATATATATATATATATATATATATACATACATGAATACACCCATATATATCTCTGAATCTATTTGAAAAAATGCATACGCATGTAGTTGTTCACACATGTAAACATACATACGCATACATACACACACACATATATACATATACGCACATATACACACATATACATACGCACACATACATATATATCCACACACCTACACACAATATTTACATAACACTCTATATTCTTACTGATGTAATATGAGTTCTAAAAATTAGTCTTACCTTATTTATATTTTAGATTAATTTGATAATCTATTATTATAAATATCATGCGGGGGGGGGGGTTATCGTACCTAATGTTATTCAATTTGGTATCTTCACCGTTGTAATTCTAGAGGCCCATCGGATTACTAATTCAAGTCTAATAATGTCTATTGGTAATATTTGACATTTATACTTATATTAATTCAAAAACTAGTGTATTACCTGCAGAAAAAATTTTCATACCACTATCTTATTTTAAGTAAATAATAAATATCCGCGTACACACAAATACTATATATCACCAAGTCAGTAAATCTGTGTCTATCACAGATATTATTATAAATATTATGGGGGGGGGGGTTTACCGTAAGTAATGTTATTCAATTTGGTATCTTCACCGTTATAAGTCTAGAGGTCCATCGGATTACTAATTCAAGTCTAATAATGTCTAGTGGTAATATTTGGCATTTATACTTATATTAATTCAATAGCCGCAGAATTTTTTTAAAAAACACTATCTTATTTTAGGTAAATAATCTGAATAAATAAATATTTCAAAATACCATTATATACGCATACACACAAATACTATATATCACCAAGTCGGCAATTCTGTGTCTATAGCAGATATTATTATAATGTTGGTGGGGGGGGGGGTTACCTTAAATAATGTTATTTAATTTGGTATCTTCACCGTTATAAGTCTAGAGGTCCATCGGATTACTAGTCGTTCATTATTTTACATTTATATTTATGTCTGCTCAGAGATATATATGGGTGTATTCATGTATGTATATATATATATATATATATATGTATATATGTGTGTATATGTATATGTGTATAGATATGTATATGTGTGGGTGTGTATGTGTATATATGTGTGTGTATGTGCGTATGGATTTGTATGTATACATATATGTATGTGCGTGTAATCGTATTTCAATTAGATTCCCTTTCTTGGAACCCAGACGGACTGAGAATTTATGACACGCGGTCTGTCTATATCTTCTCTGTGCCTGTTAATTGTTTCTTTCTTTCTTTTCTCTAACCGAATTTGAGAACACGAGTTTCGCCGGACGCATTCTGGCTAGAGATGAATAAAAGTTGCGTATGTGATTATGTTTAGTTATGATAATGTGCGAGTGAGATTATGTATGTGAGTGCGCATATGATGTGTGCGTATTTACTTTTGTGTATGCGCGTGAGTAAAATTGCCTATATGGTTGATATCGCCAAGTCGTATGTGTCATAATTTTGACATGGCAGTTTTTAGTTGATTAACTTAAAGATCCCTCCCCTTCGCCCGCCATAGTTAAATATAAGTTTTAAATTTTCCCCCTCTCTATAAAAGATGTATCAAATTGGTTGCTACTACCACCATCTATGATTGTATTGGAACTGTAGTAGGGAAATTCAATTTTCTATCAGTCTCAAAAATGTAATTGTCTGAGTGATGCTTGAAAAAACCGAACGGTTGAAATAAATTATTGCATCGACAATTATGTGATTTCGTGTTATTATATTTTATTATTGCTCTGTTTACTACATTGAGCTCTCATACCCGGATTTCCTCCTGGAATTATTCCACTATAACACAAATATATATATATATATATATATATATATATATATATATATATATATATATATATATATATATATATAATATTTGTTTGTTATACAAATCAGTATCTTAACAATTCAAAACTTCAAATTAGTTTCAATAAGGGAACCATTCTTCAAAGAATTTCATAGCACCATTTAAATTTCCCCCTGATTCTATCTGGGGTTACTATAGTATAATTATCGCTTACCGGGGAGGTAATTGAAAACAAAGACCTATACAAAGATCAAACAGGTTTTCTTGAAAATAAATTACGGGGAATCCAATAGTGGGATCGGAAATCGACCGTCTAGTCGACAGTCGGCGCTCCTTACTATTCGGCTATAAGTTACCTGCTGTTGATAATCGAAATCTCAATGTTTATATAAACACTGTCAATTGCTGAAGAGTGCTCTATTTGTTTACACAGAGATTTGCATTGACGCTGATGGCAGTTGGTGCTTTCACTTACAAGAGAGTTCAATTCAATAAGAGGGCATTCGAAGTGCAGTAATAATCAAGATCTTTCTGATTCTCTATCTTCCGACCTAGAGCATGGGGTGTAATGGGGAAAGGGTGTCTGCTTTCTTTTAATGCGTCTAAAACTAAGCTTCTCTCCTTTCACCACCAACGCTCGGATCCTCATTTTGTCCCAATTGAAATGAATGGCTTTTCCCTTGAGAAAGCTTCCTGCTTTGATGAACTTCTGGGGCTGACCTTCACTTCAGACTTGAAATGGAAGACTTACATCAAATAAGCTAAGGTCACTTGAAAAATGGTTTAATTATTTTACCGCTACCGAAGGTATATTACGCATGATGCGATCCTCTACTTGTATAAGAGTCAAATACGTCCTACGATCGGGTACTGTTGCCACATCTGGGGAGGTGCTGCTCACAGCAGACTTTCCTACCTTGACAGAGTACAAAACCGACTTCGAAATCTAGTTGCGAATGATCTCTTCTCTTCCCTATAGCCACTTTCTCACCGAAAAGATATTGCTAGTCTTTCTCTGCTCTATCGTTATTTTCATGGAAAGTGCTCGACTGAGCTCCAATCTCTGGTTCACCTCTGTAAAAATTCACAACAAAAACTGGTCTAGCTATAACCACTATCAATAATTTCCCTTTCTCCCTCTGTGTACCTAAAACTAAATGGAGTTTCTTACCTAGAACTACTCGCCCGTAGAACACATACCACAGGACTGCTTCCCAGCTGACTACAACATAGTTGTTTTAAAGTCCAATGTAAACAAATTCTTGTGAAGCCCTTCTCTTAAATAATCAATTTCTGCCCAATTTCAACCATCGTTACTAATCATCATCGCCCATCTGACACACTAATTAACTCTTATCCTCAAGTGGCCTTCTGGCCTTGATAAGTGGTGACTCTTTAGTTAAAAAAAATTTAGTCACACACACACATAGCATGTAACAATATAAAAATTATTTTGTATAGTTCAGATCGATTCTTATGATAATCAATTTCCAAAGCGAAATAAATATTCAAACCTTTAATGAGTTATTTAAATATGTAACAAAACTTTAAATAAATAAAGTCACAGATCAGAGTTATATCTTACTATGATTTAATGTCTGTTTCGAAACAAAAAAAACATCACGTGTTTCAGGAGAAAATTCACATGTTCAAGTATTCTGTGAATTTTCTCCAGAAACACGTGAAACATTTTTTTGTTTCGAAACACATTAAATCACAGTATGATATAACGCTGATCTCTCTCACACACACACACACACACACACACACACACACACACACACACACACACACACATATATATATATATATATATATATATATATATTTCAAGACGTGAGGTTAC
>OY744521.1:55930779-55975779 GCA_963556195.1 Sepiola atlantica
AATTAATAGTAGTAAAAATAACAGCAGAAATAACAACAGTTAGTATTAACAATACCAATTTATGCAATTATAGAATTAAAAAATGTCCATTAGTGAATAAATACTTAGCAGCTAATGTCATATACAAAACAACAGTAATTACTACCAATAATGAACGAAAGAATACATAGGGGCCACGGAAAATAATTACAGGTATAGATATAATCATCACATAATGGCATTCAGGAGTGAAAATAGAAAAATGGTATCACATTGTCTAAATATATATGGGAATAAAAATGTATTGCCTCTGATATCAATTGGGAAAGCTTAAAATTAGCTCCTCCTTACAACACAAATAGCAGAAGCTATAAAGTATGTCTAGAGAAATAATAGCAAATCATAAACTTCAAACACCGATTTAATTTATTAAATTCAAAGCAAGAATTTCTCGCTATATGCAGACACATAAATAAATATTTATTTGTTATTTAAGGCCAGATTAAGTAAACAACATGTGCAATCGAACTTGTGCATAGTTTTATGATCAAAATCTGTAGAATAGAAACCAATTGCATATTAGTGAATTTACAACTAATATTACATTAAACATACATGAATTAATGAAAAATAAATAAAACCGCCAAATGCATGGCCAAGTGATTAGATAATCTCTGATAATCGGTGATACCGTGGAACTGTAGTAAAGCTTTAAAGCAATGTTTATATTATTATTATTATTATTATTATTATTATTATTATTATTATTATTATTATTATTATTATTATTATTATTATTATTATTATTATTATTATTATTATTATTATTATTATTATTATTTATACTAGCAAAAAGTCTGCTCCCTCTGGTCGCATATGTTTGCTAGTATATATAAGGAACATATATTACACTACCCCCACAAAAAGATGAGGTCTCTTGACAACAGAACATATACTACACTATCCCCTTAAAGTGAGGTAATGCCTGGGAGAATGGTATAACAATAGAACAGATATTACATTCCCTCTCCCCTGACTTGAGCATTGGAAGATAATACACTAGTCTGAAATAGTATAGTAAACTGAATAAGATAGTAATAGTATAATTTCGACTTCAGACAGACCTATACCAAATCTCCTCCATTAGTAAGAGAGAACGAGAGAGAGAGAGAGAGAGAGAGAACAGAGGGAGAAAGAGAGCAACTTAAAGGGATGGATAGATAGAAAGTGATGGGCTGGTTTGTGTGAAGAAATAGATAAATCACACGTAATACTATAAGCTCATAATCGAACATTGCAATATATCGCGGGTCAATTTTGATCTGAATTCAGCTTGAATTAATTTATTTATTCATTTATTTTTTAACAGGGTCAAACAAATGATTTTGTATGAAAATCAAATAAACTGCATTAAAAAATAACTAAAAAACAACAACACCAGAACGCACCGGAAGCCCCGCCCCCTCCAAATATATAAAGAAAGGAAATACGAAAGCAAATAAAGAAACAGTCAGTGACGCCCGGCCGTTTAAATATGAGTCGACATTAAACCACCTGCGACCACTCGCCATATAAAACCACGCATGCGCGCATTTCGAAATATTGTGCTTGGAACGTGCACAGCAGAAATAAACAAATATATACAGCATTTTTACGTTCTTGATACTACAGTGATGCGTGAGAAAATAAACATTTTCCTTGGTTTAGGAGCGCAAAAGAACCGATTGTCTTCTAACTTTAATTACAAAACATAAATTACTTTTTATTTGTCAGATTATAAGTATAGCCAAAATTAATGGGCGACCCTACCCCAAATAATTTTACCCTTTCTTTACACGAAATAACAGATTTTCACTAGGTTTCCTAATGAATTTTAAAATTCACTAAAATTTAGAAAATCAAACAATTTTAATGAAATTGTCAGTATTTTTTAATTAATAATCACGAAATATAACGAATCCATTATTGTAATTAGGTAATCTACTGAAAATGTATTATTTCGTGTAAACAAAAATACCTTTACTAAAGTTATATATCAGGGTACTACAAAAACACCTTTACTAAAGTTATATATCAGGGTACTACAAAAACACCTTTACTAAAGTTATATATCAGGGTACTACAAAAACACCTTTACTAAAGTTATATATCAGGGTACTACAAAAACACCTTTACTAAAGTTATATATCAGGGTACTACAAAAACACCTTTACTAAAGTTATATATCAGGGTACTACAAAAACACCTTTACTAAAGTTATATATCAGGGTACTACAAAAACACCTTTACTAAAGTTACATATCAGGGTACTACAAAAACACCTTTACTAAAGTTATATATCAGGGTACTACAAAAACACCTTTACTAAAGTTATATATCAGGGTACTACAAAAACACCTTTACTAAAGTTATATATCAGGGTACTACAAAAACACCTTTACTAAAGTTATATATCAGGGTACTACAAAAACACCTTTACTAAAGTTATATATCAGGGTAATACAAAAACACCTTTACTAAAGTTATATATCAGGGTACTACAAAAACACCTTTACTAAAGTTATATATCAGGGTACTACAAAAACACCTTTACTAAAGTTATATATCAGGGTACAACAAAAACACCTTTACTAAAGTAATATATAAGGGTACTACAAAAACACCTTTACTAAAGTTATATATCAGGGTACTACAAAAACACTTTTACTAAAGTTATATATCAGGGTACTACAAAAACACCTTTACTAAAGTTATATATCAGGGTACTACAAAAACACCTTTACTAAAGTTATATATCAGGGTACTACAAAAACACCTTTACTAAAGTTATATATCAGGGTACTACAAAAACACCTTTACTAAAGTTATATATCAGGGTACTACAAAAACACCTTTACTAAAGTTATATATCAGGGTACTACAAAAACACCTTTACTAAAGTTATATATCAGGGTACTACAAAAACACCTTTACTAAAGTTATATATCAGGGTACTACAAAAACACCTTTACTAAAGTTATATATCAGGGTACTACAAAAACACCTTTACTAAAGTTATATATCAGGGTACTACAAAAACACCTTTACTAAAGTTATATATCAGGGTACTACAAAAACACCTTTACTAAAGTTATATATCAGGGTACTACAAAAACACCTTTACTAAAGTTATATATCAGGGTACTACAAAAACACCTTTACTAAAGTTATATATCAGGGTACTACAAAAACACCTTTACTAAAGTTATATATCAGGGTACTACAAAAACACCTTTACTAAAGTTATATATCAGGGTACTACAAAAACACCTTTACTAAAGTTATATATCAGGGTACTACAAAAACACCTTTACTAAAGTTATATATCAGGGTACTACAAAAACACCTTTACTAAAGTTATATATCAGGGTACTACAAAAACACCTTTACTAAAGTTATATATCAGGGTACTACAAAAACACCTTTACTAAAGTTATATATCAGAGTACTACAAAAACACCTTTACTAAAGTTATATATCCGGGTACTACAAAAACACCTTTACTAAAGTTATATATCAGGGTAATACAATAACACCTTTACTAAAGTTATATATCAGGGTACTACAAAAACACCTTTACTAAAGTTATATATCAGGGTACTACAAAAACACCTTTACTAAAGTTATATATCAGGGTACTACAAAAACACCTTTACTAAAGTTATATATCAGGGTACTACAAAAACACCTTTACTAAAGTTATATATCAGGGTACTACAAAAACACCTTTACTAAAGTTATATATCAGAGTAATACAAAAACACCTTCACTAAAGTTATATATCCGGGTACTACAAAAACACCTTTACTAAAGTTATATATCAGAGTAATACAAAAACACCTTTACTAAAGTTATATATCCGGGTACTACAAAAAGACATTTTCTAAAGTTATATATCAGGGTACTACAAAAACACCTTTACTAAAGTTATATATCAGGGTACTACAAAAACACCTTTACTAAAGTTATATATCCGGGTACTACAAAAAGACGTTTTCTAAAGTTATATATCAGGGTAATACAAAAACACCTTTACTAAAGTTATATATCAGGGTACTACAAAAACAGATAAGAACACTTTTATAGATGTCGGTAACCATTTTGTTTATTCGGCAATTATAAAACTTCTTTGTTTTTTTTATGAAATATTTTAGTAAAAAGTAAGTACATTTTTAAAATTCAGTATCTTAAGACTTTAATTTGCTAATTATCTTTGAAATAGTTCCAGAAAACTGATATTTATCTTTCAAGAGATTAAAAAAATTATTTTCTTAAAATTTCAAATTTCACTGAATTTATGTTTTATCCGGCGCGAAAATAGTTTCATTTTAAAATTTATTTTCACACGTAAAAATATATTTTCTTAAATTTTAACTGAAACGAATAAATAATATTATGATAGTTCCGTCAAAAAATATATCGTAGGTATAAGCAACACCTAGCCTTCTTTTGCTCATTGATATAGTTTAAAAGCTTCAAAATCACTTTAAAATTATCACGATAATTACACATTGTCCGCCATTTGTAATCTGCTCATTATAGATTAAAATGGCTGACTTGTTTTTATTACATTGAGCTATCAAACGCATAAAAATAAACTAAAATAGCCTAGAAATGTGTATATATATTTATATATACACATTTCTAGGCTATTTTATACGACAGTGACGTGTGAGAAATTTAATGGTTTCCATTGAGAGCGCAAAAGACCTTAATACTTTCTGCTTTGGCCTTTAAACTTCATTCCAAACTAAGAGAGTAATTTGTATTTATCATTTTAATGGCTTCAAAATGACGTTCGAATTATCCCGACAGTAAACACATCTCCAAACATTTTTTAAATCTATTAATAATAGATTAAAATGACTAGCTTGTGTTTATAACTGTGACACTTTGAACACATAAAAGCAAAAATATACATATTCTTTGGTTCCTTGTTGTTCTGTCACGCCTAAGTTTTAAATAGATGTTTCTTTGCCTTGTCATGCTTAAGTTTGAAATGGCATTTTCTTTATCAGTTTGCAATAGTATTTTTTCGTCTGCCATGCTTAAGTTTGAAATAGCATTTTACTGGTACTTATTTTACTGGTACTTATTTTACTGGTACTTATTTTACTGGTACTTATTTACTTGCTCCCACGAGGGCTAAGTTAGACACAAAGTCTGTTTTTAATGTGGGGAAAATTCAGCTTACCACTCTGGATTTAAATCCAGAGTGGTAAGCTGAATTTTCCCCAAAAATAATTAAGAAAAAGAAGGTGAAGTGTAGTATCCGAACAGATACTACACTTTGTTTCTAGTCTAAAAGCCAATTACTGGTTTATTACGTTTGAGTTTGAAATAGTAGCTTCATCGGTATGTAACGTTTCAAGTTCAAATAGTATGTTCGTTCATATAAGTTTGAAATAGGATTTTGATCGCTGATCGCGCAGGTTGAATTGACGCATTTTACTTTATTGTACCCTCCCAAATCCCGACATTCAAAAACATTGAGATGTCATCAACGAGTATCGATAAATTACCGTCAGTGTATATATAGTTGAAAGACTGCTAGACGCGTCACCAGGATCACATGATGATGAAGCTGGCGAAGGAATCGCCGCAGAATCTCTCAGCGTCTTCAACATGATGGACTGCGAAATCCTTAGAAAAGTCGTAGATTATATGCACAATTGTTGGAGAAGCACCAATAATCACAGATTAAATTCACCAATTAAAAAACCACGAATGAACAACAAGTTAATAGTATTTAATGGTTTTAGTTTTAACTAGCAGGGCCACCCAGCGTTGCCCGCGTAATCCCAGTGATGAATAAACTATTATCTAAAAATTGAAAAATAACAGAGTAAGCGTAATGGTAATGTTTATATTTCTTATTAAATATCTACAGTTATATTATAGGTTAGAATGAATTAATTAATACACACATTACAAGTATGCATAGCACATGGGTTCAAAAACTGAACATTAAAAAAACGCAAAACAAAACAAAACAAAAACAATTAAATATTAAATTAATTGTTAGATGCCATTCTGACGACTACATATGAAGCATGATTTTCTAACCCGAATTATATATATATTGTGACTTGTCACAAACGGACAAAACTTTTTCAAATATTTGTACATGTGTGTTATTTCTTTAAACGAATTATCCCAAGGAAGTCTTGAAATAAAGACGAAACGTTTATGGATACGTAAATAATATTTTTGATTTGATTTTTTTCATTTTCCATTACGTTGGAATATTATTTCCATTTTTATCATATATATATATATATATATATATATATATATATATATATATATATGATAAAAATGGAAATAATAATATATAATACCTAATAAATATAGTTTCATATATAAATGTATGTGTGTGTGTGTGTGTGTGTGTGTATATGTAAATTTGTTTGTTATTCCACATATGCTTCTATAGAAGTATTTTAAGGATGATTGGTTGTGTATGAAGCATAAAAACGATGTTGATGTTTTTGTAACAATTATATTTTATTATTTGATATTTCGAGCAGTCCTCTGCTCTTTGTTTTTTTTTCTAATCATTTTTTGACAAAGGGCGAAGGACTGCTCGAAATATTACATATAAAAAAATGATAATTACAAAAACATCACCATCGTTTTTATGCTTTATACACACCCACTCATCCTTGATATATATATATATATATATATATATATATATATATATATATATATATATATATATATATATATGATGAAAATTATGAATATTTTCTTTCTCTCATTCGCTCTCTCTCTCTTTCTGTCTCTCTCTCTCTCTATCTATCTCTCTCTCTCTCTCTCTCTCTCTGTGTGTGTCTCTCTCTCTCTCTCTCTATATATATATATATATATATATATATATATAGAGAGAGAGAGAGAGAGAGAACGAGAGCGAGAACGAGAGAAAAAGAGAGAAATATATATATATTAAAATGAATTGAACATTTCTAAGCTCATTGGTTTGGCGCGCAAAACTTAGAGACAGGTGATACTTTCGAACCTCGGCTGGCCGTATTTACTTTTTTTTTCTTATTTTATCAAAAAATGAACTCAGTAATTTTATATACATACTATAAAATAAATTCAGTAAAAAATGTATAACGTATATAAATAACACATAGTGTAATATTGAAAAAAATACATGTATATATATATATATCTAATTTTTAATTATTTTTAAATGAAACTAAATATAAATAATAATATAAATACATACAAATATAAATAACCAAATAAGTAGTAGGATGGATTCGTCCGAACTCTACAGCAATTTTTGTAAATAACAAATACATTTTTATTGGACACACAGACGAACAACACAGGTAAGGAGAACATTTTTAATAACAAAATAGGTTAGCAAAAAATTAATCTGGAGCAAAAGCTCGATCTGATATGCGAAATGTCTCTCTCTCTCTCTCTCTCTCTCTCTCTCTATATATATATATATATATATATATATGTGTGTGTGTGTGTGTGTGTGTTGCGAGACATATGAGGAAAAAAGCGAATAACTGCACAAATGAAGTCAATCTAAACTGATGTAGGTTGCTAATATTTTGTCTTTATTTATTGAAAAACTTCATCATTAAGGTAGACTTTTTTTATTCTTACAAATTATAAAAAAAATATAAGTAATCAACACCAGAAGGTAGGGAGAGAGAAGGGGGGTCTACATGAATTTAATATTATTTTAATTATATATATATATATATATATATATATATACATATATATATATATATATATATATATATATATATATATATATATATATATATATATATATATATATATATATATATGGGTAAATGAAAGGATAAAAACAATCCGACGGGATGAAATTAAAAATGGAACAGTGGAAGACCCATAAGCTCAACGTTTCGCCCGATGTGATGTGGGCTTTTTCAAGAGCGGACGAAACATTGCTAAAAATGACAACATATATATATATATATATATACTTGTTACTCCATGTCTGTTTGTTCACGAACTCCTCGTAACTTGTTTAAAGATAGACCCATCTAATCTAACCAAATATATATGTATATATATATATATATATATATATATATATATATATATATATATATTGAAACTACATTATCAAGCGTAGTTGGAGAGTGCATCAGTTTCACTAATAGCATTGGAATAGGTATAAATCCATATCTTGTTATGGGTCAACTAGGAGGGGAGACTAGACTCTCAAGCCTTGATTGTGCAACAACTAAAAAAAAACACTAGTCTTTCTCTGCTTATTCTGGCATTGTTTCCAGTTGCCATGTTCTTCTTGCCATTTGACTCAAGCAATATGTGTCCAGGAGAGGTGCCGTTTGAGATTGCGCATCCCTGGCTTAACTATAGACCCCCGAGCTAACATCCTTACACGGGCCATTTATTATCGTTCGAGACTAAAAGGAGGCTTTCCCTCCACGGAACATTATGCAGAGGAGGAACCCAAATGGGTCCAAGCTTGGGTTCAAGCATTTGTTTCCATGCAGAGGTTCCATAGCAAGCCTTACTCTCCCCAATGTGTAACTTCTACCTGTGCAGCTGCTATTGCGCGTAGCCTCTTTCCACCGTTACAAGTAAGTGCAAAATATACAATCTTCTGTGGTAAGAAATACTGTAAGAGTAATGTAGCCGTAGCTAAGTGTAGGTAGGTATACCGAGATGACTAGAAATCGCACCGCGTCACGGAAATTAGGAACTCGCGATATCTGGAAAATCTATAATAGTGTGGTGAACAATAGCCAATCAACTCGTATGCTATTACTAGACGATTATTTAATACAATCAAATCTTTCTTTGCTAAAAGGAATAATAAGGTCGTTCTCGATGGCCTTACATCTAATCAAAATCACATCAACGCTGGTGTATCCCAAGGCTTGATACTTGAACCTATATTATTCCTGATCTTAATAAACGACCTTCCGATGCATTCACGTTTTCATAAACGACCTCCCGATGCATTTACGGCATGGCAAAGCACTGGCTGAATTCTTAGAAAATTACCTCCAGTCTGTAGTAGAACGGAGCCAAAAATGGATGGTCACATTTAATGCTACCAAGACACAGCTCATTTCCTGTAACGATTATTGTCATATCCGATAGTACTGTAACGAGGTTGAAAGGGAAAACTGTTGACGTTGAACTAGCTGCGGTTCGTCGTTCAAAGAGGCGACGAGTGGCGTGCTGTGTTTACAAACAAGACTGGACGCTTATATAAAGTATAGATTCAAGTAAATTAAAACAAGTGAATTTGTGAGTCACGAGTCTCGCCTCGAGCAAAACGAGATTTGTAACATATTCAAATTAGGCACACGGCCAGAATTAATATAAAAGTGACAGCGTCAAAGGCAAGGGCGTCGTCTTGTTCTTTTTTCTTTGTGACAGAAATAAGGCGCGTATTTGGAGTGGCTCATACTCGGCGGTTGTTTGATAAGATAGAGGCGCGTTCAAGTACCCTTCCCGCGAGACCAACGTTCAAACTCATCGGTCTGACATTCTCAGGCAACACGAGTTGGAATAAGTCCATAAGTGTTGCCAAATCTGTCGCAAAGCAGATAGGCTCTCTCTACCGTCTTTGAACATTTCTCACATCTACCAGCATCCTATATCTCTAAAAAAATCCATCATTTACCTATTTGCATGGAGTATTGTTGCCACATCTGGGTTGGTGCACCTCTCCGTCTTGGACAGCGTGCAAAATAGAATTTCTAACCTAATAGGCGCCGTACTATCTACAAACCTCCAGCCCCTGTCGCATCGCTGTAGTGTTGCATCACTGTGCTTTTTTATAAGTATTTTCACGGAAATGTTCTCCGATGAACTTACTGCACTTGTACCCCCTCAACAAAAATACTCCCGAGCATCCGATCAATAGCAAAATCCTACCCCTTCACTGTAGAGGTTCCTAGATGCCGGAATAGTTTCTACTCTAATAACTTCTTTTCTCGGGCCACTTGCTTTTGCACCCCCACGACTGTACCAACATGCAGAAATGTGAACTCCCCGCTCACATAGCTCCCTATAAATCTGCCCTCTATCACACTAGCTCCTTACGCTTCAATGGTAATATGCCTTGTTTAGAGTGAACAAAAGTAATATATATATATATATATATATATATATATATATATATATATATATATATACATATATATATATAGGAAGAGAGGGAGAGAGGGAAAGATGCTGCGTCGTCTACGATTCATCAGTGTGGCTAGACGTAGCAGGTGTATTAATACCGAGGTTTGAAACTGGAACGGTCGGTCCTTTACAAATGCGATCAGCACTAAAGTACCTAACCCCCTTGCGCCAACAAACTCCGCTATTGACAATAGAAGAAATTCTATGGATATATGTATTCTCTTTGTTTCCACAGGTTTTGACTTTGATTCTATCGGCAAACCCGACAAACCAATTATTTACAGAAGATTATTGTATATACATTTAACTTCAAAAGCCTATTATTGCTAGTTAATATGTAACACGTTGTTCGCGGTCATACATTCATTCCAAGGAAGCCCAATCAACACAAATGGCACCCCTAGACGTGGCACATGCGTAGACGATCATAGAAGAGTAATATCTGGCAGTTGACTTTTATTCTATTGCGAGATTCCCAAATATTCATTAAGTATTTGATAAGGCCTTCATTTTTTAAATATGTTGACCCCTTTCACACACACACACACACACACACACACACACACACACACACACACACACACACACACACACACACACACACACACACACACACACACAGGATTCAAAAAATTACTCCTTTGGAACATTTGATCTAACGACAACCTCATTAAACTGTAACTGAAATCTAATTTCAACATAACCAACTGACCAAATACATAAGCGTACATGACGTAATAGCTTGACGAAATTGTATATTTAACCACATTATAAAAGATTATGAAACAAAATAATGTCAATATGATACACATCAGTCCGACAGTAGCTTTATTGCTGTCGGGCTACGGTATGGTTCTGTTCAGTCCCAGGGTGTCTATCTTGAGAAGGGTAGCTTATTGAATGCCGACGTGGCTGCTCAGGCATTTTTTGTAGGCCAGAGTTCACTTATCCTAGTGCGCTGACTTCTCAACACCACACCTGACCTTGTGTCTTACCTCTTGGCAAGGAGGTACGTTCAGTAGACATATCAGGATGATCACTGCCCATTTGTAGAACATTGCAATGCGCACGGCTGCTTTTCTACAAAGGTATTCTATCTTAACACAGGAATAATTTTCATTGAGTAGAAAGATAGTGTTCAACCTTTTTCCAATGAAGAACTTATTTAAACTTCAGCGACGTTTTTACGCGCATGTCCGAAAACGAAACGAAATTTTTAATCTTCGGGTTCGATGAAATAGAATATTTCATGGATTATTGTATATATGCACCAATAATCTTTTCTATATTAATACGTTAGCGTGTGTATTCGTGTGTCAAAAGCTCTGCGCATGCGTGCCGCACCTAGATTTCGAAAAGCATTCAAGTCACCTAATTTTCAAGTATTTCCCTTTAGCGCAACGGTTAGAGACGTAGGATTTTGATATCGGCCCGACTGTTTATAGTTCGATCCCAACAAACCTCTAAGATTGTTTTTCTACATCGTTAGGGAGGGGACGACCGGGAAGACACATATTAATACGATAGCGTGTGTGTTATTTTGTGTCTCACGCTTACATCAAAAGAAACGACTTTCCAAATCTTTGTATGCTACCATGAATTGGAGCCAACTTTAGTTTAATCTAAGACATTTACAAAGTAAGGTTTAGTCGTCGAAATATTACCTTCACTAGAAATATTGTATATAAAGAAGTTTTGTAAATTGTTTCAAGTATTGATCACTAAAAAAAAAACCATAAATGTACAAGTCAAATCTTATCATATTTTATTCAAACATGTATAGGTTATCAATAAGATAATTAGTATTGAAAACATCATTTCGTGTAATTTACACGGGTCCCGCTAGTCACTATATTAATAAAATTGTGTGACCACTACTCGTGTGTTTGCGTATGTGTGTGATTCTCGTCTTTGCGTTACGTACGCATTTTCTAAAATTTATTATTTATCGATTATTTTTTAAATAAAAAGACAATAGCGTAAAATAAAACGATACTAAAAATTTTATTTCAAAATATATTTTAATTACGAAATTAAATTAACTACAGTGCATTTCGGTCTTTTTGTACAGAGTTCAGCCATTGAAAAAAAAGGAATGACTTACTTCGTGACCCTTCGAAATTTGAAAAGAGTTTGGAAGCATTTAAACTCTCGAATAGAGAGTCATTTCAGGCTTTATTTTTTTTTTAGCAAATCCTGATTGAAAGTTTTATAAGTAGAGATTAAAATAAAATTACCCCAAGAAAAGTATAACAATTTGGTTTAATTAATAATTAAATAATTTGGTTCAATTAATAATTTAACAATTTGGTTCAATTAATAATTTAACAATTTGGTTCAATTAATAATTTAACAATTTGGTTCAATTAATAATTTAACAATTTGGTTCAATTAATAATTTGGTTCAATTAATAATTTAACAATTTGGTTCAATTAATAATTTAACAATTTGGTTCAATTAATAATTTAACAATTTAGTTCAATTAATAATTTAATAATTTGGTTCAATTAATAATTTGACAATTTGGTTTAATTAATAATTTAACAATTTGGTTCAATTAATAATTTAACAATTTGGTTCAATTAATAATTTAACAATTTGGGTCAATTAATAATTTAATAATTTTGTTCAATTAATAATTTAATAATTTGGTTTAATTAATAATTTAACAGTTTGGTTCAATTAATTTTATAACAATTTGGTTCAATTAATAATTTAACAATTTGGTTCACTTAATAATTTAATAATTTGGTTCACTTAATAATTTAATAATTTGGTTCAATTAACAATTTAACAATTTGGTTCAATTAATAATTTAACAATTTGGTTCAATTGATAATTTAACGATCAAACGATGATGTGATAATTACATTTGACTTTCAAAATTCTACTTAAAAATTATTTGGTAAAAAAATGGCGTAATAAAAAAAAGCGAAACAAAAATCAGAGTAAGTCAATATGAAATGAAAACTCTGATAAAGTTGCTTGCTTGCTTGTTTACACATTGAACGTTTTTAGATAGTGAGAGAAATTGTAAGTAGTAGGGGAGAAAATAGGCGATATGAATGGAGGGGGGCAGAATAGAGGTAGTAGTTGCAGCGTTAGAGGAGAGTGAGTAGCTAACGTTAATAAATAACGTAAATAGAGTAGTAGCAACGTAGGAAAAAGGGAGTAAGCGGGCGACATAAATAGATAACGTAAATAAAGAGGAAAAGGGGAGTAGTAGCGGTGCAATGAAATGAGATTAAGATGAACGTAAATAAATAAATGACATAAATGAGAAAAGAGGAGTAATAGTAGCAGCAGCAGTGTAAGAAGAAAGGGACAACTTGAAAATGACAGAATATTAGTAACACGGCTGGAGCAGGGGTACACATGTTTCCCCATTCACTAGCGGGTAACGCCGAGTGTGGCTTCTAGTAGAATATAAATTTAAAACAAAATTGTTTTTATGTATTGTTGTTGTTGTTGACATTAGCAATGTAATGGTTGGTGTTTGTCCGATACCAACTTAGAAATCCGTAGTGATAGCAGGTGGCATCTTTAGCATTACGTTTGCATCTCACGTTGAATTTAATAACACACAGGAATTATTGGATGTACACCTCTGATTACAAAAAGGCCGGTCATCGCACGGGGACGGCTGGTTTGATAAGTTTCAAAACCGCAAAAATACATGTCATGGTTCAATATTTTGATAGGTATTTTTTCTGAATTGAAATAGAATATCGCCGGGATATTAATGATCATGTTTTTATGTAACCACACCCCACGGAACCGGTTGGAGGTGGTGGTGCCTTATTGACAGTCTGGACAAACTCAAATCAGAGCTGGAGGAGAGCGTGAGAACTTTTTTCACTTCTCGCACGTCTCGTCACAGTCACGCGAGATTTCATTTTTCTCGCACTCCAACTACTTCACTATATAACAGAGATCAGAAGATCAGTTCACGCATATAGCTTGAAAGAAGAAGTGTAAGAAATGGAATTAACCCGGCTGTGTACTTTCATTTTAAACGATCTCTTTACCCATTTCTGATGACCATTTAGATTTCCTCAGATAAGAACCGATGAGTTTTACCTGAATTAGATGCTTACATTTACAGTTTTATGACCCCAAGAAAATCGTTTGCAAACTCAAATTGAGGCCGCGATTTTAGTGTTGAGACCATTTGGTGGAGAACTCAAATTGAGCCTTTTTTTATGTCTCTGAAGTCATCACGACACATCTATCATCTCAATTGCGTCAAAATTCACAATGAAAACAAATCTTTATGACTCAAAACTGATTCTCTACTAGTGTACAACATCCGTAACAAAAATTAGGGAAACAGAAAAATTATGCTTCACCGATGTTCGCACTTCCGATTTATATAGATATATGACTGAACTAATCATATAGAATCATAGAATTACATCATTCATTTATTTATTCATATATAAATCATTATCATTTCTGATGACATAAAGAAAAACACCCACCATTGAATTTTTATTATAGAGTGGTGGATTTATTTCCGAATTTATTTCAGGCGACGGGGTAAGTCTGAGGTGCTTGTTTGATTTGGATTTGCTTTCTCACTTCCCCTCACCACTTGAAATGGATTGACCCGAGGCTAGAAAAAGACACCTGTTTTATTCGCTAACATTTGCATGAAGGGATAGAAGAACACATACTTATTTATAGATAAATAAATAGACATGAGTGAGAATTCCTATTTGATTTTGGCCATCTCTTATTTAATCACTAATTTATTTTAACTTTTAATAACATTTTATTTTAAATAAATAAAAGAACAATTTACACGTACATTTTTTATTTACTCATGAAGTATACGATATTTGAGTTAGCCTAGACTGGCACAAGGTCATTGAATATATTAAAAATAATTTCCATGGTTTTGAAGGTTCCAGTCTGTTTTTTAAATCCACAATTGGAAGTGTGTTACTGTTTTGCTACCACATAAATTTACATGAAATGCACACTCAAACAAGCCATTATCATCTAAAGCGTTGTTCTCAATCTTTCCTTCTTTACCCATGGGACATCTTTTCGTCTTAATTTGTTTTAGTCGACCATTATAGCAAGTTCTATTTTTCATTAATCAAAGGGATTATTTTCACTGCTCCACTTTGAAGGAAAACTGGAGACCCCCAATAAAGTTACATATACTCTGCAAGTCCATGTGGTCCCAATTGAGAACCGTTCGTCAAGAATCACAATTTGAGAAATTCATGTTTCTGAAATTGACGAGTATTAAAAAAAAAACTTCGTTAATTGCCCATAAGTATTACTATGGCTCAAATATTAACAATGTAAACAAAACAACAGAAAGCTTTATCATTAAAAAAAACTATGCTGATAAGATCTGATGGATCATTTCAAAACATATGCTGATAAGATCTGATGCATCATCGATGGGTCATTTCAAAACCTATGCTGATAAGATCTGATGCATCATCGATGGGTCATTTAAAAACATATACTGATGAGGGCAGATGCATCATCAATGGGTCATTTCAAAAACTATGCTGATACGATCTGATGATCATGAATGGGTTATTTCAAAACCTATGCTGATAAGATATGATGTATCATCAATGGGTCATTTAAACCCTATGCTTATAAGATCTGATGTATCATGAATGGGTCATTCCAAAAACCTATGCTAATAAGACTTGATGCATCATCAATGAGTGATTTCAAAACCTATGCTATTAAGACTTGATGCATCATCAATGGGTCATTTCAAAACCTATGCTGATAAGATATGATGTATCATCAATGGGTCATTTAAACCCTATTCTTATAAGATCTGATGTATCATGAATGGGTCATTCCAAAAACCTATGCTAATAAGACTTGATGCATCATCAATGAGTCATTTCAAAACCTATGCTAATAAGACTTGATGCATCATGAATGGGTCATTCCAAAACCTATGCTGATAAGATATGATTCATCATCAATGAGTCATTTCAAAACCTATGCTGATAAGATCTGATGCATCATGAATTGGTCCTTTTGAAACCTATCGTGATACAATTCGATTAATGCTCAATGCGTCATTTATAAACCTATGCTGATAAAATCTGATGCATCATGAATGGGTCATTTCAAAACCTATGCTGATAAGATATGATGTATCATCAATAGGGTCATTTCAAAACCTATGCTGATAAAATCTTATACATCATGAATGGGTCATTTCAAAACCTATGCTGATAAGATCTGATGCATCATCAATTATTTATTTCAAAACCTATTCTGATAAAATCTGATGAATCCTCAATGGGTCATTTCAAATCTTATGCTGATAAGATCTGATGCATCATCAATGCGTCATTTCAAATCCTATGCTGATAAGATCTAATGCATCCTCAATAGGTCATTTCAAAACCTATGCTGATAAGATATGATACATTATCCATGCGTCATTTCAAATTCTATGCTGATAAGATCTAATACATCATCAATGGGTCATTTAAAACCCGAGGCTGATAAGATCTGATGCATCCTCAATGGGTTATTTCAAAATCTATGCTGATTAGATCTGATGCATCCTCAATGCGTCATTTCAAATTTTATGCTGATAAGATCAGATGCATCATCAATGCGTCATTTCAAAACCGAGGCTGATAAGATCTGATGCATCATCAACGGGTCATTCAAAACCTATGCTCATAAGGTCTGATGAATCATCCATGCGTCATTTCAAAACCTATGCTCATAAGGTCTGATGCATCATCAATGCTTCATTTCAAAACCTATTCTTATAAGATCTGATGTATCATCAATGCCTCATTTTAAAACCCATTCTTATAAGATCCGATGCATCATGAATGGGTAATTTCAAAACCTATACTGATAAGATCGGATGCATCATCATGTGTCATTTCAAAACCGATGCTGATAATGTCTGATGCATTATCAATGGGTCTTTTTAAAACCTATGCTGATACGATCTGATGCATTTTCAATGGGTCATTTAAAACTTATGCTGATTATGTCTGATTCATCATCGATGGGTCATTTCAAAACCTATGCTGATAAGATCTGATGCATCACCAATGGTTTGTTTCAAAACCTATTTTGATCAAATCTGATTCATCATCGATGGTTCATTTCAAAACCTATGCTGATAAGATCTGATGCATCATCAATGGGGCATTTCAAAACCTATGCTGATAAGATCTCATGCATCAAAAAAGAAAACAAAAAAACTGTGCACGATGAAAAGCCAATGCTCCACTTTCTTACACATTTGTTTTTGACTTGTGATTATTCGGATTAATACTCATTAAGCATCAGACTTTCAGATTATAAATGAAAAAAATATTTAAAGACGAAACTATATTTTTAGCTGTACATTCGGTAGACTAAGTAAGTTTAACATAAAATGATCTGGAGTTGATATTTCTTTACGACTTGTCAGTTCTATCCAAAATATTTGTGACTCATTTTTAAGAAACAAACATTCAGATTACAACATTGATTAGGCATTAAATTGTCTGGTTATGAAAAAGAATTAAAAGAAAAATTACTTTTCAATTTTTAGAGAGGTATACAGTTTCTGGTATGTTAGTTCAACGTAAAATGACTGCCCTACTCGAAATTCCGAAAAGGCGGTACTATTATGAAATAGTCTCGACCGAGTTCGATTCCATTTTCATCTAGATATTGTTAGGATCGAAATTAAACTTTAATTGTCAACAGGTATGGGTAAAATAGCAACTTGTCTTCATTTAATTGTATACATCGTATCGTTTCTAATTGGTATGCTTTTTACATCCCCTGCAGGAGGTTAGACACAAGGTCAGGTGGGTTTGAAAATCCAGCAGAATAGGTGAAGTGCACTCAGGTCCAGAAGAAATATCTAAGCAGCCTCATTTCATTCTCCAGTATGGGCGCCCCAAGCGATAAGCAAAAACACTAACTCCTTCCTAGAGAGAAAGTAAAGCCTGGGAGGGTGGACACTCGATGGACTGAACAGAACCATACCTCAGCCCAACAGCAACAAAGTCACGGTCGGAATGATTGTCGAGGACGTATCGCCAACTAGTAGGAACACATACTTAGCTGTGCCAGGTAAGTCGTTTCTAATTGGTATCGTGATTTGGGATTAAATAATCCCCAAAGAGTTTATATGCCGTTAAATAGACGAACCAAACCTAAATGGTATTATTTCAGCTAAACACTGGTTAAAAGGTCAAGTGGGTAGACACTTTTACACTAGACTTACATAAAAATTGAATAAGTAATTTTCGTAAAGAAACGAATATATACTAATCTGCTCTTATCAATGGTGGGGGTATGATATCTGGGAAGATTGTCTCATGATAACAGAACAGATACTATTCTATTCCCTTACGGAGGAGGTAATGCCTGAGGGATGATCGCATGGCAAATACTACATTACTTTCCACTTCCTGAAAAGAGGTAATAACTGGGAGGATGGTATGAAAAGAGAACAGGTACGATACTAACCCCGTTGAATTGAGCATTGAAATATAGTACAATATAATCGAAGTAATAGTATAGTTCAGTTTCAGACAGACAGATACCAAATCTCCATAAGTAATAGATGGTGTGTTGTAAAGTGAACCCCTATTCTAATGTTTAAAAGATATTATTTTTGTTGTTGTTGAAATGCCCATGTATTTTCAGAGTGTCAATGTGTAATCGCACAAAAAAAAAAAAAAATAGAATGCCATTTTTATTTTTCCGTTGACAGCGTTGGGGCTAAGGGTAAAACTACCGTCTGCTTTGTATTTTGTTTATATAATCCAAAATGTGGCGCTTGACTGATAATAATCTGAATATTAATTTTTTTTAATATTAAAAAAGAGTATGCTATCTTTACATTCCGGAATTTTCTTTTCTTAGAAAATCGTTCCTTAGTCGATAATAATCCCAATATTTTTTATCCCCAAAAATTAATAACGAACATTCTAGAAAGAAGACGGTTATCATTGAATTCTGCCAAAGTAATTTTTAGCATCTAATAAATGTTTTTATTAATCGATAATGATCTGAAGATTTGTTGAAAAAATTGAACAACAAATATGAAGGCAGCTGTCATTTTATTCTCTCAAAGTTTGTGTAGATGCAAAAATCGAATCTCTATAACTTTGTTAACTACACATTATTATCAACATGGCCACCTGGTTAAAACATCTAATATGTAAAATTAATTCGGCCAGATTATCGAATTTAGACCCGACAAATCGATGTTTGATTCTGACTAGTCATTAATTTACGTAAATTATCATTCTCTCTTCTTTGCAAACAAAAATTGAAAATCTAATCGATTTCATTGACTGCACACTATACCGGGCACTTTAGTAAGACATTCTTTGCCATTTACATCGATATTTTCAATTAATTAGTAATCTCTATTTATTTACCAATAAAATTATTGTGTTAGTTCCAAATACGACCATTTTTTAATGGCGGCAAAAATCTGTTGTCCGTATAAGTACCCTTAATTACATTCGTTTTAAGGTGATTTCTTCATTCATTATTCGACATTTTATTTCTTGCTAGAATGAAAAATCAAATATTCTTATTCTAAACTGGCAGGGCTCCATTGGTTTACATTACGGCTCCTAACCTGACTTACTATTTTACATTTAAAATCAAACAACTAACATTAAAAACATAAATTATTCTGTCTAAAATAATAAATGTTAGGGTCAATACTATTAAGACAAATTGACTCTTTCTTCTTCCGTATAAATAATTGTCATAAATATTCTTTAAAAAACTAAAACTAAGACGTTTCTTCTTTATTTATTTAAAGTAGCATTTTAATTCTTTTTTACATGGGAAACAAAAACATTAAGGATTTTTCTTGAGAACCTTCAAGAAAGGACCCCCCCACCCCAACGACTGGTAACGTGGGATTTCAAATTTCAAACATACACCACTAAAATAGACTTTTATCTTTTACTGTAACCACTAAAGTAAAAGATTCGGGAGAACTTTTTAGAATGGACGCCACAACGGGCGAGTGAATTAATTATGGAAAACCTTAAAGAGAAAAAAATACTTGGAGAAATCGACTATAAATTCAGCGGACAACATATTAATTAAAAAAACTGGCTTACCAGTGAAAGAAAAAACAAAAAAACAATGTAAGACAAACTAATTATTCTCTTTTGTGAAGATAGGTCAGTGATTTTTGTTTATATTGCTATTCTAACACTGTTGTAATTTTTAACAATAAGGGAATATATGATTTTTTTCTCTCTACAAAATGGAAATTTATCTTTTTCAATAGATGTAGATACTTCTTCGTTCATAAACGAAGTGAATACTTCGAGGTCCTTTATCGATTGTGGTATCCACGACGTTCATTTACCGGCGTTAATACTTCGAGATTCATTACCGAACGCAGATACTTTGACATTTATTACCGAACGTGACTACTACGATGTTTATTAACGAACGTGAATAATTCGACGTTCATTAATGAACGTGATACTTCGATCTTCCTTAACAAACATTAATATATTGACGTTCATTAACGAACGAAAATACCTCGACAGTCATTAACGAACGAAAATACTTCGAAGTTAATTACCGAACGTGAATATTTCGATGTTTATTAACGAACGTGAATAATTTGACGTTCATTAACGATCGTAAATACTTCGACGTTCATAAAAAGATGAGCATATTTCGACGTATATTAACGAACGTGAATACTTCGATGTTCTTTAACGAACATAAATAATTATACATTCATTAACGAACGTAAATACTTGGATGTTCATAAACAAACATGATTACTTCGACCAGTTCATTAACAGTTGCGATTACTTCCACGTTTACTCACGAACGTCAATACTACGACGTTCATTAACCAACGCGAATACTTCGACATTTATTAACGAACGTAGATTCTATGACGTTTATTACCGAACGCGAATAATTCGACGTTTATTAACGAACGTGAATATTTGACGTTCATTAACGAACGTTTATAATTCTATGTGCATTAACAATTGTGAATACTTCGACGTTCATTAACGAACCTAGTTTGTAAACTAACGCATATACTACGCTGTTCAAGAAAGAAGGCAGATACTTCGACATTCATAGACGAACGTGAATACGACGTTCATTACTAAGGAATCGACGTTCGTTACTACGCTGTTCAAGAACGAACGCGGATACTTCGACGTTCATTAACGAACGTGATTGTTTCGACGTTCATTTACGATTGTTGATACTTCGACGTTCATTAACGAACGTAAATCATTCAATGTTCATAAACAAATGTAAATACTTCGATGGTCATTTACGTTCGTGGATACTTCGATGTTCATTAACGAACGTAAATACTTCGACGTTCATTAATAAATGTAGATTCTTCAACTTTCATTAACGAAAGTAAATACTTCAAAGTTCATCAACGATTGTGGATACTTTTATGTTTATAAAAAAGCGTAAATACTACGACGTTCATTAACGAACGCAAATACTGCGACGTTCATTAACGAACGTGAATACTTCGACGTTAATTAACGAACGCAAATACTTCGACGTTTATTAACGAACGTGAATACTTCGACGTTTATTAACGAACGCAAATACTGCGACGTTCATTAACGAACGTGAATACTTCGACGTTAATTAACGAACGTGACTACTTCGACGTTTATTAACGAACGTGACTACTTCGACGTTTATTAACGAACGCAAATACTGCGACGTTCATTAACGAACGTGAATACTTCGACGTTAATTAACGAACGCAAATACTTCGACGTTTATTAATGAACGTGACTACTTCGACGTTTATTAACGAACGTGACTACTTCGACGTTAATTAACGAACGTGACTACTTCGACGTTTATTAACGAACGTGACTACTTCGACGTTTATTAACGAACGCAAATACTGCGACGTTCATTAACGAACGTGAATACTTCGACGTTAATTAACGAACGCAAATACTTCGACGTTTATTAACGAACGTGACTACTTCGACGTTTATTAACGAACGCAAATACTGCGACGTTCATTAACGAACGTGAATACTTCGACGTTAATTAACGAACGCAAATACTTCGACGTTTATTAACGAACGTGAATACTTCGATGTTCATTAACGAACGTGAATACTTCGACGTTTATTAACGAACGAAAATACTTCGACGTTTATTAACGAACGTAGATACTTCGACGTTTATTAACGAACGTAAATACTTAGACATTCATTAACGAACGCAAATACTTCGACGTTTATTAACGAACGTGAATACTTCGACGTTCATTAACGAACGCAAATACTTCGACGTTTATTAACGAACGCAAATACTTCGACATTTATTAACGAACGCAGATACTTCGACGTTTATTAACGAACGTAAATACTTCGACGTTTATTAACGAACGCAAATACTTCGACGTTTATTAACGAACGTGAATACTTCGACGTTTATTAACGAACGCAAATACTTCGACGTTCATTAACGAACGTGAATACTTCGACGTTCATTAACGAACGTGAATACTTCGACGTTTATTAACGAACGTTAATACTTCGACGTTTATTAACGAACGTGAATATTTCGACGTTTATTAACGAACGGAAATAATTCGACGTTCATTAACGAACGTGAATACTTCGACGTTTATTAACGAACGCAAATACTTCGACATTTATTAACGAACGTGAATACTTCGACGTTTATTAACGAACGCAAATACTTCGACGTTTATTAACGAACGTGAATACTTCGACGTTTATTAACGAACGCAAATACTTCGACGTTCATTAACGAACGTGAATACTTCGACGTTCATTAACGAACGTGAATACTTCGACGTTCATTAACGACCGCAAATACTTCGACGTTCATTAACGAACGTGAATACTTCGACGTTCATTAACGAACGTGAATACTTCGACGTTTATTAACGAACGTGAATACTTCGACGTTCATTAACGAACGTGAATACTTCGACGTTCATTAACGAACGTGAATACTTCGACGTTCATTAACGACCGCAAATACTTCGACGTTCATTAACGAACGTGAATACTTCGACGTTCATTAACGAACGTGAATACTTCGACGTTTATTAACGAACGTAAATACTTCGGCGGTCTCTAACGAGCGTGAATATTTCGGCGTTTATAAACGAACGTGGATACGTCGACGTTCATTAACGAGCATGAATATTTCGACGTTCATTCACGAACGCAAATACTTCGATGTTCATTAACAGACGTGAATACTTCGACGTTTATTAACGAACGCAAATACTTCGATTTTCATTAACGAACGACAATACTTCGACGTTCATTAACGAACGACAATACTTCGACGTTTATTAACGAACGCAAATTCTTCGACGTTCATTAACGAACGTGAATACTTCGACGTTTATTAACGAACGTGAATACTTCGGCGATCTCTAACGAGCGTGAATGTTTCGGCGTTCATAAACGAACGTGGATACGTCGACGTTCATTACGAGCATGAATATTTGACGTTCATTAACGAACGCAAATACTTCGATGTTCATTAACGAACGTGAATACTTCGACGTTTATTAACGAACGCAAATACTTCGACGTTTATTAACGAACGTGAATACTTCGACGTTTATTAAGAAACGTGAATATTTCGACGTTTATTAACGAACGCAAATACGTCGACGTTCATTAACGAACGTGAATACTTCGACGTTTATTAACGAACGTGAATACTTCGACGTTTATTAACGAACGTGAATATTTCGACGTTTATTAACGAACGGAAATAATTCGACGTTCATTAACGAACGTGAATACTTCGACGTTTATTAACGAACGCAAATACTTCGACATTTATTAACGAACGTGAATACTTCGACGTTTATTAACGAACGTAAATACTTCGACGTTTATTAACGAACGCAAATACTTCGACGTTTATTAACGAACGTGAATACTTCGACGTTTATTAACGAACGCAAATACTTCGACGTTTATTAACGAACGCAAATACTTCGACGTTTATTAACGAACGTGAATACTACGACGTTTATTAAAGAACGCAAATACTTCGACGTTTATTAACGAACGCAAATACTTCGACGTTTATTAACGAACGCAAATACTTCGACGTTTATTAACGAACGTGAATACTTCGACGTTTATTAACGAACGCAAATACTTCGACGTTTATTAACGAACGTGAATACTTCGACGTTTATTAACGAATGCAAATACTTCGACGTTTATTAACGAACGCAAATACTTCGACGTTTATTAACGAACGCAAATACTTCGACGTTTATTAACGAACGTGAATACTTCGACATTTATTAACGAACGTGAATACTTCGACGTTCATCAACGAACCTGAATACTTTGACGTTACTTTACGAACGCGGATACTTCGACGTTCATTAACGAGCGTCAGTACTCCGTTTATTGACGAACGATAATACTTCAAGTTTATTTCGTTTAAGATTTTCGAAATAAATTTTTATTTTCATCAATCTTAAATAAATTTTTATTTTCATCAATCTTAAATAAATTTTTATTTTCATCAATCTTAAATAAATTTTTATTTTCATCAATCTTAAATAAATTTTTAAAAAACAATAAAATAAAACTCTTCTTGCCATATGAAAAAATAATGAAATACTAATCATGTGATTAAAATTATATGTTGTATTAATGTAGGCGACTTTTATAAATAGTGCAGACTGACGCTAACTATTTGCTTCATCGTTTTGATGAGTTCAATTAATTTTCTCAACGGAGATATATGTTACTATTCCGAGTATTCAGCTAAAGTGACTATTTTCATTATATGAATAAAAACAGATTTTGACTCAACTTACTGGACTTATATATACACAATCTAAAAATGTTTAATCGTAAATAAAACTTTATTTCTCTCCAAAAATGGAACAACAAACATTTAATTTAATTCTAATAAAGTTTTTATTTTGTTTTTGTTTAATCGATAATAATACCAATATTTGTTTTATTTAATTTTTCAAATAATAGTCGACTGAATTTCAGCGGCCATGTTCCCAAGATTTGTTGTTGATAATGCAGAATTCTTTGGCATCGCAACGTCTGAGTTTGAACTCTTGCAGCATAATGGTTTGAAAACAAAAAAGTGCTGAGTCGATGGTAATGCGAAGAGTTTCCCCCTAAAAATAAAATAACAATTTTTTACAGTATATCAACCCTTTTCGGGGTATTTCATGCACAATCCAGTAATTTCGGTAAAATTTTAATGGAATTTCAACATCCAATTTTTTCAAATTTCATGTATGAATCTGATGCTTTTTGAAAACAGTAACAACCATGCAATTTTTAACCTGATCAGAAAATTATTTTTTAGTTAACGTTTTCATGGCATAACTTCGGGAATACTTCATAGAATAGGGAGAAGTAGGACTTTGGCCCATCTTTACGTTGTCAGGCGAAGGTATGCAGTCTCACGACTGACTTATGTTCTTGTTCCAATATGTATTCATGGTGTTTGCTTTAACTACGAGTTATTCATGATGCAAATGCATGTGTATACCATCTAATGTAGTTTGATGTCATACACAGGACTGATACTATTTAACTCATAGATAGGACCCTGACTTGTACTACCAGTTTGGGTCAGAATAGACCTGTGAGTAATGGCAACTAAGGGGGTCAGTCCACACTGACCGAAACTCCCAACTTAGAGACTAACCACTGATATCATATCATACCCAGGGGAAATAAATGTTTAAGAAGGAGGGGAACACGTCATCGGAAAACATTAACGGATCATATTACATAAACTAACACAGCAAACTGAACAACCCCAAGCTACAGTCGGTAAAAACATGTACTTTGAATATGGTGCTTAATCGATATGACTTGGAAGAGTTTTCCTTTGAAGAAAAGGCCAAACTAACAATTAAAGAGTTGAACACTGGCATTCAATTCCGACCGGTTTTATGCCTTAACGCAGTGCAATGATCTATTGCTGATGTATCAGGTTTTTGAGTTACACGCCATTTCTTTTTTCACTGTCAATTTTGAGGATTGCTACGTTGTTAATGGAGTTTGGCTAATGCGTAGAAACACTTGGCACTCAGAGACATGAACGGCGCAAATTGTGTGTTCTACACCCGAGTGTGCAATAACCATTCAAATGAGAATTAAACAAGATAATAATAATGTGATCTCTAGCCTCTTGTTTTGCGTGAGAGAACCGACAAAACTGCGTGAGATATGTTGATATAAAAGTTTATTTTCAATGCACATATGCAGCTGTGAAAACTGCAATGAGGAAAAAATTGACATAAATAGCAGAACAAATGTACATCAAAATAAAAGGCTACAATATTTTACAAACTAACAATACATAAAATTCGACAAAGAAACATAGATATGATAGCGACACCAGACACATGTGAACCAAATAAACAGTTTCTCAAGGCCACATGGAATGAGAAATGTGACTGCCAAAATATACAAGTAGAAATATCGAATATATTTCTATAAAAAACAAACAAACTATAAATTACTTTATATATCAATCCTGATTAAAACTAAATATATGTAAAAGCTTAAATTCTTACCTCGTTAGCACTTAAGGGCTAAAGAAAACTTTTATGACATAGAACTGACTGATCAAGGTGAAAACGAAACGATGGACGAAGCGACCCGTTCCCTTCAAAAAACGAATCTCCAAAGGCTGGGGCATCTCTTCCCTTGTTATCGCTACGCCTAAGGGAACTGGCCGAATCACGACTCGAGTGTGGGATTCTAATTATTTTAATTTTAAAGTTATGTAAAATACGGAATAAATAGTTTACTTATCTCATTTATATATAGTTATATTATCAGTACGTTTTTTTTATTATTTCTGGAACGATATTTTCCCTACCTTTTTGGCTCTATATTTAGGATCTATTTTATAATAAGGAATTTAACGAGAGACTATTGAGTTTTGATATTTCGATACTGACTCGTAGCCTATCAAACGAATCTGGCGGCAGCCACAAATAATAATAATAATAATAATAATAATAATAATAATGATGACGATGATGATGATGATGATAATAATAATAATAATAATAATAATAAGTATGATAAGTATAATAATAATAAGTATAATAATAAGTATAATAATAATGCTAATAATAATAATAATAATAATAATAATGCTAATAATAATAATAATAATAATAATAATAATAATAATAATAATAATAATAATAATAATAATAATAATAATAATAATAATAATAATAATAATAATAATAATAACGTTGTTGCGTTTATTTATAAAGTTGAATGGCAAATCAGATTTAAAAGATTAAGTCCGATACTTAGTAATAGTAGTATTTAACTTTATCGGAAAAAAAGAGTAAATTCATCAAAACGATGAAGCGGACAGTAAGCGTCTCTCATCCCTAATTTTACTTGACAAAAAGGCTGTCTGTAAAACATATTTTCTTTAAGTGTCGAAGATTAATAACATATTGTATTTGAATCACCTAATTTAATTTTAAAAAGTTACTTTCTTTATAGTTACTACTTAAAAGAATACTTTTAAGTCACCGTATTTGTGGTGGATAAAACTTTCAGAGATATTGTAAAATATAAACAAAATCAAACATCGAACATCCGCAAACTTGGGATTGATTCACGGGAATCTTTTACAATAGCCCTACAACTCGCGAGTCGGGTTCAAAAAAAGAAGTAGAACGTGGTCAAAAAAATGAATATGCAACAAATAAATGCGACGTATGTCGAGACTGGAGATTTTCCTAGTTAGCTATTCCATTTGTTTGTATGTTTACGTAGGATGAATGGGTTTTTATTAGACATGAAAAAAAAAATTTTTCGGCAAAAAAAGTTTACTTGATAAAGATGGCATCAACAGTTTTGTTCGCTTCGCGTTTTTGTTGACACGTGGTGTGTTTTTTTTTTACCGGGACTCATAATCAAAGCGGCGTTTTTTTTTGTTGGTTTTGTTCTTTTACTTGACTGAAATATGAAAAATTGGGGTTCGGTTTAGATTTAGGGTTTAGGGTAAGGTTTAGGTTTAGGGTTAGGGTTAGGGTTAGGGTTAGGTTTAGGGTTAGGGTTAGGTTTAGGTTTAGGGTTAGGGTTAGAGTTAGGGTTAGATTTAGGTTTAGGTTTAGGTTTAGGGTTAGGGTTAGGGTTAGGGTTAGGGTTAGGTTTAGGGTTAGGTTTAGGTTTAGGGTTAGGGTTAGAGTTAGAGTTAGAGTTAGAGTTAGGTTTAGGTTAGGGTTAGAGTTAGGTTTAGGGTTAGGTTTAGGGTAAGGTTAGGGTTAGGGTTAGGGTTAGGGTTAGGTTTAGGGTTACGGTATGGAATTTTTTACAGAAACAGGAAAAAAAAAACATTACGGTGTGATGAATGAAAATAATATGTAAATAAAAGCACAATGACATGTAAATAAAATAAAATGATTTTATTTCTTTTGCTTAAAATGTAGTTTTGTTTTGTTCTTTTGCTTGACTGAAAAATGAAAAGTTGCGCTTTGAATATGAGTCCCAGTAAAAAAACAACCACGATAAAATTAAACGAAAACGAGGCTGCAAATTTTCTAACGAGACACGACATTTTTTTTTCACTTAATGTACGCTTAAACTATCAATTTATAAAAAATAGCACTTTTAACGGATTATAATCATTAATAAATGTCACAGGTAATTTGGAAATTCTGTTTTATCGGCTACGGTAACTTTTATTTGTTGTATATATATATTTTTTTGCGTTTTCGTTTGAGTGCTATTGTAAAAGATACCCTTGATTCACTTCAGCACTATACTTTGCTTCGCTAAAGAGAAAAGTCTCAGTTGTCAACTAAGACGACACTTGCTGAAAGCTTTAGGCAAAGGTTTGCATTGCACTCCAGTTTTCTTTTTTTCTTTGTGTATGTTTCTATGTTCCAAGTTTCGTAGACATTATTCACCGTTTATTTAATATCGTATTTAACTACGCCAAACACAGGTATCCTTTAAAACATCAATATTTACTCTAAAAATAATACGGTTGGATTTGTAATCCATTATTTACTTAATTCATATCTTATTATGATAAAGATTATATGAAATCCATTATTTACTTAATTCATATCTTATCATAAAAGAGATTATATGAAATCCATTATTTACTTAATTCATATCTTATTATAATAGAGATTATATGAAATCCATTATTTACTTAATTCATATGTTATCATAAAAGAGATTATATGAAATCCATTATTTACTTAATTCATATCTTATTATAGTAGAGATTATATGAAATCCATTATTTACTTAATTCATATCTTATCATAAAAGAGATTATATGAAATCCATTATTTACTTAATCCATATCTTATTATAATAGAGATTATATGAAATCCATTATTTACTTAATTTATATATTATTATAATAGAGATAATATGAAAACTATTATTTACTTTATTCATATCTTGTGAGAATAGAGATTATATGAAATCCATTATTTACTTAATTCATATTATATTATAAAAGAGATTATATGAAATCCATTATTTACTTAAGTCATATCTTATTATAATGGAGATCATATGAAATCCATTATTTACTTAATTCATATCTTATTATGATAGAGATTATATGAAATCCATTATTTACTTAATTCAAATCTTATCATGACAGAGATTATATGAAATCCATTATTTACTTAATACCTATCTCATCATGATAGAGATTATATGAAATCCATTATTTACTTAATTCATATCCTATTATAATAGAGATTATATGAAATCCATTATTTACTTAATTCATATCTTATTGTAATAGAGATTATATGAACTCCATTATTTACTTAATTCATATCTTATTATAATATAGATTATATGAAATCCATTATTTACTTAATTCATATCTTATTATGATAGAGATTAAATGAGATCCATTATTTACATAATTCATATCTTATCATGACAGAGATTATATGAAATCTATTATTTACTTAATTCATATTTTAGAATAATAGAGATTATATGAAATTCTATTATTTACTTAATTCATATCTTATTATGATAGAGATTATATGAGATCCATTATTTACATAATTCATATCTTATCATGACAGAGATTATATGAAATCCATTATTTACTTTATCAATATCTTATTGTAATAGAAATTATTTTTCTTTTTTCAGAAATAAAATAATCTAAGGCTATTTTGATTTTACGAAACATAAAAGAGGCGATCACCTCGAATTGAATTGAATTAAAAAATATGTCAAAATAAAATAAACTTTTCATTACTTATTTTATCATTTTATATTAAATATAAATAGAATATTCTGAATATTCTATCCTTGAGGTGTTTTAAGGATTTATTTTCTCAATCTTAATTATTTTTTATTCAATAATTGAATTTCAATTTGTGGCGTCAGTATTTCTAGAACATCTCGATGGAGAAATTCCCCCGGGATGCAACACTCACTGCTAATTTATTCGAGGGTTACACCCGATCACAGCTACTGAAGACTCTTTAGCGTTGCCAGCAATGCGAGCAGGCAAAGTGAGATCGCGACCGACGTGTGGCGCCCCGACTCTGGAACCCTTGTGGGTGACTGGCGCAGGTGTTCAACCAGTAGAACCACAGTGCCAATCTTTAACAGGAAAGGCAGCCCCGCTGAATGCAGCAACTAGCAACTACAGACCAATTCGACTTTTTGCATACACAATGAACATTTTTGAGCGAATCGTTGATCGCAGAATACGGGAGATTGTCACGATTACGCGAAATCAGTGTTGATTTGTTAAGAAGTGCAGCATAACAGGCACCAACCATGCTGCGCGGCTCCTAACGGAGAAGCATACTGAGAGATCGAAAGTGTTACATATTGTCTTCCTTGACCTGGAACAGGCCATCGACTGCATGCAACACCATGTGATCTGGTATGCGTTGCGAGTCCATGGTGTACCAAATGAACTGATAAGCTGGGTCAGACTACTCTACGACTCACCGAAGAGTTTGGTGCGAACCGCACCTAGTATGTCTAAGGACTTACCCGTCACGGTTAGACTACAATTTCCCAGTTGTTCTTCATTCTTGTCCTGGACGCCATTACCAAAGACCTGCCTTGGCTCGTGCCCTGGACACTCATGTACTCGAATAATGTCCTGCTCGCCTCCAAGAGTAAATCCGACCTGCAACAACAAGTCCAGTCATAGTTTGATCTGTAGCTAAACATCAAGAAGACAGTATTCAACCACCGATAAAGACGAACACGGCCGAGGCCACCGTAAACCAAGACCGGTTAGCTGGAAATTGACGTCATGCTTTGCCGTGACAAACGAGATCTGAATCTCCAAAATATAGAACTATTTTCAACCCTCCCTTTATTTAAAAATCTATCAAAATTCAGGAAATCAACCAATTTTAATGAAATTTTCAGAATTTCTTAATTACTATCACGGAATATAATTAACTCATTACTTTATTAGAAAGCTTAGTTCAAATGTATTACTTTGTGTAAACAAAAAACACCTTTACTAAAGTTATATCATAGGGTACTAAAAACAAAGCAAGGATTTTTATTTTTTTACGAAAATAAAGAATCGTAGATGTTAAAAATAAAAATATTTTTGGCACTTCTGCAGTTTAGTTGTGAAGCGACAGGAAGGAACTTAGACTTTGAATTTATTGAAATTATTTTTAAATGAAAACTTTTCGTTTGATAACATTTTTGATTAAAAAATAATTTCGCTGTTCGTTTTGTAACACTTTAACTCTTCAAAATTGAAAACAAATAAACGGTGAATAATTCAAAAAATGTAAACAAACAATAAATCAAAATAAAAGATAAGTTAGTTCAAAATTGAAAACAAATAAACGGTGAATAATTCAAAAAATGTAAACAAACAATAAATCAAAATAAAAGATAAGTTAGTTTAAAATTGAAAACAAATAAACGGTGAATAATTCAAAAAATGTAAACAAACAATAAATCAAAATAAAAGATAAGTTAGTTCAAAATTGAAAACAAATAAACGGTGAATAATTCAAAAAATGTAAACAAACAATAAATCAAAATAAAAGATAAGTTAGTTCAAAATTGAAAACAAATAAACGGTGAATAATTCAAAAAATGTAAACAAACAATAAATCAAAATAAAAGATAAGTTAGTTCAAAATTGAAAACAAATAAACGGTGAATAATTCAAAAAATGTAAACAAACAATAAATCAAAATAAAAGATAAGTTAGTTCAAAATTGAAAACAAATAAACGGTGAATAATTCAAAAAATGTAAACAAACAATAAATCAAAATAAAAGATAAGTTAGTTCAAAATTGAAAACAAATAAACGGTGAATAATTCAAAAAATGTAAACAAACAATAAATCAAAATAAAAGATAAGTTAGTTCAAAATTGAAAACAAATAAACGGTGAATAATTCAAAAAATGTAAACAAACAATAAATCAAAATAAAAGATAAGTTAGTTTAAAAATGAAAGCAAACGAAAAAAATACAAAACAAAATACAAACAAATAAAAAAATTAAATTCAAACATAATTTAAATGCAAACAAACAATAAAGTTACTAGTGCAGACATTTTTTTAATCAAACTTATAGAAAATTTGGATAATTTAGTTAAATGTTTCGATTTTTGTTTTTCTGTTTTACTTTATTTTAGTGATATTATCATTGCGTATACCACAAACATTGTTTAGGAGATAATTTGATGAGCTCCAAATAAACATTTTTGTCAAGTTTTTCAATAGTGTGACCCTCATTACAAGAGTAAACATGAAAAAGAAGATTACCATCTGCCAAAATATCTAGTGTCATGTACATGACTGATTGTCCTTGATGTACGGAATGAAGAAAAGAAGAATTTTTACCAGTTTACCAATAACTACATAATAGAGAACCTCTATTAATTTCCTGAAAATAGCTGTTTAGTTCAGATATTTCTTCCACATCATCTCTTCCAGATACTAAATTCTTGCAATTATTGCATTTCATTTTCTTAAAAACTGCATAACAGCAATAACCTGCTAAGTATAATATAACAGGGAGTACTTCTCTGCACTGATTAACGTCATCGTCTGTTACATCTATGTTAAATTTGTAAACATTTAACTGTTGCTCCTTTGTCATTTAATCCCAGTTAGCTTCTTGTAAATTCTTCAAATCAATAGTTTGGTTATTAAGTGGTAGACTCAGTTTTAATACTGACAAGATTCTGAGTTTTTTCTTACATTCAAACACTTGACGTGTAGAGATATTATACTGATCACCACTAAGTTGCCGGTACTGGTCAAACCGTACCAGGTAATATATACGTCATGTTCATTTCTTTTATGCAATACTTATTCAGTTCAAGAATTGCATATGTGGTATGATGTAACGCAGTATATGCTTCCTTTGTTAATTTCCCAGTTCTTCCAGGAATGCTATTCCAACATTCTAACCAGTCACAGAATACAGAGAGAAATCTATTAATTTCTTCATTTAATTTAAGTGGATTTATTGCGAAGCCGACAACCTTCATATAGTGTTTTTACATTCAGTATTGCCCACCAAATATAAATAAGCCAGTTATTTCTAATGCATTTTAATATATGTACCGAGTCGAATAATAAGAAAAGAAGTCTAGACTTTATAACTGGATGTGGATATACAATGGAAAGCTTTGCTGGGCTACAAAAGAAAGACATAGCTTTTTTATTTATTGCGTTATTATCTGTTATAACAGATAATACTCTAAAGAAATTATCAAACGTTTGATTATGTCAAATAAGTTATCAGCTACAAGCCTTTTGGCTTAGATCAAAGTGTAGTATCTGTTCCGATGGATACTGCACCCCATAGACTGATATTGTCTTGGCCTTCGGGGCTTGATTTACGCCGGTCTATGGGTCTGTCCTATGCAGTTCTTGGAGGTCCACCCTCTCAGGCTTCGCCTCCCCTCTTTGGGGAGCAGTAAGTTGATTGCTTACTGTCTGAGGCGCCCCTACCGGGGAATGCCGACGGGGCTGCCCAGGCAAATTTTTAAACCCCACTTTCCCGACCTTGGGTCACATCTTACTTGTTGGAGTAAGATAAAAACTGGCCTTGTGCCTAACTCCTGGAGAGGAGTAAATCAATACAAGACCTCTTTTCTTGGCCTTTTGGCTAAGATCAAAGTGTAGTATCTGTTCCGATGGATACTGCACCCCATACTGGTGTTGTCTTGGCCTTCGGGTCTTGATTTACGCCGGTCAATGGGTCTGTCCTGTGCAGTTCTGAGAGGTCAACCTTCCTAGGCTTTGCCTCCCCTCTTTGGGGAGGAGTAAGTTGATTGCTTACTGCCTGAGGCGCCCCTACCGGGGAATGCCGACGGGGCTGCCCAGGCAATTTTTAAACCCTACTTTCCCGACCCGACCTTGGATCACATCTTACTTGTGGGAGTAAGATAAAAACTGGCCTTGTGTCTAACTCCTGGAGAGGAGTAAATCAATACAAGACTATTAGTTGGCATAACATGCACAACATCCTTATATTGTGAGAATACACTGCTAAGCATAAAAGCAAATGCACTTGTCGCGGCTTCATTAATGTTGTTGGCTAAGTCAACAACATTACCACCCTTATAATCAAAATAAGGTTTTAGATGAATTTTATTAACAAGTAAAGCTAGTGATGTCTTCCTGCATAAGTAACTTGAATATACATAAGAAAATTGTCATCATGTTGTTCACCTACAGGATTCATAGAGATTGATAAGGTTAGTCTTCTGATGGTCGAATAACAGCATGTACCCTCTAGGGGAGCAGTTATATAACAAGGAAGAAAATATCAGCATTTTGCTCGAATAATTAATCTTATTCAGTGTCATTATGTTTATCTGTTCGTATATGAATTTAATTGATACCACTCTCTATTCCGGTGGTGCTTCTCCCTCGGATCAGTTGAAATCTGAAGCTGATCTAGAAGTTGACCTGGATTCAGTTGTGGATTGGGGTATGAAATGGATTGTTTCATTTAATCCTGTTAAGACTCAGCTCGTGTCTTTCAATCGTAGGCGTGTACATTTTCTTCCTGAGATTCTCATGGATGGCTCTGCTCTTGAGGAGAAATCGACTCTGAAACTTCTTGGTCTTTCTCTTTCATCAAATCTGTTTTGAAATTCAAACATATGATCCATTGCTCTTTCTGCTTCCCGTAAAGTCGGTTCTCTTTATCGCTCCAAACACTTTCTCACACCCGAGGCAATTCTCTATCTCTACAAATCTACAATCAGACCATGTATGGAGTATTGTTGTACTTTTTTTCTTCTCCTCACCCTACTTCTCACAGACGTGATATTGCTAGTCTCAGTCTTTTCTATAAATACTATTATGGCATGTGTTCTTCAGAATTATGTGATCTTTTGTTCCAGCTCGTTTGACTCGTTGGTCTAGTGGTCTCTATCAATTCGCTGTTTTGATACCTCATTGTAATACAGCTTCCTATTCCAGTATCTTTTTCCCAAGAGCCGCAGGCTTGTGGAATTCTATTCCTGTTGATTGTTTTCCTCCTACCTATAACCTTTGTCTTTTCAAGACTAAGACCAATAGACATCTCCTATCTTTGCGATAGTAATATTTGTTCTTGTTAGCTCCTTACATCAAGTTGCTTCATGTCTGGAGCGATTTCCATAAAAAATTGCATTGAAATATTTAAATGACTCATCTTGCATTAATAGCAGAAATGACAAGATTAATTTTAATATATAAATGTACATTTTTAGGTTTGGTTTGCTGTTCTTCTATGCCCATTTTTTTCATGTTCTCCATCAAAATGTGTAGAGTATTTTCATGTTAAGAATCTTATACTCTCCTATAGTATTCATTTCAACATCACTGCAGAATACATGTATTGCTAAATCAGGGACAGAGTGATTTTAGGACATGGAGATTTGATGATACGGCATATAATATGTGTGTCTTGTTGCCTAATACTACTCCAGTAATTTCTATCAAGAAAACTATTTTTTTATATACATCATCAACAGTTATGAAAGTCTTCTCTTGTTTATACGCGTAGTGTCGAATTTTTTAAATATCTTTAATTAACTAAAACTTACTGGATTTAGATTTAAAACAAAAAAAAATTGATAAAAGGATCTTTTGTAATTTTGTGAAAATTAAATTAAAATATGCAAAAAAACAAAAACAATATGGCGTCTTCACTTCAAATATTGAAATATAAAAAAACACTTACTCTGCTGTGTTTGTTTGGGTAAAACTTCTCACGTTTAATTGCACGTATCCACGTCTCAATTAATTCCTTTTCTTTGGGAAAAACAAAAGACATTTACTTTCTGGTTGTTCTTACAATTTCCCACGCAGTACGGGACAACACAAGTAGAAGCGAGGTCACCGTAAGTAATTTACTATTACGACTGCCACGGTAGAATGCATCTTAGTGGAGTACTATCATGACGGCCACGACAAACCTCAGTCAATGACGTCACAAAGGGGTCGTGAGTTAGTTAACCGGCCTTGGTTTACTATTACGATAGTCACGACACATAGAAACATAGAAACATAGATGAATTCTGGTAGAAGGACATGAGTCGTCCTATGGCACCAGCTCCTTGTCTTCATCTTTGTATGCGTCCAGTGATGACAGCAGCCTTATAATTGAATTTGATTTCTTGGTCAATCCAGAACTTATCCAACCGCTTCTCAAATATCTTTACAGTTTCGGCTTCAATTACACTTGATGGCAATCTATTCCACAAATCAACACAGCGATGGCTGAATGAATATTTTTTCAGGTTCAAACGTGCCTGTTTCTTGTAAAGCATCTGACTGTGTCCCCTGTTGCCCACTCTTGTACTTTTTCTAGTCAATAATTTATCAGCATTGAAATCATATTTTCCAGAGAGCAATTTATAGCACTCAATCATGTCCCCACGTATTCTTCTATAGGCCAAACTTGGCAATTTCAGAGCTTTCAACCTTTCTTCATAACTCTGATCGTACAGTCCTGGAACAAGTTTAGTAGCTCGACTTTGTACATTTTCTATCATTTCAATGTGTTTCTTTTTATATGGTGCCCACACTTGATTAGCATATTCAATATGAGGCCTCACAAGCGCTTTAAACAATATAACCAATGAACTTCGATCGAGGTATTCAAAACATCTGCGGATTAAACCGAGTATTTTGTTGGCTTTGTTTGCTTTCTCTTTCATGTGTTCTTCGAAATTTAGCCTATTGTCTATTACAACACCAATGTCTTTTTCCAAGTTCGTATAATCCATGGGTTGTAGACAATCATTCAGAGTATATTGAAAGCAATTTTTAGTGTTCTGTTTAGTACCTATACACATAATCTTGCATTTTTCTGGATGGAATTTTAACTGCCATTTTTCAGACCAATCATACATGCAATGGATATCTTCCTGTAGTTTCTGACAATCTTCATAGTCTCTGATTTCACGAAATAACTTGGTATCATCAGCATATAAAAAAGTTTCACTGTCATTCTTCATAGACTCAGGGAGGTCGTTTAATGTACAACAAACAAAAGAGGACCCAAAACGGATCCTTGAGGGATACCACTGGTCACATCTATGACCGCAGAGCTCTCGTTGTTCACTACCACTGTCTGTTTTCTGTCTGAAAGAAATGCCTTGATCCAATTGATGTATACTGGGCCAAATCCATACATTTTTAACTCATGTATTAACAGGCGGTGACTCACTTTGTCAAACGCCTTCATAAAATCACAATATGCAGTGTGTATGCAATATCCAGCATCTATAGAATCGGTCCACATATCAAGTACAGTCAGTAGCTGTAACACAGTTGATCTCCTTGGTATGAATCCAAATTGCTTATCTGTAAATAGTTCATTTACTGTCATATGTTTTATCATCTGGTCACGAACGATTGACTCCAATACCTTGCATATTATTCATGTCAGACTCACCGGCCTATAATTACTAGGATTTTTCTTGTCCCCTTTCTTATGTATAGCAGTGACTTTAGCAGATTTCCACTCAGTCGGAAGTTTAGCTTCAGACAGAGATTTGTTAAATATTATCGACAGAGGTATGCTTAGCACAGTACTCAGTTCTTTCAATATTATTGGGCTAATGTTATCAGGTCCAGGTGACTTGTCTATTTTGAGCTTGTCTAATTTTTGTTTTACAGTATCTGGAGTTATTACTATACTGCTTGCGTAATCTGTACTTTCAATCACTTTGTAATCCAGAGACGGCAATTCTTTATCTCCATCCACCGTGAATACGGAAGTGAAGAATTCTGCTAGTGTATCTGCTTTTTCACGATCGCCATCTGATACTTTAGATTTATCATTATCAGCATATAAGCCTGGAATTGATGTTTTAGTCTTAGATTTCGACTGAACATATGTCCAAAATTTCTTCGGATTTGACTGAATGCCTATAACAATGTCTTTTTCATATAATTTTATGGCTTTTCTAGTTAAATACCGTACTTTGTTTCGGATGCGATTATACTGTTCTTTATCTTTATTCTTTCCAGATTGTTTAAATTTGTGCCATAACCGTTCTTTTCTCTTTAAAACACTTTTCAATTTTACTGTAACTGTCAACGATCCTTTATTTATTTTTTTTCCATTGCATTTTATTACTGCCCTTGGTACACAAGTTTCCACTGCTGCGTATATCTTTGTCTTCAAAATACTCCATTGTGTTTCAATGTCTTTTGTTGCTAGCACATTTTCCCAGTCCATGCTTAGAATCTCCCTCATAGTATTGTAATCTCCCTTTTCATATTTGTATCTTGTTTTTTCATGATCATTTTCCACATACACATTAAGGTCAAATGTTATCACTGAATGATCAATTTTGCCCAGTGGAGCGCCTATTTGCATATTTGAAATCATTCCTTCTTCGCTTGTCAGCACTAGATCCAGCAATGATGGGTTATTAGATCCTCTGCCCTAGTTGGTCTAAGCACATGTTGAAACCAGAAGCGGTCCTTAATAGATTCAACAAATTCATATTGTGCGTCTCCCGGTCCTCCGTTAGTTGAGTAATTTTCCCAGCATATATTGCCATAATTGAAGTCACCGACCGTTAGATAATGAGAACAATGTCTTTCAGACAGCAAATTTCGCAGCTCGTTTAATTTAGCATTGTTCTCGTTACTTGAGCTTGGGCTTCTATATATAGAAGTAAACAATAGTTTGTCATGTTTGTTTACTGGAATTTCAACACACAGGTACTCCGAAAAGCTTACATCGAGTGTCATTTGTGTAAATTTCAGATCATTGCTAATATAAGTCAGTATTCCTCTACCAGTTTCTTTTTTCTCTATATTCATTCCTACTAATTCGTATCCTTCTAGATTGTATTCAGACAAATTCCTCTCAAATCTGAAATTTTTTGGTTTAACTTCTTGTAAGGTGATCAACATTGGTTTTGTGTCTATTTCCTCAATGCGTATTTTTATCTCTGAAATTTTATCGTGTGTGAACGTATCTACATTTGAAACAAGAACTGTGAACTTATTTACATCATTATTTACATTATTATTCACAAAACAGTTATTTTCACTGTGCCCATTTTCTATGCTGCCTTCAGATTGGCGCCGGGACCCTCTTCCTCGGTAGTCTTCTGTATTTTCACTTTTATTATCTTCCTGCTCCCTATTGGTCCCCGTACTAGGAAACGAAAATTTCCATCCGATGATTTCTCTTGGCGCTGCTTCGCTTCTTTTCTCAGTTCAGATTCTTTCATTCTGTCACTCTTGTTCATATCGTGCTGTAAGCCAATTTTCTTCATGGTGTATACTGTAGTTTGAAAGCATTTCTGATCATATTGGCTTTGACAGTATCACTAAACGTTGCTAAGATTGGTCTTATAGTTTCCTTTATCCCAAGTCTTCGCACATTCAAAATATCCTCTTCCTGAAGATTTATTCCGATTTCTTGACCAACTGCTTTTATCATCTTAACATCGAAGTCGACAGACAAGATCTCCCACAAACGTACGTCTTCAAGTATATCGGCTCGATGCTCAGCAACGACCGTAACATCCTCGGCAAAGTCGCTGCGCGCATCAATACGACGTGACTCAAATGGCGCACCACTACCGGCATCCTCTGTGATCGCTTTGTACAACTCCGAGTGTTTGTCGACAAGGAAAGCGGAGAGAAGATTGGACGTTGTGGAAACCAAAATGCATCGGATATTACACGGCTTAACCACATCTGTAATGCCGACATCCGAAGATGCTACGGCATTGCTTTGATCGAGGACAAGATAAGGGCAGGTCAGCTCAGATTAAATAAACAGTTACTGGGAAGGGACCGAGAGGAAGGTCGATGAGTCAGACGCCTTACACAATGATCTCTGTAAAACCGGCCTTCCCCCGGACCAAACCTGTAATCGTGCCAATTGGAGACACAAATAAATTATTGCTAGACTTATGTAAAAGAAAAACAATAACAATAAGAATTTAATTTTAATTCATTAAACTAATAATTTCATATTTCTTTTAGATGTAGAATTACATTTATTTTATGAAATTGCTTAATTTTAAACATTATTTAGCAGTATTTTATTTCACCTGCTAAAATAATTCACGTGTTTTTCAATTAATTGCTTTTATTATTATTATTAAAAACTTAAATGAATAGATTAGTGTATTCTTGAAATGATTTTTCTTTGTTTCTTCGAATTTACTGACATAAATATGCGACCAGAGATAGTCTATATATGTGCTAGTATACATACTATACATAAAAAGTATTCATACTATACATAAAAAGTATACATACTATACATAAAATCCCAAAGGAATTTCGGCGGAGAGAAAACGAGATTGCACTTGAGATAAAGACCAATTGCGATGTCTGACATTTACAAAGGAATTAAAGTCCAACCGAAAAACATTATCTTCGAGACGTTTTGTTATTTTACAGGAGTGGGTAAGAAGGTCGGGTGGAAAATTTCGATTTTACAGTACACTATGATAGACATTTAACTATGTCAACATACCTATATATATATATATATATATATATATATATATATATATATATATATACACATTTCGATAACTATACTCAACTATATTTATATATATATATATATATATATATATACATTTCGATAACTATACTCAACTATATATATATATGTATATATATATATATATATATATATATATATATATATATAATATACATATATTATATATATATATATAAAATACATATTTATGATATATATATATAAAATATATTATATATACTAGCAAAAATAGCCTCCTTACGGTCGTTTATTTTTGCTAGGCTGAATCGTCAGAAATGAACGCTCACCCGTAAACCGATGGCACCCCAATCATATTTCTTGGGTGGGTAGACATTGATTCTCTGTCTCGCACCGAAACACCTTGTCTTGAAACACCTTGTAATGAAAATAAAGAATAATAGTGTGAAAAAACCCTCTCACAATGACGTCATTTCCGGAAGAATGAGTCGACAATTTTGAAAATTAACATTAATTTACGTGAACACCCCCACCCCATCTCACAATGACGTCATTTCTGGAAAAAATGAGTAAGCAATTTAAAAAAATTAACTTTAAGTTATGTGTAAACATTTTTCTAGCTACCCGGCCGTTCGGCTAAGATCAAAGTGTAGTATCTGGTCTGGCCGAAGTCTTTACGTAATTTTCTCCCTTGAGTCTTAATTTGTAGCAGAGTAATTAAGAATACTCTGTTGGAGTTTCAACTTCAGACAGACATATGCATAAAATCCATTATTAATAGATAATATATATTATTTATATATATATTTATAATATATGTATTCTTTAATATATATATATATATATATATATATATATATATATATATATATATATATATATATTCTTTGTAGAATGGTAGGAAAAATCCCAGCAGACCTTCCGTGCTTGAAACCGACGGTACGAATGTTGTACTAATTTTTCTGTACCAGAATAAATAAATATATATATATATATATATATATATATATATATATATATATATATATATATATATATATATATATATATTGGTGTAATCAGTCAACGGAATTTATATTTAAAATATAAATTAAATTAAAGTAGTTGTAATAGCTCAATAGCGTGAGGTTAGAGCTATTGTATAAATAGTTTTACTTAATTTAAACAACGTCAAATGCTAGGAATATCAGATTCACACAATTTCACAAAAAAAGCTGTTTATTTCCAGCATACAATTGTTTCTGCTTACTAACAATATATTTATACAATGCTCCTGTATCCTATGCATTTATTTCTTGGCGTAGTATTCATCATCATTTTTGTGTTTATACTAGTGGAGCTGTTAACTCCTAGAGGGCCAAATCGTGACATCTACACGCCATGTGCGTTTCGCTATTAGGTTTTAAACCGTTCGTCATTGATTATATATTCATTCCAAATCACATGCAAATATAAATACATGTTTTAATTCGCCCTTTTTTGTTGTTTCGACCTATTTTTTGCTTTTCATCCAGGTTTTTACCATCATTTTTTCTTATTTTCTATGGATTTCTTACATTATGCATTAGTATGTCCATGATCAACTTCAATTTACCCGGACAACAGGAAGTATACACACCTATCCGTACGAGCCATTCAATAATCAATTTGATCGGTCATTCTTGTCTGAATGCTAATATAGTGTATAATAATGCTGTAATATGTAAATTCTTCTTTCCTATTATTTTATTTTTTAAGGTATTTTATTAGAACATATGTGCTATGGGTTTAATTGCATTGTGTATCTTGCTGTGACTTTACCGAAGTTCAACTATCGTACCCATTGTCTATCGCAATCTCCTCTTGAATTAAATAAAATGAAGAAAACATTATACCCATTTAAAAATATGTTTATATTCAATATTTAAAAAAAAATTTATATTTAAGCACAGATATTTTCCATATAATTAGTAAAATTGGCTATTTGATTTGCCACTAATACCGTTCCGATCTATTCTTCCTTTTCAGGTCGGTTAACGAAAAAGGGCTATCACGTGGATTTCCGAATTAAAATGTAATATTTATGCAACTTTTATTTAATTCTAATTTATTTTATATAAACAAATTCCAACAGTCATATATGGAAATAGAGGTTTTTCGTATCTTGTTAACTGTTTACATTTGTTGTTTATTTATTTTAATAATCTCGAGTTCTACTTCCTATTTAGGCGGCTAAGATGTAAACAGACATTTCCGTTGAGATCGTTGTACAGTGAATTGATCTATCAATACTTTATATACATTATTTTAATTAATTCAAATAAAGTATCTAATAATTCAACATGCATTTTTTATTTCTCTTCAATATCACCTATTTTATTTTGAAATATTTAAAAAATGCATATGTTTTTATCAATTCTATATATTATTTGCTATTATTAACTTATATATCATACCGTGACCATGACGAAGTTAAAAATAAACACGATTATAAAACATAGTAAAAAGTACAACACTTATTAAATTTTTTTATTTAATTATATCTATCTATTATATTCCTCATACTACTTTTTATGTAGTGGTTTAAATGACAATTTTATTTGGACAATAGTCACTATTCCGATTTTACGATTTAAAAAAATCTGTGATCTATAAATAAACAGCCCGGCCGATACGATTCTTATTACGACTCATTGCATTGCAACGCGTCGTATTTGATATAATAATATATAATATTATGTAGATTTTGGTTGCTAATTAGTTTCGTAAATTTATTTATTTTTTAAAAACCCTATAAGTAAATGTGAACCGATATAAATAAATTATATATATATATATATACATCAGTAACATCACAGACTTTTTCCAGAGAGGATTCATCACAACAACAAAAATCTTTTATTTTATTATTTATTTATTTTGTAAAGTTATTGTTCCCTACACGTGTTTCGCTACCTAGCAAGGTGCTTGCTAGGCAGTTCATCAGGGAAGATAAAAAAACCTAAGATACTGACCTCAACAACTGACAATACCCAACAGGGGATTAACCTAGTCGAAATCACTTAAGAAGGAAAAAAATGAAAACAAGTTCAAAAGACAGCTCAAACAACTCGGTAATATGTGGTAGCTGTGATTCGCCCCCACAAGAATCAAGTCCGGTGCAATCCAAAAAGGGGGAAAAGAAGAGGGAATCCCCCGTATACGGCGGAAGACATATCCTTAGCCCCCCTCCTCCGAAAAATCAAACCAAACCGCACAAAGCACAAAGCTTGAATAACCTCCAGGGCCTCAGATTGGCACATGCAACGTGCTATTATTCCGTTGAAGAGCCCAGCATCAACCCCTGTCGATAGACATGAAGCAATACAGAAAACTCTCCAAATATACGCATAAATGCTCTGTACCCTATAATCGAAGCACATCGATCTTGTTTTTATTGGTCTTGTTCCGGACTTTACTGAATATTCTCAGTAGAACATCAAAATATTATATATATATATATATATATATATATATATATATATATATATATATATATATATATATATGCAGTCAATTGACAACCTCTTCACAGTTTTATAAAACTTTCTATTTCCTTGTCCATTCCTGGCCAGTATATGTAGCATCGTATGAGTGATTTCATCCGGGGCATGTCAGGATGACCGGTATGAAATTCTTTCAGCATAACTTTACGTAGAGATTGAGGTATTACAATTCTATCTGCGTACATTAAAGTGTTGTCGCAAATTGAGAAAGGTGAAATGTGGTTCTCTTTTTATTTCATTTGTTCAATTATCTCGACTGGTTCTGTATATTTAATATATAATCACCT
>OY744521.1:55980779-56023279 GCA_963556195.1 Sepiola atlantica
CATTTTGAAAAATTGATTACGTGGAAGCTAGAAGCGTAATAAGATTCTATGAATTTTTGAAAAAGGTGTACATGAAACGATTAGAGACGTGGACACGGTGTACAAGGAGGTGTGTCCTTCTAAAGCCACATTGTATAATTGTAAAAAGAATTTAAAAAGTGTTGCGTCTCGGTTACTTATGATAATGAAAAGAAAATCAAACTATCAGAGATGGCAGAAGGGTCAAACAGAAGGATCAAACAGAAGGATCAAACAGAAGGACCAAACAGAAGGGTCAAAGAGAAGAGTCAAATAATTTTTGCTTTGGCTGATATTTTGAGAATAAATAGTGGCTCTACTTATACTATCTCAGATGGGCTATCGAAAACTTTGCAATAGATTCATGCTGAAGTTCCCGTCTCTGGAGATAAAAGAGATAGTCTTCATTCTGCACTATTGCAGTTTGAAAATTAAAAGGAATAAAATATCGCTCATCTCAGGGCAGAAGAAGTGTCGCCGATAGCTGATGACAATAGAGAAAATAAGTTGCAGTTATTTGCCAACTGTATGTTCACTTTTTTGTCACCTGTAGCTATTATAACCAATAGCAAGTCTCGTCTTTGCAAAAAAAAAGTAAGTGCGATTTTGTTTTGGAGTGTGAGAGTACGTTAGTCGAAAGTTGATTTGTGACCCTGGTCTGTTGACGCTAATTTGGTTTGGGGACTTACGAAGTTTGAAATGTTTGTTGCAATTGTGCATCGTTTTGTACAGAAAACGAATAATAACTACGGATTTATATGACAAGGGGAGAACAATCAGCGGATTCGATAATCCGCACTCGTATCTATTATACCAATCATATATTAGGTTACATGGTATCGATAGCAAAGTGTTATGGGGCTTACTGTAGGAGGGGGATCGGCCTTACAACTCGTTAGACACACAGATAATACGACAATGAGCAAAAAAAGACGACAAACACAGTAATTTAGTTGAATCTAAAAATAGTCAGTTTTATTTGAGCAGAAAGTACAATTACTAACGTTTATTTTCTAGTCGCAGGAAGGTTTTTGTTGAGTTTCTAGTCGGCTTGCTTCTCCAGCGATGATGGTCGTGGTATTGACGTCGCACTGCGGTTGAATGATTGCTTGGTGGACTGAAGGTGAAATGGTATTCTCACACTGCGGTTGAATGAAAGCTCGGTGGACTGAAGGAGACATGGCCACATCACACATCGGCTGAAGGTCAGCTCAGTAGACTAAAAGAGAATGGCGCTAAAAAGGGAAGGGTTTGTTCTGAAATGACAGCAGTATTCGCAAGTTTTGTAGTTGGTTATTGTCCTGAGCAAAATAACATATCAAGAGCCTGGTCGAGTCAACGACTGAACAAATAAAGTTAGTTGACAGCCAGATGAAGTTCCTGAAACATTAGCGGAAGAATAATTTATCACGATAGAATTTTAATTATACTATATTTGATTTTAGAACAATTCATTTTAAAATGGGTATGGTCTAGTTGTTTTCACATCCAGCGACACCAGATATTTCTACATTTAATTTGGCGATCTGACCGTCTCATTTGTGAAAATGAGCGTCTAAAGTGATAACGTATGTAGAAACGTATTATTATACGATCGGATTTTTGTTTTTGTCTTTAATTAATCTATTCAATTACTAGATATATTGATTACGTAGCGGCTAAGTATTGGCTGTCTATAAAAAGAAATCCTAAAATAACACGGTTGCTGATTAGAGCAGACGATTTAAACTTTCGTGTCAGATTTGAGCATGCAAACTACCGGGAGATAAAAAGGTAAATTTTGAACGATATTTCGCGGCAACGCTGCTCATCATCATTATTCATTAATAAGATCATTACAATAACAACCTTTTGTGCAATCATTGTTTAAGCCAAGGAGGTGAAGTTTTTTTTTGTTGGTTTGTCACTATATTTGTTTGTTTCTGTACAGCCTACCATCCACATCGCTTGACCAATCGTCACCAAACTTGGTCAAAATATCGGTCATTAGAACTGATTTCATTTTAGGATATCTAGGTCAAATATAAAGATCAAAGTTATGAGAAAAGTGAAAGTCACACTTTTGGCGATCACTTCAAGTCTGTTCATTGTAGAGACTAGTTACTTGACTCATATTGTAGCTAATGAAGTTCTGCATCTCATATGACATTGACCTTGACATTGAAAAGTTCAGTCAAGGTCGAAATTTTAACGGAATTTCAACTTCACAATTTCATATATGGATCAGCGTTTAAGATCGTTGTCAGATAATTTAGATCATACGAATCAAATATATATTAAACAATACTAATAACTATCTTGAAATCATAAGAATTTTAGTTAATATATTGCTACCAATTTTAGCTAGGTGCTAGCATATAATGGGCCAATAATTTGCGGGTTAGCATTGAAATATTCTGAATAAGTGAATATTATTATTATTATTATTATTATTTACTCACCAGGAGTTATCACACTGGTCATCGTCAGTGGTCACCCACTGCCGACAACCTGTGGTATTACCTGGAGTCTGAGTGACAACAAGTCTCCTCAGGCCTCCAGTATGCTCCACCTCTTTTCGTTCATCACCGCTGATGACCTTGCGGTAATCGCAACAGCCACCTACCAACGATTTCCCGATTATTATTATTATTATTATTATTATTATTATTATTATTATTATTATTATTATTATTATTATTATGTACCCTATTATTATTATTATTATTATTATTATTATTATTATTATTATTATTATTATTATTATTATTATTATTATTATTATTATTATTATTATTATGTACCCTATTATTATTATTATTATTATTATTATTATTATTATTATTATTATTTTACTACTATTACTACTGTTACAATTAGCATTGTTATTATTATAACCATTAATGCCATTATTCTTACTATTATTATTGTTATTACTACTACCATTATTATTATTATTATTATTATTATTATTATTATTATTATTATTATTATAATTATTATTATTATTATTATAATTATTATTATTATTATAATTATTATTATTATTATTATTATTATTATTATTATTATTATTATTATTATTATTATTATTATTATTATTATTATTATTATTATTATTATTATTACTATTACTATTCCTGTTATAATTATTATTACTATTACTATTATTATAATCATTATTATTGTTATTACGGTTACTATTGCCCTTATTATTATCCTTGTTATTACTATTATTATTGTTATTATTGCTACACATACTATTACTAATATTTCTATTATTATTATTATTATTATTATTATTATTATTATTATTATTATTATTATTATTATTATTATTATTATTATTATTATTATTATTATTATTATTACTTCCACTATTATTATTTTACTACTATTACTACTGTTACAATTAGCATTGTTATTATTATAACCATTAATGCCATTATTCTTACTATTATTATTGTTATTACTACTACCATTATTATTATTATTATTATTATTATTATTATTATTATTATTATTATTATTATTATTATTATTATTATTATTATTATTATTATTATTATAATTATTATTATTATTATAATTATTATTATTATTATTATTATTATTATTATTATTATTATTATTATTATTATTATTACTATTACTATTCCTGTTATAATTATTATTACTATTACTATTATTATAATCATTATTATTGTTATTACGGTTACTATTGCCCTTATTATTATCCTTGTTATTACTATTATTATTGTTATTATTGCCACACATACTATTACTAATATTTCTATTATTATTATTATTATTATTATTATTATTATTATTATTATTATTATTATTATTATTATTATTATTATTATTATTATTATTATTATTATTATTATTATTATTATTATTATTATTATTATTATTATTATTATTATTATTATTATTATTATTATTATTATTATTATTATTATTATTATTATTATTATTATTATAATTATTATTATTATTACGGTTATTCTTTGTACAGCTATTATTATCACTATTACTATCATTTTTATTATAACTATTATTATTACTAAAATTATAATTACAATTATTTTAAAAATAAAAGTAAAAAAATGTAATATTGTTTATGTAATTTTATAAATTCTCTACTTGGTATTAAAAGGTTTTATGTTTATTTTATTAACATATTTGACCTTGATTAATTAATATATATATATATATATATATATATAAATATTTATAAATGGATAATATGAAAATTAAAAAAATATATTAGATTCTATCGACACACGGTGAAGCTCAATATAATAAATAGAGCATTCATATACGGATAATGAAGTGATAAAATAGATAAAATTTGCATAAACTTGAAAATTATGCAAATTTTATCTATTTCATCACTTCATTATCCGTATATGAATGCTCTATTTATTATATTGAGCTTCATAACATATATATATATATATATATATATATATATATATATATATATATATATATATATATATATATATATATATATATATATATATATATATATATATATATATATATATATATATATATATATATATACAGGGTGGGCCAAAATAAGGGTCCTATTTTAAAAAATTCATAACTTTTTTATTTATTGATTTAAAAAAAATTTTTTTTTTAGAATAAGTAAAGGACCCCTTCCGAAGCAAGCATGAGCCGTATTAGACCTAAGGAACGTACCCTCATTTAGAAAACATTATTTTTGCTTAAAAAACTCAAAACCGTGTAAAAAACAATACTTTAGTTTTTGTAAGTTTTAAGAAGTATTTTTCGGCTAAAATTTGTTTTGTTTATTTCAAAAAATCTCGGAAGGGTCAGTCTACACACACATAAAGTTTGGTGAGTTTAACTTTTATTTTGTGGAAGTTATTCAAATTCAAGTTATTCAAATTTAAAGATAGGACCCTTATTTTGGCCCACCCTGTATATATATATATAATCTCCCGTTAGTTTATTTTGATTTATTCTTGTGTTTAATTGTTTATCCTTTCTGTCTTCTATACATTTTGTCTCTACGACTTTTCATTTGATAATATATCGTTATCGTATATTTTATTCTCATACACACTCACGCACACGTTGTTCCTTTTCTGGTTGTTTGTTCAAAGAGATTTAGGATTTAGGAGATAGAACCGTGTAACTCTAAATATTTTGAAGCTACAGCAACCAGAGTAATTTTATAATTATATTTCACTTTGATCAAACGGAGGTACAACATTATCGTTGGGATCTGCGTTTGTCTTTTTTGAAGGAAATGCGCTAGTTTACTTTTCTTTCATTCATGACGTGAGAATTATAGAAATAAAAAAATTAAAATGGTAATACGAGGTCCAGGGCTTGGAGCAGGAGTACACACAGGTCCTCATTAATTGCTGGAAAACGCAGGATGTGCCTCGAGAGGTTAAAAAAACTATACATTTATCGGAATTTATTTAAATTAATTTCAGTTTACTTTTGCTTCTTCACCCTTCTAAAAACCTTTCGTCGACTTAATTGCATCTCTCTACCCCCCCCCATACTAACGCTTAATTAATTATCATATATCTGTAACTAATTCTCGTAAAATACTCGCTAAAACTACTAAAGTGATTACTTAATCTAATTGCCGGCGTTAGTAGAAACTTGGCTAATAAGTCAAATGGTTAGCAAAATATGAACCTGTAGAGATAACCAATTTATGGCGGTTTGGGTAACACCAAATGGCTCCGCTTCGGAGGCACACGTTCGCATCCTCTTGTGACTTTCTAAGTTTATTCCAACCATGTGAGTTAAAATAACAATTTATTAAAGTATATTAATCATGAAAACAAAACAAAACACAACAAATAAGGCAGCTTGATACATAATATTGTCACAAATTTTCTTGTTTACAACCCACACTTCTACTGCTAAGACTAAACGTCGCTTTTACCCACGCCTACAATTACTTGCTACTGCTGATAATTCATTGAATTTTTAAACCGAAGAAAATGGCTCCTTTTCCTTCTATCACCAACGACCACCGAATAAGACTTTTAAATATTTTCGTCCCACTAACTCGACACGAAAAATCTTGATAACTGGTTCATATTAAACGTAATACGGTTAACTCGCATTTTATTTAAATTAAATCGTATTTTTATGAGCTAAGAATTAACTATACGAAGTGCCATCTTCTTTGTCAATCGTTACCTGTGGGATTACTCGGGGTCACCACTTGTTGCAGGGACCAATACTGGTGATCTGTCTTACAATAAAGAAGAGACACAAGACATAAAATACAACAACAACAGAGAAAGAATGACAAACAGAGGCGACCAGTGTAAAAATAAAGGGTAACATTTATTGCACCGATAAGGTACAAAAGTAGGTTTACTCCTTGGGGAGGTATCTGTTGGAGAAGTCGTCGTCTCTGGGAGTTGGAGCGATTAAAGGACGTAACTGGAAGCTGGGACGTCAGGAAAACGTCACTGGAAAGGCAGGAAAACGTCACTGGAAAGGCAGGAGAACGTCACTGGAAAGGCAGGAGAACGTCACTGGAAAGGCAGGAAAACGTCACTGGAAAGGCAGGAAAACGTCACTGGAAAGGCAGGAGAACGTCACTGGAAAGGCAGGAAAACGTCACTGGAAAGGAAGGAGAACGTCACTGGAAAGGCAGGAGAACATCACTGGAAAGGCAGGAGAACGTCACTGGAAAGACAGGAAAACGTCACTGGAAACGCAGGAAAACGTCACTGGAAACGCAGGAAAACGTCACTGGAAAGGCAGGAGAACGTTACTGGAAAGGCAGGAGAACGTCACTGGAAAGGCAGGAAAACGTCACTGAAAAGGCAGGAAAACATCACTGGAAAGGCAGGAGAACGTCACTGGAAAGGCAGGAGAACGTCACTGGAAAGGCAGGAAAACGTCACCGGAAAGGCAGGAGAACGTCACTGGAAAGGCAGGAAAACGTCACTGGAAAGGCAGGAGAACGTCACTGAGAGCTGGAAAGGTAGGAGAGCGTCATAAAGGGCTGGATTGACAATGGAACGTCACCGGAAGATCGACGTAGATATCCCTGGTAACGCCCTACTGGATGGCTGCATTTGCTCCCGACTAGTGGTTTGAGCTCTCAAGTGAGAGAAAAAGCGGTGCCTATTAGCTTAAAGCATAACTCTTCATAAAAGAACTGACCGTTCCGGCAGTAGGTAATGCGAATGTGAGCATATCTAAAATAGCATTATGCTTTCTATTTTGTCGGAGCGAAAATAATAGTATATGAGTAAGAAGTTTCGCCTGTTGGTTCGCTCGGATTTCGAATCTCTGCGTGAAACACTCGCCACGTCTAGCCACACGGACCAGCTATTTAGATGTCTGTTCGTTCGGATGTTTATTTGCTTGTTATAGATAAAGCTCTCTTAATAGTTAGAAAATTCAAATTATATATATATATATATATATATATATATATTGGCGGGATTTGTAACGTTTTTGGACATCTATATTGAATGCGTTTATTTTGTTTGATACGAGATTTCTGTTTAAAAATATGTTTTTTTCCGATGAGAATCAGCATTTATAATTTTTTATGATTCAATGTATGATTTAAAATAAATGCTGCTTCAACCATAATTTAATTGAAACTTCATTTGAAAAATGTTTGGAATCGCCCCAATTTTTCTCTGCTTACATCTATCTATATCTACCTCCTTTTCTTTTGATCTCTATTCATTTCTCTATCTCTTTCTTTATTACACTTTCTCACTCTTTTTCTCTCCCTGTATTTATATTTAGTTCTTTAGCCCCCCCCCCCTCTCCAAACGCATCGCAGATTAACATGTCAACCCGAATGGCCGAAATCACACTAATATGTGTTGCTCCACAGCTGTGCGGGGATCTCCCGCGCACACACGTCCGTTGAGATCAACTTACACGTGTAGTCCACAAGTTAGATCCGATGATCTGGATAACGAATGGATATCGCCAAATGAGGTGTCCGAAGGATTGTCATTGTCAGTCGTGCTGTAAAATTGTTAAATCCGTACGTCAGACGAAAACCTGTGTAAATCAGGAAATTGACTGCACAGTAAATGCATTTTACGGCTTACAGTTTCTGTCGAAGTATGACTATTTAGATGTTGATTCAACGCAGCAGAATTACTTTGGCGGCAGTAGTCCGATGATTTCTTCCCAGAATGCACACTGTGTTAGTACATTTAGGAGACCGGCTGTCATTACTTCGGTTGTTGAAGGTTTTATGCTGCCTTTTAAATTCTTCTATAGTTCTTCATGTGGCAGATCTCGAAAAACCAACCAGTTTAACTGTTTTATTGATCGAGACTCCTGCAATAATTTACCCTTTTTCAAACGCAGCTAGGTCACGTGTATTTTACTTTAATTTTACCAAAACCTGAAATTAATCATTACAAATATAAAGGAGTCACAGATCATCTACTATATAAATAAAGAGAGAGAGAGAGAGAGAGAGAGAGAGAGAGAGAGAGAGGGGAGTCAATTATGATATCACAATGTATTCTGAAATCCCTTGTTTTTGTGAAAATTGAACGTGTCGAAAAATGGGTACTTCCTCTGTTGATTCTGTTACAGTTAGTTAGAAAGTTTTTTCAAAATTCCGTACAGATTCCCGAGTTCGACAAGACGGATCTGATGAAATTTGGAGGTTACATAGAGAGAAACGTTGCGAAAATAACTTTCAAGATGAAAACAATAGTCCGAATAATCCAAATAATCCAAATTATAAATCCTCATCTCAAAAATTCAGAAACAAAATTTAAAATGTTATGTTTGAACTTCCCTCGTTATTTTACTGGCCAATCAGAACGAACGTTTGGGTATGACTTCGTTTCGATCCGCAGTGGCATTAAGAGCATTAATATTATAAGCGCAATAATGAATCGGTAGGCAATATCATGTGAAATAAATTACGCCATTAATGTGTTTTCTGAAACAATTTACATTTTAAAGAGCGCATTTCAAGTGTTGTCGATGTGAAAAAAGCTTCTAAAAATAGATACGGTTTGCAAGAAAACCATTGTTTATACTAGCAATAATATTTTCTTTCCGGGGGGGGGGGTTATATTTTTGCTAGTATATAATTTAAGTGTTGAGTTTGCTAGCGAACAAGCGATTATGACAAGTTCTTGTTGACGTACGTTACCCCCTACCACTCAATGAGGAAATAATGCCTTGGAGTATGGTCTCATGACAACAGAACGGATACTACACTAACCCAAGGAGGAGGTTATGCATTGGAAGATAGTCTTATGACAACAGAAGATATACTACACTACACCCACCCCCCAACAGGAGGAGGTAATACATGGGATGGTAGTATCATGATCACAGATCGTATACTACCCCCACCCAAACACATTTAATTGAACATTGGAAAATAGTACAATCGTGCATTAATAGGAGTAATAATATAGTCTCGGCTTCAGACAAACAGATACCAAATCTCAATTACTATTACTCCATTGGATCTCCCACACGCGTCGTTACCACTGATTTATCGCTGATAGCGACCGGTGGATTTCCCTAGACGCTTAGTGACAGCAAGTCTCCTCAGATATTCTAGTATTCTTCGTTTCATTCTATTATTATTATAATTAACTTGGTGTTCTCACACAAGTGAGTTCAATAATGTCAGTACTCCCAGTACCCTTCCAGTCGAGATATGAATGATGCTATCATTCTTCTGTTTTTCTATCATCTCAAATCCTCCCGCAGCCACATTCCGATATTGTCATTATTTTTTACTCACTAAGAGTTCTCACAAGAATCATTACTAGTGATCCCTCACTGGTAGAACTAGGTGGTGTACCCTTAGACTTTCAGTAATCTCAGCTTCTTTAAAACAATACTAATAAATCAGTCAGTTTCTCGTTCGCTTAAGTATAAGCTAGATTACCTCCCTCAGTGGTACACGCAAATATATAGATATCTTTACATATAGACATTGAAACAGAGGAACAACGCGTTTGTATTGGATATAATGTATGTTATGCAGAATGTGTGGCGCTCCTACCTTTAGGCCCCCTAGGCAACCATCTAATTCGGCTAATGGGTAAGCACTGTTGCTATTCATATAAATTCAATGCATTGGCTTTAGAATATCTCCGACGAGGAACATTTTGAGAAGAAATCCAAAATAAAACTGATAGCACCAGTTTCTCTAGACATTTCTTTTGTTATGTTAATTTACTAATGGTTTCCTTCAATTTATTTGAAAAAATATTATTTTCTTTTGGCTCTTAAAAGATAGAACAATAAAACATCTCAGCTCAGTGGCGAGACCGAAAGTCTGTAGGTCAGTATTTTATTTCTTCTCGGAGTTCATTATTGCAAAATAGTGTTGGTTTCTGTTTTATTATTCGAATCCACGTTTAAATAAACTACTTTTTAATGTCTCTATCGATTTTTTTGCTTATTTGGGTTTTACGGTATGTCAACCCTTGTTATTTTATTTTATACCGAAACTGCACGAATATTTCTTACTAAAGAAGATTTGGTATCTGTCTGTCTGAAACGGAAACTATACTATTACTTCTATTAATAATGGATATTTGATATTTGTCTGTCTGAAGTCAAAACTATACTATTTTTGATGCTCAATTTAGATGGCGCTAGTGTGGTATTTGTTCTGTTGTCATGATACTATCCTCCCAGGCATTACCTCCTCCTTTTGAGGGTATAGTGTAGTATATTTTCTGTGGTCATAATATCTTTCCCCCAGGGATTATCTTTTTTATTGGAGAGGAAGTAGTGTAGTATTTGTTCTGTTGTCATGATACAATCCTCCTAGGCGTAACTTCCTCCTTTTTTGGAGAAGGTAGTGCAGTATTTGTTTCGTTGTCGTGAGACCATCTCCCTAGGTATTATTTCCTCCTGATTAATCTATTCTCCTAAGGTAAAAGTACGTAAACAATACATTCTATCTACCCTATGAATCGGACATTGCCAGTACCAATCAGGGTTAGAATAAACCTATAGAGTGACTTCACACTACACAAAGCTCCCAAGTTTGTGTTATCCCTAAGTAATTCTAATTAATCCATAGATTAACTATAGCAGGTAATACCACCCCAGGTTAGAATGGACCTGGGAGTAATGGCAACTTATGGATGATCCGACACACACGCTTTCAAATTGGAGCATCACCAGCGGATGTAGTTTAAGATGAAGTCCAAAACCAATCTCTCCTGTCAAGATGAGAAATATGGTGCACTTTTTTTTATAGAAACACATTTATCGGCTTATTCGCCGCTCGGGCGATCACAAACGATTGTTTCTATTTTCGGCTGTCGTTTAACAGTCGTTTTCGACTGTCGTTACATCAGTGTGTCCTCCAAATCGCATCGCGTCTTCTTTCTAATTAACGAACGGAACGAGTGATTAGTCTGTTTTACCTACGGAAGCCCCCAAGAGAAATAATTATAATTAAAAATAAATAAATTCATTACCTCTTCTGGAATTTCATTGGTTGCGCTGTGTTTAATCTGTGATGTGTCATTCAGTTATTTATATATTTTTCTAATTATTATTCTGATTTTAGCACTTCCGTACATTCTGCTTTCACTTCCAGCTTTCTCATTTATCTGTCTGAGATTTCTTTTCTTTTGACACCTACTTTATTGTCTACAGTAAGGGTTATGTTTTGCCGGTGTTCGCACTCGTAATTTATCTAGATATATTACTAAACTATTCATATAAATTCATAGAATTACATCAGTAATTTAATTTTTCATATTTAAATTATTATTATCGTTTCATATGACCTAATAAATAAAAAACACCCATCGTTCACTTTTTATTATAGAGTGGAAGATTTATTTCCGAATTAATTTCAGGCGGCGAGGGGATTGTCTAACTTGCTATTTGTTTTCTAATTTCTCCCACCACTTGAAATGGTTTCATCCGGGAGCTGGAAAAGGGCAAATGTTTTACTCGCTAACTTTTGCGTGACTGGGTGAAAGTATGCACACATATCAATATATATATATATATATATATATATATATATATATATATATATATATATATATATATATATATATATATATTTATATGCGTGTGTGTGTGTGTGTATATATATTTGCTGATTTAAATAATTTTTCAAATCATGTCTCAAATAAAGAGCATACACAAAGGTATTATAGTTGTTTACAGCTGTTTCAAGGCAATGTTTATTATGAGGTATAACACATTTTAAACACTGGATTATTTTCAGAACAAAATGTTCGTAGGTGGCCAGCAAAATAACAAATGAACATCAATGTCAACAAAAAGTTACAAATTCCATGAAACAATACACAAATCATAAGAATAGATTACCTCGGTAAAAATATATTAATTATTGAAATTAATTCCACATCATAATATCACAATAATTGTTAAAATTAATTCCGCATGCATATTATCGCAATACATGAAGGAAACTTAAAAACCACAATGATTTTCCATTTTTTTTTTTTGCGAAAAAAAAGAAGCATTTAGGAGAGTTAATTTTTTAATTTTTGTAATACGACATATTTATATACTGATGAATACTTAACCCATAAATGTGTTTTGTTACAAATATAAATAGCGAGTGCGAACTCTGGCGAAGCAAGATTTTCCCGTCATTTTTAACAGTGAGTGTACACTAGTTATGCCTATTCTACATTATTAATGTTCATCCCAAGTCATGCCGTCCAGTCACTGATAAAAGGTCAAGACGGTGACCAAGACGAGGTCACCACGTTGAGCAGCAGTAGGCAATTTATTTTCAAAAAGGAGCCGCATGAGAAATTGGCGCATTTGTCGAGGGAAGTTTAACTCGATTCTGCCCGATGTATGTTATAATTCTTTTAAAAAATAATAAATTCAAAATTGAAATGATGCAATAAAAACATTATAATATTAGACTATTGTCACCGTAAGAATGGCGAGGTAGCTAATGCACTCTACTAGATAACGTAGTGGAGAGGCAGTGCCGTAGTTAAGTTGGTACGTAGGAAGGCGTTAATATAGAGACAAACTTTATTATATTCTTCTTTAGCATAAAAGTTGACTCGTGACTGAAACACAAATTTGCATTGATACAATAGTTCACAGCGATACGTCGGTAGGTGGCGCAGTGGCGACCGTATTAATATGTATATGGGAGTCTTAAGAAGTCACGCTTCTCCGAATAAATCAGCCCACCCCCGCTCTAAAACTTTATTCAATTTCCTTGTGGAAATTGACAGGAAGAAACACACACACACACACACATATATATATATATATGTATATATATATATATTATTTCATGTATACAGATTAAATATTATAAGGTGATATAATATATTGTCTGTAGATTTTCAGTATATACTTCACCAGTGCTCAATATGTGAGTAGAGCTTGTTAGTTAAGTATGAAAATATATCTATGGCAATTAAGCTACACAGAAGTGTAGGCGTTTGATCCCCACACGGAATCATTAGGCTATGTGCACAGATTTTAGTTAATGATTGTTTTATATATCCACGTAGTGTTTAATCTAGCAAACAAACCAATCAGATTTGTTGTTCTTTCCCTCTCACGGGTTAATGTTTTCATTAGCCAATGGCTGATTTTCTTTAAAACAAAGACCCGGTGATCTTTACTGGACCTCTTTTTTGTTGTTTTATTTTGGGTGTGGCGCATCCCTTTTGTGAATGTGTCGAATTAACAGGTGACGCGCGTAATTGGAATAATTTATTTTCTGATTATTTTCTTCTTCGTTGCTACTTTAGATATTGATTTAGTTTACTTTATTTTATTTACTTTTTTATTGGTAAAGTTTATTCTATTTATAGTGTGTTACTATTTTTAATTTCAAGCTTCTCATTCACACATAATCTAAACAGATCGTCTAAATATCTACATGTGCTCGTCTATCGTACAATTTTCCATCCATTTATTGGTGAGCGTCCGCTTTCTTTGAGTTTCTAGTAATGGTTTGCTAGTGATGTTTTGAATCGGCGTTTTTTTTGTATCAACTATTGATGTTGTGTAATTTTATTTGGCCATAGAAACTTTTGATCGCTCAATTCCCGTTCTCGGCCTGATCAGTGTCTGTCACTGATACCAGGGCGTTTCTCTTATGATGTGTTGTTAGAGGCCCGACGTGACGAGGAAACTTCTCATTGACTTCAGTCGTTGGGCTGTTCGTTCACGTCCATGAAGGAAATGGCGTTCATCACTCACAGCCTTGGTAATCTCTACCTGGCTGGCAACTTCCTGTATCACATCTGCAATCTCATAATAACAGTTCTTTTGAGTTAAGTGGAAATATCGGTCATTATTTTCCGAACAACTTAAGTCGTTCGTAAAATAATCAGCGTTTACAAGTGATCGGACAATATGAAAGTAAGGCCTAGTGTGGGGAGAAGCGTTTAGAAATGATCGGACAATATGAAAGAAACAGCAACGTGTAGGGAGAAGCGCTTACAAGTGATCGGATAATATGAAAGTAACAGCATAGTGTGGGGCGAAGCGTTTAGAAATGATCGGACAATATGAAAGAAACAGCAAAGTGTAGGGAGAAGCGCTTACAAGTGATCGGACAATATGAAAGTAACAGCATAGTGTGGGGAGAAGTGTTTAGAAATGACTGGACAATATGAAAGAAACAGCAAAGTGTAGGGAGAAGCGCTTACAAGTGATCGGATAATATGAAAGTAACAGCATAGTGTGGGGAGAAGCGTTTAGAAATGATCGGACAATATGACAGTAACAGCATAGTGTGAGGAGAAGCGTTTACAAGTGATCGGACAATATGAAAGTAACAGCATATTGTGGGTAGAAGCGTTCACGAGTGATCGGACAATATAAAAGAAACAGAAATGTGTGGTGAGAAGCGTTTACAAGTGATCGGGCAATATGAATGTAAAAGCATAGTGTGAGGAGAAGCGTTTACAAGTGATCGGACAATATTAAAGTAAATGCATAGTGTGAGGAGAAGCGTTTATAAGTGATCGGACAATATGAAAGTAACAGCATAGTGAGGGGAGAAGCGGCCTTTACAAATGATGGGACAATATGAAAGTAACAGCATAGTTTGGTGAGAAGCGTTTAAAAGTGATCGGGAATATTAAAGTAACAGCATAGTTTGTAGAGAAGCCTTTACAAGTGATGGGACAATATGAAGGTAATAGCATAGTGTGGGGAGAAGCGTTTACAAGTGATAGGACAATATGAAAGTAAAACATTGTGTGGGGAGAAGCGTTTACAAGTGATCGGACAATATAAAAGTAACAGCATAGTTTGTGGAGAAGTGTTCACAAGTGATCGGACAATATGAAAGTAAACGCATAGTGTGAGGAGAAGCGTTTACAAGTGATCGGACAATATGAAAGTAACAGCATAGTGTGGAGAGAAGCGGCGTTTACAAGTGATGGGACAATATGAAAGTAACAGCATTGTGTGGGGAGAAGCGTTTACAAGTGATCGGACAATATGAAAGTAACAGCATAGTGTGGAGAGAAGCGGCGTTTACAAGTGATCGGACAATATGAAAGTAACAACATAGTGTGGTGAGAAGCGTTTACAAGTTATGGGACAATATGAAAGTAACAGCATAGGAAGAAGCGGCGTTTACAAGTGATCGAACAATGTAAAATTAACAGCATAGTTTGTGGAGAAGTGTTCACAAGTGATCGGGAAATATGAAAGTAACAGCATAGTGTGGGGAGAAGCATTCACAAGTCATCGGACTATATAAAAGAAACAGCATAGTGCAGGGAGAAGCGTTTACAAGTGATCGGACAATATGAAAGTAACAGCATAGTGCGGGGAGAGCGTTCACAAATGATCGGACTATATAAAAGAAACAGCATAGTGTCGGGAGAAGCGTTTACAAGTGATCGGACAGTATGAAAGTAACATCATAGTTTATTGAGAAGCGTTTACAAGTGATAGGACAGTATGAAAGTAACAGCATAGTGTGGGGAGAAGCGTTAAAAAGTGATCGGACAATATGAAAGTAACAGCATACTGCGCTGAGAAGCGGCTACAAGTGATCGGACAATATTAAATTAACAGCATAGTGTGGAGAGAAGCATTCATAAGTGATCGGACAATATGAAAGTTAAAGCATAGTGTAGGGAGAAGCTTTTACAAGTGATCGGACAATATTTAAGTAACAGCATAGTGTGGTGAGAAGCGTTTACAAGTGATCTGACAATATGAAAGTTACAGCATAGTGTAGGGAGAAGCGTTCACAAGTGATCGGACAATATGAAAGTAACGGAATAGTGGAAGGGAGCAGCGTTTACAAATGATCGGACAATATGAAAGTAACAGCATAGTGTAGGGAAAAGCGTTTACAAGTGATCGGGAAACATGAAAGTAACAGCATAGTGTGGGTAGAAGCGTTTACAAGTGATCAAGCAATATGAAAGTGATAGCATAGTGTGGTGAGAAGCGTTAACATTTGATCGGACAATATGAAAGTAACAGCATAGTGTTGTGAGAAGCGTTTACATTTGATCGGCAATATGAAAGTAACAGCATAGTGTAGTGAGAAGCGTTTACAAGTGATCGGGCAATATGAAAGTAACAGCATAGTGTGGTGAGAAGCGTTAACATTTGATCGGACAATATGAAAGTAACAGCATAGTGTTGTGAGAAGCGTTTACATTTGATCGGACAATATGAAAGTAACAGCATAGTGTGGTGAGAAGCGTTAACATTTGATCGGACAATATGAAAGTAACATCATAGTGTGGGTAGAAGCGTTTACAAGTGATCGGGCAATATGAAAGTAACAGCATAGTGTGGTGAGAAGCGTTAACATTTGATCGGACAATATGAAAGTAACAGCATAGTGTAGTGAGAAGCGTTAACATTTGATCGGACAATATGAAAGTAACAGCATAGTGTAGTGAGAAGCGTTAACATTTGATCGGACAATATGAAAGTAACAGCATAGTGTGGTGAGAAGCGTTAACATTTGATCGGACAATATGAAAGTAACAGCATAGTGTGGTGAGAAGCGTTAACATTTGATCGGACAATATGAAAGTAACATCATAGTGTGGGTAGAAGCGTTTACAAGTGATCGGGCAATATGAAAGTAACAGCATAGTGTGGTGAGAAGCGTTAACATTTGATCGGACAATATGAAAGTAACAGCATAGTGTAGTGAGAAGCGTTAACATTTGATCGGACAATATGAAAGTAACAGCATAGTGTAGTGAGAAGCGTTAACATTTGATCGGACAATATGAAAGTAACAGCATAGTGTGGTGAGAAGCGTTAACATTTGATCGGACAATATGAAAGTAACAGCATAGTGTAGTGAGAAGCGTTAACATTTGATCGGACAATATGAAAGTAACAGCATAGTGTAGTGAGAAGCGTTAACATTTGATCGGACAATATGAAAGTAACAGCATAGTGTGGTGAGAAGCGTTTACATTTGATCGGACAATATGAAAGTAACAGCATAGTGTGGTGAGAAGCGTTAACATTTGATCGGACAATATGAAAGTAACATCATAGTGTGGGTAGAAGCGTTTACAAGTGATCGGGCAATATGAAAGTAACAGCATAGTGTGGTGAGAAGCGTTAACATTTGATCGGACAATATGAAAGTAACAGCATAGTGTAGTGAGAAGCGTTAACATTTGATCGGACAATATGAAAGTAACAGCATAGTGTAGTGAGAAGCGTTAACATTTGATCGGACAATATGAAAGTAACAGCATAGTGTGGTGAGAAGCGTTAACATTTGATCGGACAATATGAAAGTAACATCATAGTGTGGGTAGAAGCGTTTACAAGTGATCGGGCAATATGAAAGTAACAGCATAGTGTGGTGAGAAGCGTTAACATTTGATCGGACAATATGAAAGTAACAGCATAGTGTGGTGAGAAGCGTTAACATTTGATCGGACAATATGAAAGTAACAGCATAGTGTGGTGAGAAGCGTTAACATTTGATCGGACAATATGAAAGTAACAGCATAGTGTGGTGAGAAGCGTTAACATTTGATCGGACAATATGAAAGTAACAGCATAGTGTGGTGAGAAGCGTTAACATTTGATCGGACAATATGAAAGTAACATCATAGTGTGGGTAGAAGCGTTTACAAGTGATCGGGCAATATGAAAGTAACAGCATAGTGTGGTGAGAAGCGTTAACATTTGATCGGACAATATGAAAGTAACAGCATAGTGTAGTGAGAAGCGTTAACATTTGATCGGACAATATGAAAGTAACAGCATAGTGTGGTGAGAAGCGTTAACATTTGATCGGACAATATGAAAGTAACATCATAGTGTGGGTAGAAGCGTTTACAAGTGATCGGGCAATATGAAAGTAACAGCATAGTGTAGTGAGAAGCGTTAACATTTGATCGGACAATATGAAAGTAACAGCATAGTGTGGTGAGAAGCGTTAACATTTGATCGGACAATATGAAAGTAACAGCATAGTGTGGTGAGAAGCGTTAACATTTGATCGGACAATATTAAAGTAACATCATAGTGTGGGTAGAAGCGTTTACAAGTGATCGGGCAATATGAAAGTAACAGCATAGTGTGGTGAGAAGCGTTAACATTTGATCGGACAATATGAAAGTAACAGCATAGTGTTGTGAGAAGCGTTTACATTTGATCGGCAATATAAAAGTAACAGCATAGTGTGGTGAGAAGCGTAAACATTTGATCGGGCAATATGAAAGTAACAGCATAGTGTTAGGAGAAGCGTTCACAAGTGATCGGACAATATGAAAGTAACAGCATAGTGTAAGAAGAAGCGTTTATAAGTGATCGGACAATATGAAAGTAACAGCATAGTGTAAGAAGAAGCGTTTATAAGTGATCGGACAATATGAAAGTAACAGCATAGTGTGGTGAGAAGCGTTTACAAGTGATCGGACAATATGAAAGTAACAGCATAGTGTTAATAGAAGCGTTTACAAGTGATCGGACAATATGAAAGTCACAGCATAGTGTTAATAGAAGCGTTTACAAGTGATCAGACAATATGAAAGTAACAGCATAGTGTGGTGAGAAGCGTTTACAAGTGATCGGACAATATGAAAGTAACAGAATATTGGAAGGGAGAAGCGTTTACAAGTTATCGGACAATATGAAAGTAACAGCATAGTGTGGTGAGAAGCGTTAACATTTGATCGGACAATATGAAAGTAACAGCATAGTGTGGTGAGAAGCGTTAACATTTGATCGGACAATATGAAAGTAACAGCATAGTGTGGTGAGAAGCGTTAACATTTGATCGGACAATATGAAAGTAACAGCATAGTGTGGTGAGAAGCGTTAACATTTGATCGGACAATATTAAAGTAACATCATAGTGTGGGTAGAAGCGTTTACAAGTGATCGGGCAATATGAAAGTAACAGCATAGTGTGGTGAGAAGCGTTAACATTTGATCGGACAATATGAAAGTAACAGCATAGTGTTGTGAGAAGCGTTTACATTTGATCGGCAATATGAAAGTAACAGCATAGTGTGGTGAGAAGCGTTAACATTTGATCGGGCAATATGAAAGTAACAGCATAGTGTTAATAGAAGCGTTTACAAGTGATCGGGCAATATGAAAGTAACAGCATAGTGTGGTGAGAAGCGTAAACATTTGATCGGACAATATTAAAGTAACATCATAGTGTGGGTAGAAGCGTTTACAAGTGATCGGGCAATATGAAAGTAACAGCATAGTGTGGTGAGAAGCGTTAACATTTGATCGGACAATATGAAAGTAACAGCATAGTGTCGTGAGAAGCGTTTACATTTGATCGGCAATATGAAAGTAACAGCATAGTGTGGTGAGAAGCGTTAACATTTGATCGGACAATATGAAAGTAACAGCATAGTGTCGTGAGAAGCGTTTACATTTGATCGGCAATATGAAAGTAACAGCATAGTGTTGTGAGAAGCGTTTACATTTGATCGGACAATATGAAAGTAACAGCATAGTGTGGTGAGAAGCGTTTACAAGTGATCGGACAATATGAAAGTAACAGCATAGTGTTAATAGAAGCGTTTACAAGTGATCGGACAATATGAAAGTCACAGCATAGTGTTAATAGAAGCGTTTACAAGTGATCAGACAATATGAAAGTAACAGCATAGTGTGGTGAGAAGCGTTTACAAGTGATCGGACAATATGAAAGTAACAGAATATTGGAAGGGAGAAGCGTTTACAAGTTATCGGACAATATGAAAGTAACAGCATAGTGTAGGGAGAAGCGTTTAAAAATGATCGGACAATATGAAAGTAACGGCATAATGTTGGGAAAAGCGTTTACAAGTGATCGGGCAACATGAAAGTAACAGCATCGTGTAAGTAGAAGCGTTTATAGGTGATCGGACAATATGAATGTAACAACATAGTGTAGTGAGAAGTGTTCAAAAGTGATCGGGCAATATGAGTGTAACAGCATAGTGTGGGGAGAAGCGTTCATAAGTGATCGGGCAATATGAAAGTAACAGCATAGTGTGGGGAGAAGCGTTTACAAGTGATCGGACAATATGAAAGTAACGGCATATTGTGGGGATAAGCGTTCACATGTGATCGGAAAATATGAAAGTTACCACATAGTGTGGGGAGAAGCATTTACAAGTGATCGGGAATATTTAAGTAACAGCATAGTGTGTGGAGAAGCGTTTACAGGTGATCGGGGAATATGAAAGTAATTTCAGAAATGTCACAGTATAAATGAAAGCCTTGAACAAGGTAAGGAACGATTATGCACTCTTGACGATGAACGTTTGAAAGCAATCGTTGAACAAAACCCGCACCAAAGCGTTAAAGAAATGTCTAAGGCACTTGATGTCAGTATTTCAACGATGGCCGATCTTTGGAAGCAAATTGGTATGGTAAAAGAGCTCAATATATGTTCAGTGAATAAAGTTTTGTTTCTGAAATCGGTTATTAGTAATCAACCACTTTTATGAAAGAGGTCGATATTCATCATACTCATGTATTTTGCCGAACAGTTTTATTTTTTTTGTTCTCGCAAAAATCATTCGTTGTTGTTTGTTCTTTAGGTTTTGACCTATTGACAGTGAGAAGCGCATTTGAGTCTTTAATATATTATTTTAGTCACAAATTAAAAAACTTGAATTTTAACTTAAAAATCTCAACTTTTAATTTAAAAAAGTCAAGATTAAAATGAACAGGAATCAATTTCAAATAAAAAAGATAAACTTTAAATTTCGAAACGTTCAACTATAAATCCAAATATCTCAACTTCAAACTGAAAAAAGTTGAACATTAAATTAAAATATCTAAAAATCAAATTAAAAAACATTAAACTTTAAAAAAGTTCAAATTTAAATTAAAAAGGCTCAACTTCAAATTAAAAAGCTCAAATTAAAATAAAAAAATTAAAAATTCAAATCATATAATTACACACATGCCTTTTCTAACAGAACAAATTCATAGTCATTGAATGATCAATATGTTTGTTCATAATGACCCTACTTAGAATGGAACAAGTTAATAGCACGTTCAAAATGAATACAGTAATGACGATTTATCAATTAATACCGAAAGATCATAGAGAAGAGCTATAAAATGCAATGAAAAGAGGCAATTACTAGAAAATTGAAATTCAGATTTTCTCAAATGCAAATTGGAATTCGAAGTTCGTCTTGATTTAAGTTTGTTCTTTTTCATCTTCTTCTTGTATAAAATGAATTTCTAATTAAAACGGTCGAACTTCAAATCAAAAAGATGAATTTCTTATTCTCTGCTCTATAGAGCATGAAGACAAATATATATATATATATATATATATATATATATATATATATATACTAGTAGTAGAATACCATCACCATTACGAGTACAAGCAATAAATATAGCATTAGTTTAAAACTTCAATTTTTTGTTGTTTCTTTGGAGGGTATGGTACGGTTCGGTTGCACCCTAATGGTTACGTTTACCCAAAAAATAAATAATGTGCCCACGTTACTCACCCTGTTGCCTAGAATACATATTCCATAAATCCTTATGATACGTTCAATAGTTTAAGATTTTACCAAGCACTTGCATATTATTGACGCCCATGCGCGCGCATAGATCCTTTTAAAATGTAGTACTTAATAAAACTAAAAATTTAATGTGGAGCAGTTCTTTTCTCTGTTAAATTTTTGTATCTAATTTATTTAAACGGTTTTTGGGAGGATGGCATGGGTTTGGGTGCCCCCCCCCCTAAATAGTAAAGTTTACAAAAAAAAATGTGTCCATGTTACTCACTGGGTTGCTGAGAATATATATTCCAAAATTCATAATGATCTGTTCATGAATAATTTTTCAAAACAACACAAACACTTTATATATATATATATATATATATATGCACCGCCTTAATTTTAACATTTACAAAAAGAATATTTTTGTGCCCATGTTACTCATCGTGTTGCCTAGAGTATATATTCAAAAATTCATAATGATCCTTTCATTAGTTTAGGAGATTATCCTGTGATATAAATATATAAATATATGCACATACCTAACTTTATATGTAGAGAGATATGAACAAATATATATACTTCCATTCCATCATGCAAAACTTAGCGTATAGCGTATCTTTTTCTAGTCCCCGGACGAAACAATTTTAAACGGTATGGGAAGCGAGAAAGACAATAGCAAGTCAGACAATCACCCCAGCCTTACCCTGCCGCTTCAACTGAATGCAGGAGAAATCCTCCACCCTATAATAACAAAATGTCACTGATTGGTGTTCTTTTTCTTTATGTCATGATAATTTATATATGAAAAATCAAATTACTGACGTAATTCTATGTTTTTAATATGACTATTTTAGTAATATATCTAGATAAATCGCGTGTAAGAACACTGGCGAAGCATACTTTTTGGCGGAGGGTGCACACTAGTGATAAAATAATGCTCATGTGGATGTAACCAAATAAAGAATACACTTTTCCCTTTGGAGTCGGCGAAGAGGTCGCCTGCTTTCGGCTTTTCTGTTTGAAGGGCCATGGGTTGATTTCTTGTTGTCCTCATTTATGCAGCCGAATCAGAGTATATATTTTGGGGGCTGGATTTTCCACTGTAAACTGACCTTGTGTCTAACCATGCCGATGTGAAAGGCAAGTAAATCAAATACATGTTATCGTTTGTCGTATCGCTATTTCGTTTTGTTTTGTGAGCTTTTGTTTTTTGTTGCTTTTTTGTGGGGGGGGGGGCATTGGAGAAAGACGAAAGGATAAGAGGGTCTTTAATCTTGCTATTTCGCTCATTTCTTGAATGTATGAAAGCTGATCAGCGTACATATATGATACTTAAATTTTAACTTTTCTAGAAAGAAACATTTTTTTTCGTTAGGATTAACTTAACGATCAATTTTGTTATGATCGCCTGCCGCACACACACACATCCACACACACATATTTATATACGAATATTATTTGTGCATATAAATGTATATTTACATGATTGTATATGTATGGCGAATATACCCGGTGAACCGAGTGCTAAAGAAATACAAACAATTGCACTTAAAAGGACGGTTAGAATCTTAAAAAGATCTCTCGGCTGGAGTGTCTGATATAGCCGGTAAATGTCTGGTATCCGGTAGGATGCCCAATCCCCAGCAAAAAAAAAGAAAATTGATATATATATATATATATATATATATATATATATATATATATGCATACATTATGTATACATATAATTCATATATATATATATATATATATATATATATATTAATTATGCAAATATATGAATATAAACATGTATATGTATGTTTGAAAGGCGTTTAAATAGTCAATTGCACATGAATGTAACACGCACATTCATATATATATATATATATATATATATATATATATATATATAGTCATCCACAGACAGACTGTTACGCTTCAGTGCGGCTAAACTAGCATCCATTTCAAGCCAGGGATCGAACGTGGAACCATCTAGTTGATTGTCGGCAGCTCTCACCGCTGAACCACACTGATAGGCGCTCGTAAATGATATCTACAATGCATTTCTACAAACATTGACCGCCACACAGTGCTCCTCCATTTGTTTTCGTTTTATGTTGTTGTATTTTGTACTTATATTCACCCCAAACAAGGCACATTGCCACTGAGGCGTAAGGGGCTACTGTGAATTAGGGGCCATGCCTACTTATTAACAAATAAAGATCTCTGCAATACGCTCAGCAATGGCGGGCTATATCATTTAACGACAGTGCTCAACCTGAGCCATCTACAGACAGTTTCTCTGTATCACAGCTCTTCAGTGCTGCTAGACGAACACACATCCCAAACTAGGGATCGAACCTTCAACCATCTAGTTGATAGTCGACAGCAGTCACGTGTGGCGGACTTTACATATAACAATTTTTTCATGAGTTTTTTAATTAACCGTTCGTCCCATCCCCTAAATATTTATTTTATTTTTTATTAACTGTTAGAACCATTTCTCATTTCTCGATGCATTGGAAAAAACAATTTCTTTCTATCCATCGCCTTTTTTGGTTCAGCTGGGAGAGAGATGCTGCCATGATTGGACATCAAAGTTCATCTGGCGTTTTGTCATAGACGTGTGAAATTCTAAATTCATTTTTTCCATCTCCAAATCAAGACTCATCAAATCAAAATTCTTTTGTACACCTTACTCCCAAAACTGATACTAAAACCTTTTCAATGTCTGAAACATCAAAGAAATCTCTGCAGTTACACCTCAAGATCAGTGCTTCAAAGTGGAACCCAGCCTATCTTTTTTTTGTGTGAAAGAAAATGTAAAATTAAGAATGTTGACGGTCATGAATCGGGAGAGCCGACCTTTTTTCTGCAAATACAATTTCTTAACTGAAAATCAGTTTTCATCCTGCTACCACCACTTGGAGATCGCTCCGACCTCTACGGAGTCAGTCACTCATTGTGATTCGGGGAAGATATGACGAATGGGAACGACAATACGAATGGTTCTCAATTTCTTGCATTTTGAAAGATTCGCCGATGATCGTCTTTGTGGTAAGCTTTTAATTGAGATGACTGACCGAGATGAGCCAGTGTCTCTTAGGATTTTGAGAGGTTTCTTATTCGTGAGTTGATCGACTCCCACGGGAGATATATAACCATCGGATATGAACATGTTCTGCTGTACTTCTTTTTTTCACCTTCATAAGTAATTTTGCGAATCCTCGAGGTTTATCTGTAATTGCAGTTTTGTCTCGATCGGTTGTTTTGAGCAACACTCTTATGCGATAGGAACACGTCGGGAATTTCCTGTCTACTTGTCGATGTAATGGGGATTGGAGGTTTCTATGGAGATTTGCCCTTTCCTAACGTGTAGTTTGGGTTGGGCGACTGACCTACGTGAATTTTTGAACCAGAGATAAGCAGCATTTCGGGGACTGCGTAGCTTCCATTTTGAATTGGTCCTCCACTTTCGTTTTGCCTCTCTTGTGGGTCAATGCATATTCATTCGCGAGAATGGTCTAGTGGCATTCACTATTAATTTGTTTTTCGTCTAGAAAAGCTTTCAACATATTGTAAACACAACGTTTGAATTCTTCCATAAAAATCATTTCTTTTAGGCTTTCATAGTCAGCCTCTACTTTTCTCGCCAAAATATCATCGTTCGATATATATTATAATCGGCACAGTCTGTTAGCGAGGGTGCGGTGTAGGCCTCCTTTGCTTTCCATTTTAAGGCTATTTATAGAAGCATGGGCCATAACCCTTCAGCTCATTCTAAACGACGTTAGCTTTTAAGAATATTGGAACATATTTCATAAATGGGTGGAACGAGTCGGACTTGTTTAGCGAGGTCAAATTCACTTCTTTTATTTTCTTGAACTGATGTTCAAACGACAAAAGCGTTTCTTTCTTTATTTTCCTTTCCTTTTGTTAAAAATGGTCAATCGAGGTGGATTTGTTTACATACTTATATCTATTTCTTTCCGTTTGTCGAAGATGAATGTACAAGATGGTAAAAAGTACAATTGCCTTTGTCAGGGTTTCAATTTCTTTCAGTAATAATATTATAATTCATACATTTTTCTTTTTAATATTTATTTAATTACTAATCCTACAATATAGGCAATTTCACCATCATATAATGGAGCTTTTATAGCAAGCATAACGGAAACTTTTGGTAGTATACGGATGTAGTATGCTACATTCTCAACATTCTCAACATTCTTAACAATATATGTATTATTATACTAAAACTGAGTTAACCAACGTTTGTTTCCCTAAGGCTTTTACTAAGGATTTTAATCACAGAAAATACATGCTAAAATATTCCGAAATTTTGGGATTGAATTATGTTTGAAAAACTTTCATTTGAATTGATCTAGATTGTTGAAAATCTTCGAGTGTGGAAACCAACCCCCATGAATAGTGAACGTCAACCAGCCACAGTTAAGTTAAAGTAGAAATAGAAGACAAAATATAGAAAGAATTTTACACAAATCCAAGGGAACTGAAACTGCCCATATTGTCAAAAAATAAAAGGGCCGTAGAGTAGTGGAACTTTGTGGAGGCTTTTTTTTTGGTCTTTGGTTAAGGATCAAAACGTAATATCTGTTTTGTCATCAGTCAGTGCAAAATAATTCCTTCTTAACTGGGGCAATTTTAATTTTTGTTCCGTATAGAGTTGTAGCAGTCATAAACATAGACCTATTTTCTCCCTCCGAAAAATTCAGTGAGCTGGTCACACACTGACCAATCAGCCTGCAGAGGCGCATGGATTCCTTCTGTCGGCTGAAGAACTAATTCGGCCCCTTTGGGAATCACGAGCGGTCAGCAGAGAATCCCCGACAACGAGTAACACTTCTCCTTCTCTCTCTCTCTCTCTTTCTCTCTCTCCTCTCTCTCTCTCTCTTTCTCTCTCTCTCTATCTATCTCTCCTACCCTGTCTACTGGACGTGCCAGCAACCTGACAGACCTCCGGCAACCCTAAGAACTTCCTACTTTCCTCTTAAGAACTTCCTACTTTCATCCACCTATACCAAACAGTATAGGTAACCTTTTTAAATAAACCATTTTCGTTGTTGTTATAAAAAGGTTTTGTTATTTCATTTCGTTTCTTAAACATAAAATAGGGACAACGTCTCGCCTTTTTTACAGAGTGCCCCCTTTTTAGAGAGCAAGATATCATCCACGTAAAAAAATCGAATTTTTGTCTCACTTTTCCCTCGTGGGGAGCATGTAAATAGGAGCTTATTGCCATTCGAATTCCAGAGAAGACCAACAGTCGTTGTTAGCGAGAAATCAATGGTAAACGACTGTTGCGATAATTAAAAACGAATTGCAACGGTTTTCAAAAGAGGAGGAGAATACTGGAAATCTGTGGAGATTTGTTGTCCCCCAAACTCCAGGGGACACCATCTGTTATTGTCATTGAGCAATCGCCGATGATGACTTGTGTGAGAAGTCCTAGTAAGTAAATGATAAGCACGCGTGTTGAATGTGGCTGCCTAAAAAGCCATCGTTGTTTGGCGTTCATCTTTGTTGTTCCAGTTGAGCTTTTTAAATCTAGAGGATTAAGCTAATCCGCCCAAACAACACGGCATTACGGACTGCGAAAGCCGGTTTCGACTTTTAATCTGCTTTTCTCTTTGGTCGTCTTTTGCGTCTATTGACATCATCTGATGACTTACTCTCATTCGAACTCTCTTCTTTTCTCTCACACTTACTACACTATCACTCTTCTATCTAATCTAACTCTAACCTCGATTTAATTCGCCCAATATACATCTCTTTCTCTCTACCACTCCCTCTCTTTCACTTTCTCTCTCGTCCTTTTTTTACTCTTTTTTCTCTTTCCCGATGTATTTCTGTTCCCCACCCCCACAAACACTCCCCACCCACACCCTCTCTTTTTCTCGCTCAATCTACATTCTAGATTTCTCTTTCTCTCTTGGCTTTCTGTTTCTTTCATTCGTTTAGAATTGTTCTATCCCCGTACCCGCTGCCTTTTCTCTCACACACACTTTCTCATTCTATGTCGTTTTCTTTCCCTTCTTTGTCTGTAATTTTTTCCTTCTTTGCGTGTTTTTTCTTTTACTGTTTATTTCCTGATTAACACTCGCTGTGTTTCTTTATCTCTCACTCCATCATCCATCTCTCTCTCTCTATCTCTCTTGACTCTCCATTACCCTCTTCCCCTCTCCCTCGTTTCTTATCTCTCTTATATCTCGTTCATTTTTCTTTTTTTCTTTCTTTTTTTCTCAATAACTTATTCTCATTTTCCCATTCTCTATCTCTCCCTCCCTGTCTTTTTTCACGCATCCTCTCTGTCTTGTGCATGTCTGTCCCCTACTCCCCCCCTCTCTCTCTCTCTCTCTCTCTCTGATGACCAGCGAACATTTGAGTTTTGGTTTGAGATCTGACATTTAAATTTAGATCCCAGATCGAGGCTACCTTTTCGTTTGTGGCAAAGAAATACACTCATGAATGCTATATTCCCGCGCGCTATGTTTGATTTGTTTCCCCCACAATATCTCTGCGTTCGCCATTTGCTGCTTAATAACTTATTCTCATTTTCCCATTCTCTATCTCTCCCTCCCTGTCTTTTTTCACGCATCCTCTCTGTCTTGTGCATGTCTGTCCCCTACTCCCCCCCTCTCTCTCTCTCTCTCTCTCTCTGATGACCAGCGAACATTTGAGTTTTGGTTTGAGATCTGACATTTAAATTTAGATCCCAGATCGAGGCTACCTTTTCGTTTGTGGCAAAGAAATACACTCATGAATGCTATATTCCCGCGCGCTATGTTTGATTTGTTTCCCCCACAATATCTCTGCGTTCGCCATTTGCTGCTTATCGAAGGCCGTACAATCCAAGTTAAAGAAAGAGAGAAAAATGGTTTTAATAGGGATGCCACATTTCAACTAAACACGATTTTTTTTTTATTAAAAACAACTTTATTTATAGGATTTCAACCAAATTAAGATCCATTTCCCCAAATTAAAATCCCAAAACAAATCGTTCCATTTTTTCTTCTCGAGGAAATTAAGATTAATTTCGAGAATAATTATGTAATTGAATTGTCAGAGAACATATCGTTTGTCTGTAGCAATTCACGTTCAAGCGTAACTTTTTGAATTAACTTTTCTTAAACTATGTTATAAGTTTCAACAATTAGATTCAAATAATGTAATGACCAAATTCAATGAAACTTTATCATAATCTGACTTAAAAAATAGGGGGAAAAAGACCGACATGAAACAGCTGTTTTACATAAATATCTAAATACACTAGAAATATTCAACAGCGGGTTGAGATGTATTGCTATTCGCTAATAATTTTATATATAGTCATGTTTACAATTTTTGCCTTGAAAGAAACATTTTAAATAACATTTTCAATATGTGGTAAAATAATAATAACAAAAACTGTTAGCGCGGTGGTGTTTTTTTAAAAGAAATACTTGTTGATGATACGTTTCTTATAAAAAACTGTAAACCGGCAATGGCTTTAATGAATCGAAAGGAATTCGATTTATTTATTTTAAATCTTTAAAGTACCAATAAAAATAATTATTTCCATTTTTAGACCTTTTTTAAATACATTCTTCATTGAGAAATTCTTTTAAAAAATGTAATTCTTGCTTTATAAAACGAAGTCAATCTATTTAAAAATATGAATTTCTTTCTTTACGTTCTAATATGTTTCAGTTATTTTATGAACTTAACCAATAATTCTCCCTAGTGACCACAGATGTAATCGAAGATAAATTTCAATGGTGTCTTTAGATTCTGTGAAAAAATGTAACCCTTATTGAAATCAATATCGATTTCTATAACACATAAATAAACATTGACTTTCTCAAAATGTAAATAAAATAAAACTAATTAAGAAAAACGTCGAAGGGAGTGATAAATGATAAAACAAAAATGAAAATAAAAAGACTCCCAGGCAACCCCGGAATTTATGGAATTATCTTGGTTAATTTTCGACTAATTTGCATAAAAAAATAATTCAAAATGGTCTCATTATCCCACGGATAATGAGACTATCAACTAAAAAATATTAGTCATCGCATGAAATTTTATGATAAATAGATTTGAAGAATTCCAAATGATCTGAACGGTAATTTCCAAAATCGATCGCCTTCATCTTAAGATTCTTTTTAATGGCAATATTAATGCAGATTTGGTATTTGTCTGTCTCAACTCGAAACTATTCTATTGATTCTATTAATAATGGAGATTCGCTATCTGTATGGCGGAAATACTACTATCTTTTAATGCTCAATTCAGTTTACTATACTATTTCAAACTAATGTACTATATTTCAATGCTCAATTTAGAAGAGGGTGTGTAGTGGTGTGTGTGTTCTATTGTCATGATACCCCACAGGCATTACTCCTCCTTGGGGGTAATATTGTATCTGTTCTTTGCCATGAGACGATTCTCTAAGATATTACATTCTCCTCTGGGGGGGGGGGGTAGTATATGTTCGTTCGTTTGTCATACATACTAGCAATAATATGCTCACTCTGGTCGTAATAATTGATTGAGTCAATCGTGTCTTATAAAAATATGGTATCTATGACAAAAGAATGGTTTAAGTGCTTAGGGTAGTACAAATAACGAAAGAAAATTTCCACAACTTGAAGATAAGCCCCTCTCTCTTTCTCTCGCAGACTTAATTGGCATTAAGTTGAAGAATTCCACTAAGCAATATTTTATTTAACAAGAAACAGAGTAGAGTTACGGATAATTGAGAGCTCCTATATGATCATATTAAAATACTAACTACAAATTTTTTTTAAAAAACAAACAGACAGAACATTTGAGAAGACGCCATTAGTATATGTGTTATATAGTGAAGTTGTTGGCAATAAAAACACATTCAACGCAGCCTTATAAAAAAGATAACAGTGTCTTTATTCATTCAAAATAAAGAGTTCTTTCACAGTTTGTAATCTTTTAGGTAAGTTGGTTCGAAAGGATTCTCAAGACACAATAGCAAACAGGGTTGCGAGAAATTTTTTAAAGATTCCTTCAACGTAAACAAGGAAGCGCGAGTTGTCTGGCTAGCAGTTTGATTAGTTTTAGAGGAGAACCTTTGTTATAAGTTAGTCTCTATCGACATTCGTTTTTACATCATCTAGTTGTTGCGAACCTCACTCAAACTGGTTTTGCTTCCGCTGCATTTTATCTCGCATGGAGACGTACCTCCGTCATTTATATTTTGTCTGATCATCTCGTGAATCGACCCTCCATATTCTCCAATATCTCACGGTAATGTTTCTTTTGGATTGACATTTAATTCATTCAATGACACACAATATATTACAAAAGGAAAATGAAAGTTATTTACAACTAGTTGACATATTTGACATTCAATATATTAAAAAAAGTTACTCATGAAATGTCGCTTTTTGCTATAAAAATACAATGTAGGAATAAATGTTATTATTTTATGATTATTTAATCAACATATTATTTACTGGAATCAATAAGTTTTTACTAGCGATCAAATAATTGCAAACCTGTATCTATGGAATCAGATATGCGCCATGTTGCAAACAAAATAGAGAAAATCTCTGCGATCACTGTTTTCGTTTGTGGAAAAACGTACGATAAAAAGAGGGAAAACATGAAAAAAACCCAGAATATAAATGTTGTTGCTGCTTCTCAGCTGAGCGCAGTTCTTTCTTCAAACAGCTGGCTTGTTTCAAGATGAAGAGTAGATAGGAGGAACGCGCACTGACTCCACAAGAAAGCGAACGTCAGCGTTTTCAAAAGGCTCTCAGACATGTGCACTCCGAACGTAAAACCAAGAAAACAAAATGGCTGCCATCCTGTTTGCTTCTCAAAAAGTGTTTCTCGTATGAATATGTAGTTTATACTGGTTGAACGATGGAAATTGCACCGCACGTTTCGGAATAAGCGTTCATACGTCTACGAAACACGCTCGAAACCAGCTAATATGGCCAGCATATTTCAATTAAATCGATGTATTAAAACCTACCATCAATTATTGATTCATCTTAATTTAAAGATAGTTAGCAATTTATTTACTTATTTCATTCTAATCCCTTTTAATATTTACTCTTATTCATACCATTTCGTTCATTTATTCTTAATTCATTTTTTAATATGAGGTTTAATAGCATATCAACCCTTACGGTTATTTGACGCTTGGAACCATTTTGCAAATAGACACTGTCGATTTTTATGAACTAATTGTCAAAAGAAAAGTAGTTGTACTAGTTAACTTATTAATGGATGAAATAGGGGGAGTCATACCTTTCACAACTATTATTAATTATTGGCAGCATTTTTGATACCTAGACTGGTTAAATATGTTAGTATCAGGGCCGACGGGACAGTTATAAAAGTGAGGGTGTTCTCCTAAAAAGTGTGGGGGGGGGGCGGTTAAACACATGCATATCAACTTAATTATTGATGACCGTAAAGTGGGGGGGGGAAGTAAAAAAGTGAGGGGGGCTTGAGCCCACCCCCCTGCCCTCCCCGGTGCCGCCGTCCATGAGTATATGATAACTCCAAAACTTAATTAATATAATCAAGTATTAAATTGGTATTTATTAGTATTTAATCCAATGCACTTTTGTAGATCTATATAATAAAAAAGAATACCCGTTCTAGAACAGGTAAAATTAATTCCCTCAACAAAACAGTTTATGTTTCCTTACGACGATTAAAATAAAGATATAATGCTACTAAACCTTATATCTATAATCCTTATACTAATTTTTATCAAACTCCATTATATGATTTTGGTTCTCGTAATGTTTGATTGATGTCTAATGACTATGGTTAACATTTAAGGCAAATCTGATTGTGCCCATATTATGTCCCCTAAAAACCTTTAAAATATTCCCAAAGAAACTGAAATTTGGGGAATATTTATTAATTTATGTCTAGTACGTATTGTTAAAATTTTACAAAAATCGAAGTTGTCTAAATTTTCACGAAGGGCTTCTATCTCTTCTTTGCCCCTTTTACATAAAACTAAATTAAACTTAATAAAGCCCACATTACCAACCCTTACGTCAAACAGTCGTGTTCCAAAATTCATAATGATCGGTTAATTAGCTTAAGAACGTATCCTATATATAGAAATGTATGAACATATACACATGATTAACCCTCACCCTTCTATAATTGAGCACCCTCGCAATTAAGTAGAATTAGCACCCCCCCCCCCCCCGGAAGAATGTTTCCGAAAAGTTAGCAATAAGTAAAATAGTGTTTTACATGAAAGTGTTTATATCGAAACGGAAATTAGGTTAAATGAAAACAAAAAACAAAAAACAACAACAAAGCACACATAAATAATAATAAAAAAAAAAAAATCTCGTGGTAGGAATCTAAAAAAATAATGTTGATTGGAAGAATCAACGTTTTCATAACACGCGGAGATAAAAACATAAGGTGTCATTGTGTCAAACACTATGCTAGTTCACAAAAAAATCATTGAGATTTGGCGATTTCATGTAAATAACCTGAAAAACTGTGCGGTAAAAGAAATAAAACAACAAAAAACATTTAGAGTTTAGAGTGGGTCTCAGTATCGCCTATAATTTTATAAATTGGACTATCACTGGATTAACAGTGGAAAGTGTAATTCCGAGGTTTACAGCGATTTAACGCTGATTAAGTCCCCCTTCATATTAACCAGATAATATGGCTCCACCGTGTCTCTGAGAATTCTAATGCTTCTTTGGTCCGTGGCATATTAAAATGGTGATATCGGATAGATATATTGATATCTAAAACACAATAAATGTCCATTAATATCGATGTCTTAAACTTTTACTGCTGCTTTGTACGGATCCGAGTGCTGGCCGTCGGCGAATGAAACAGAAACTTTAAACATGTATGAATTATTTTTGTGGGGTGTCTATTTACTTCTTTCATGTCTGTGTAGAATCATATATTTTGTGAAACAAAAATTGTCTGCAAACAATTAAATCCGTAGATGGGGCCGTGACTGATACTAACCCTAACATTAACCCTAACCTTAGCCCTAACCCTAACCCTAACATTAACCCTAACCCTAACCCTAGCCCTAACCCTAACATTAACCCTAACCCTAACCCTAGCCCTAACCCTAACATTAACCACGGGTCAAAGTAAACGTGTGAGTAATGGAAACTAAGAGGTAACTGCACACGCTCCAAAGCTTCTAGATTTGGGTTTCATGACCGGATGCAGTTTTATATAATGGCCGGCACAGATTTGATAGGGACTACTACACCAGGTTAGAATCGACCAGGGAATCAGTTATCAAAGTGGTGACTCAACATTCCCCAATGGTCACAAATTTTAAGATTATACCCAGGACCGGCTTGGGGTAGATTAAGTTTGAGTGTTTGATAGAGTTCGAATATAAGGTGGGCAGAAGAAAAAAGAATTCAAAAGATAGAAAAGGCTTGGGTGGATTTTGAGTTGCAATTGTGTAGGTGTAGGGGGGGGGGGCACATTGTGTGTGGTGTCCGGGAGCAGGATAATTTAGAAATAATTATTTAAAAAATAACACATAACATTATTAACAAGAGTTTAGAGGCTGATAAAATGCATAGCAGCGAATAGGAATGCATCTGTAAACATAGTTACTTCGCTAAGAAGCACATGTATAATATTGAATACAGGGTGCCAGAAAGAATGAACTACTTCTAAAAAGCCTAACAACAGTAACCATAATGATGAGATGTGTGTGCGCGCGTGACTATTTCCGTTTGTCCCACGACAATGAGAGCGAAGGAGACGAATTGGGAAAGAGAGAGGAGGGTAGGGCTGTAGTCGCGTATTTTTCATTTTTTCTTCACTCTTACTCCAAAATAATTTTAACTACATACTAACCAATAAAAAACTGCTGATTTAAATAGTTTATTTTTAACATGTAAATATATTTTAGTCATATCAAAATGTTGCCTGTTACCATGCTTTTTGACTTTTCGAAAAATGTAATGTTTACCTCCGTCATTGGCGACTAAACGAGTACTTATATTGAATAAACTATGTTTATGGTACTAGCAATACCTTTAAGAATAGATGTGACAATCATAAGTAAGACTTCAGTTATATGTCTGTACATAAACAAGATTTATTTTAATTGGTTTTGAAAATTATGTTAAAAAATGGCGGTAGATTTACAATACATATATATATATATATATATATATATATATATATATAAATCGATTATTATATATATATAAATCGCTATTACATATTTACAAATCTTCTCCCCAAGTATATATATGTGTATATATTTTACACACACACACACACACACACACACACATATATATATATATATATATATATATATATATATATATATATATATATATATATATATATACTTGATTATTAGATTCTCAACCTATCGGTCCTCTTAAAGAACATCCTTCAAAACAGAAGAAAGTCCACTATTAGGTTGTTTGAAAAATATTGGACGATTTATTTTCCTCAATTTAAAAATGTTGATTTAGGTAACTATTTCGGCAAGAATGATACACACATCGTGGAAGTAAGGGGAAAGCGAAGAAGAGGGAGATGTGATACCGAGCCTTGAAGATAAAGAAGGTAGAGGACGGCCATGTGCTTTTGACAATGAACGTTTGAAAGCGGTTATTGAACAAGACTCATGTTAAAGTGGCATGAACATGTCTAAGGAAGTTGATGTTAGTATTTCAACGGACTCCGACCATCTGAAAGAAATTGGTGAGATAAAAAGTTAAAGGTGTTACAAAGTTTTCGCACGAAGCATTAAGAGGTCGGGGGGGGGGGGGCAATTTTTAGAAATGTGCATGACGATTAGTCAGCCTAACTGAGAAAATATTGTCGAGTTATAAATTCTCTTCACATCAAATAAACGTGTCGAAGAATGTATTTAGGTTTTTTTACAGTTTAAAAAAAATAAATGCCTTTTGACTCAAACTAGCTTAGTCGCTCATCGGTACATTTAACTCGTGTCACACACGCGCATAGGACGGAAATTAAACACACACGCGTGCGCATACGCCGAGGAATCGTCACCTTCATTGAGCAATTAGTGGAATTAAGTATGTTTTACTTTTATTGCTTTATTTCCATTGAAAGATCGTATTTGGTAATGTATTTTTGGTGCAGCTAAAGTAATAATGCCATTAAGGTTACAGCGCGCTCAGATATATGAGTCAGTCAATGGTTAATTCTATACATTAGAGAGGATCGAGAGGGCAAGAAAGAGAGAGAGAGAGAAAGAATGAGAAAGAGAGAAAGAGTGTGTAAGAAAGAGAGAGAGAGAGAGAGAGAGAGAGAGAGAGAGAGAGAGAGAGAGAGAGAGAGTGTGTTGGCGGGAGAAAAGGCGAATCGGAAAGTAAACATAGAGGGTAAATTAACGAAATGGACAAAGTTTTAGAGAGAGGGGGAGATATAGAGAAATAGATGGATGGAGATAGATTGGAGGAGATATGATAAACAGATGAGCAAGGAAAGACAGATAACGAGATCGGAATGTACATATGTATATATATATACATATATAATAGATACATATATATATATATATATATATATATATATATATATATATATATATATATATATATATGAGAGAGAGAGAAAGAGAGAGAGAGAATAATAAAACGTAGAGAAACAGAAATAAATTGAGAGAAAAAATACAAAGAAGGGAGAGAGTGATATATAGAATATGAAATAACAGAGACAAAGAGATAGAAGTGTTGGGGTGGGGGTAGTAGATAAAAAAAAGAAAGAGAGATGGAGAGAGAAAGAGAATAGCAAAGAGAACGGATAAATACAGATAGAGAAAGGGAAATGGAAATGGAGAGCAATGTAGAAAAAGAAACAGAGAGAGGAAGAGAGAGAGAGAGAGGAGAAAGGAAGAAAACAGGATGATACTGGAGGGGAGAGAGAAAGAGGGGCAAAAAAACACGAGGGAGAGAAAGAGAATGGGGAGGAGAAAAAGAGAAGGGGGGGAGTAAGAGAAAGAGGATAGAAAATAGAGACATGGAGAGGATCAGAGAGATAAATAGCGAAGAAAGGAGAAGAAGAATCAATCACAGAGGATAAGAGAGAGAGAGAGAGAGAGAGAGAAGGGGGGATAGAGAGAAAGAGAGAGGATGGAGATAGAAATAAAGGAAGAGATAAGAGTAGAAAAGGGAGATAGAAAAAGAGGAAGAAAAGAGATGAGAGACGTGAGAGAAGAGAGAGGGTAGAGAGAGAGAGGGAGATGTGGTGGTAGTGGGAATGGCTTTTTGTCAAGGTAATTCACGCATCTATTTTAATGGAAGTACATCAAAACTGCATGCATAATGACGCTCTAATGTTAACAGATTAGTATTATCGTTAAGACTCCGTTAGATGCGCACATCACAAAGGCTTCGCTCGTATGACGGCGATAATACAAGATTCGCCATTTTGCTTCTTTTACTTTTAAATTACAGATCCTCTTGAGATGCCAACGAAGAATGCAGTTATCCTAAACTAGCAAGGCTACTCGGTATAGCCCGCATAGAAAACACGCAAAATTAAATATGAGGTGAATTAATAGTATCATTTTTATTTATACCTAACATTTTGGCTACAAATTTGCGGACATGTTTCAGTTCCAGCTAAAAATCAACTGAACTTCCTCAGGCCAAGTTCTTAGTTTGTAAGTAAGAATTTAGCCTCAGGTAATTCAGCCGAGTATTGGGTATCATTTTTGTAACCAGCAATTTGGCCAAATCAATATATTTTCCATTTCATTCTGTCCCTGTAAGAAGAAACTGTGTATGAAAAAAACATTTTAGAATATTTTTAAATTTAATTTACAAACAGTATGTTTTAACCTCTTCATTTTTGTTTTGAAAAATTGTTAAAACAAGTGTTTTTGTGTAAAAAGAATGTTAAAAGTTTATTATTATGTGAAAAGTTTTTTTTAGTGTAATAAATGACAAAATAATTTTATACAAATAAAGCACAAAATAAAAGCAATGACCACCAGTGATTAAAACATTGAATTAAAGTTCGATACCCCCAAAAAAGTAAATTAGAATTTTATTTTATGACAATAAATAAATTTAAGAGCAATCAGTCAATTCTATCCTAATTTTTTGGCAAATACCAAGCTAAATGAGCGAGAAAATCAAATGTCTGCTATAGCATAATTGAGCCCTCTTAAATTTTAAAGAACAGTTGTAAAATTGTTAAATAAAATTTACTGGATTAACTTTGTGATAATAAATAACATCGTTAATAAATTACATTATTCATTATTATTATTTTAGCAGTTTTAAAAAATTATATTTCGATTTTTTGTTTTGCTTTTGTTTCTACGAAGGACAGTCAACAAATAGCATTCGTTATAAAACACTGACATGAAATTCTAATGTACTTTTTAAAGTGTATTTTTTTCTTGGACCAAAAATATTTGGAATTTTTTAAAATTTTATTACGCACAATAAAGATATTCGCTATTACAAACAACTTTTTGTAAAAAAAATTCTTAAATATTCGAAAATGTTTTACAGTAAAAATTAAATATTGCAAATTTATATAAATTAACATTTATATTTCAATATTGTTAAATAGCAGACTCCGATGGTAAAAAGTAATAAAATATATTTTTAAACAGATCCAATTCAATTGATATTGGATATCCAGCCATGTTAGCGTTGACTAAAACTGACAGAATGAAAAACAAACACTCACTCTCAGTCAGAGAATAAATGCATACGCTATACAGGCCTGTATTAAGTATCGCCTTGGTTTATATATATATATATATATATATATATATATATATATATATATATATATATATATATATATATATATATATATATATATATATATATATTGATAAGCAAATTACTCCCGGCCATTTTCAGCCATATTTGATCTCGAGGGAAGCTGCAAGTCATTCTGGGAGAAGTTTTTTTTTTTAATTTAAATATTTATTTTTCCTTTCGCTATTTAATTAGTGGTGGTCTTACCGTAGGAGACCTCAAAATAGGAGTATGGAAAAAATATAAATAGAAAAAATCCTTAAGATGAGGGAGGAGAAAACCAAATTAGAAACGAGAGAAAATAAAGGAAAAATGAATGGTCGCCCCATACAATATTTTACTTATACGGGAGTTTATATCGAAGGCATATATCTTTTTTTACCTTTTCCTACCGTCGCTAATAGCGTCTCTTACACACTTATCCGGTAAAACCACCCCATCGGTGCAAATTCGCAGATCAAATATGACTGAAGAAAGCCGGGAGCGATTACTTTATAAATAAAATAATACCCGAAGAAGTATTATTTTTCAATCTGGGCCCGTTCCAGGTTTGAGACCTATGGTACCATGTTGATTTGTCCTGATCTTCATTATTACTAAATAAATATTATACTATTATTATGAAACAATTGAACACTGTTTAATTTCTTCTTACCAACCAAAACCAAGTATATATATATATATATATATATATATATATATATATATATATATATATATATATATATATATATAGAGAGAGAGAGAGAGAGAGAGAGAGAGAGAGAGAGAGAATAATGATAAGATGTATACCTTTTTGCCTATATTTTCAACATTTTCTTTTTACATTTTATTTTATATTTATTTATTTTTATATCTTTTAAAATTTTGACTTTTGGTAATTTCCCGTTACTAACTTCTCTGGCGCTAAGATATCATTCTTTGAAAAGCCATTACTTAAGGTAGGAATAATTTAGCTAATTTGATTTAAAACTCCTTTGTCTTGGAGGGCTATCGGGCAAATTCGGGTAGTTTTAGTAGTGCTCTGGGGTCATCCTTAATTTTATTGAGGTTGTTTTAGTAGCGCTTAAAACGGGAACAATAGGTCGTATAGTAATCAAAAGTTCTCAACATCCTAGATAGAGCAGGTATGTTTAAATGCAGCGTTGTCAGAGAGAAAGAGCTTCTCAGTGTTGCCCGGGATATTTATAAGTTGTATAAGTTAATCAAAAGTGCTTAATATCCAAAATAAAACTATTAAAAAATCAAATACAGTAAACACGAATAGTTTTTTTAAATGCTCTCGTAAAAAAAGTTTATCTAAAATAAATTCATTATAGTGTGTGTGTGTTTTTTAAATAGTAATTTTTAAATCAATTATTATTTTAATTAAACAACTTGATTCAATAAATTTGTGTTTTAAAATATAATGGCTAATAAGATTAAGAAAATAAACAAACTCAGAACGTTTTAATTTAAAAAAAATCAGTGTAGAAGTAACACGGTAAATACCAGCGTTTTGTTTACATTTTAAATAACGCTCCCGTCTTGGGTCCATACTGAATAATCAGAGAGGGTAACCGATTCAATGGAGTAACGCTGGCTGTTCAATCAGTTTCGCAGTAAATAGATTGACTACGTAGCTCATTTCATATATATATATATATATATATATATATATATATATATATATATATAAATAATAAAAGAAATAATTATAATTTATAAATAAGATTGTTAGCGAGCAAAATGGCGTAAATGCATGTGGAAATCTGAAGAAAACAATCATGAGTGTATATTTGCGAATACTAATTTATTAGAAGTTTAAAAGCAATTAATTATGTAAATTGAGAAATGCGCACAGTGTTTATGGCGGTTTTTGTAGTAGTATATAAAGTAGCTATCAGACTAAGTATATAGTAATATTACTCTGATGGAGGTTCGGCTTCAGACAGACAGACAGATACATAATCTCTATTATTAATAGATTATTATTATTATTATTATTATTATTATTATTATTATTATTATTATTATTATTATTTATAAATGTAATAATTAAAGAACAAAATAATTAATACTTATAGATAGTTAAACATTCGATTAAAAGTGCTTATATGTGCTGTTCAGGACAGGAGATTCCTGGATTCTTCAATTTAACCGGTTCAAGGTCCGGTTAGTTGTTAATATTTAGAAGCAAGGGTGATGTTACAATTGTTGTAAAAGCACTCATTCTATAATACAAGGGTTGACGTCACAATTGTAAAAACACTCATTCTATAATACGAAGGATGACGTCACAATTGTTGTGAAAATACTCCATCTGTAATACAAAGAATAATATAATCTATGTATGATTATTGCAAAAATAAGAAAGTGAAAATAACAAAAAGTTCACCCCACCCCCAACTGGAAATTGGAAAATAAACAAAAAAATGATAATGCCAAGATCAAAGTGTAGTATCTGTTCTGATGGATACTACACCCCATAAACCGGTATCTTCTTGGCCTTCGGGTCTTTATTCCGACGGTCTGTCGGTTTGTCCTGTGCAGTTCTAGGAAGTCAACCCTTCCAGGCTTTGCCTCCCCTCTTTGAGGTGAAGTAAGTTTATCGTTTACTGCCTGTCGATGGGGCTGCCCAGGCATTTTTTGTAGGTCAGAGTGCTCATCTTCTCGAGCGCTGGCTTTTCAAATTCCATTTTCCTGACCTTGTGTCACATCTTACCGCTGTGGGAGGAAGATAAATAAATCAAAAAAAAAAAAAAATAATAATAATACACTATTGTACGTCCATTATTACTTTTCACACACATTAGAAAAAATGAGATCGTCCGATCAACAAAGATGGCGATTGGTGATAAATTTGATGTCTCTCCCGTAAAATTTTCAACTTTTCCATTTTAGAATGAATTGTTCCAAAATCGAATTCTATCGTTTCGTCAGTTTTAAGCAAATACATTAAAAAAAATTACATTCGTTTCATTGATTTGAAGAATATTTGGTTGACAATTATTTTTACGGTAAGAAGACAAAGGATATTTATTGTTTTAAACAGAATTACATTGCTACAATTTTAAATAAATAAAAAAGCGACGTATTATCTTTAGTAATTTAAAAAAGATATTTAGCTGACAATAACAATTATTTTTACGGAAGAACAAAGAATCATTTAAAAAAAAATTATATTGACATGAAGAGACATTTATTATTTTAAAAGGAATATTTTTATCAATATATATTGATGTCGAAAGCACCATGGAATTTCCACGCCCCCCCCTCCCCCTTATAAACAGCTAAAAACAAAGCAACAATAACGAGTGTACCATAAAAAATAATTGTTGTTTTGCCGATCGTTGTTTGTGCTGTTGCGGCTTTTCATATTTGTTTTGCGCTTCTAGCAGTTCTGAAGATGATCGGAGTCAAGGTCGGAATATAAGCAGAATTTCGTCAGATTTCCTTAGGAAGTTCCTCACTCATTTTTGCGTTTAGTATTTTGAATTTCTTCCCCTTTTCTCTGGTTTTCTCTTCGTTCGTTCTTTTACACTTTCTTTCTTCTTTAATTGTGAAACCCTTTCTTCTTTCCTTTCTTTTACACTTTCTTTCTTCTTTAATTGTGAAACCCTTTCTTCTTTCCTTTCTTTTACACTTTCTTTCTTCTTTAATTGTGAAACCCTTTCTTCTTTCCTTTCTTTTACACTTTCTTTCTTCTTTAATTGTGAAACTCTTTCTTCTTTCCTTTCTTTTACACTTTCTTTCTGTCTGTTATCTTTTCTTTTTTTTATAT
>OY744521.1:56028279-56080779 GCA_963556195.1 Sepiola atlantica
ATACATATATATGCAAATATATACACACATACATACATATAGACACGCAAATACATCCACATATACACATATACAACATATATACATATATATATGTATATATATATATATATATATATATATATATATATATAAATATATATATATACACGTCTCATCATCCTTGTAAGCATGGACACATGTACACACACAACCACATACCTATACATATATATCCCATGTACATATATATACATACGCATGTATATATATATATATATATATATATATATATATATATATATATATATATATATATATATTTATATATATATAAACACAAATACATATCCGCACATACACACCCACATACACATCTATTCTACATCTAAACACACACACACATACATATATATATATATATATATATATATATATATATATATATATATATATATATATATACATTCTTACCATCAAACTTAAGTACTTACATCATTTATTCAGATCGATACATTCGTGTCTTTAGGTTACTAAAAATATATATACTTTTTCATATCTACCTATTTCTGTCGAATAAAACAATCCTACCTCATACATAATATTATCATTCCCCTCAAGGGCATACATTTACTTAACTCTCTTCTATTTACTTACGGTTCCTACTCAATACACACTGTGCTTGTCAAGTCTAGGAGCTATGAATTTAGGGATGATCCTTGCGATATTTATTCTGCAAAATTCTTTAAACATATGTTCATATCTCTCATTCTTCTTTTTTATTTTGGATATACCATACTGCTTATCTGTAGGAAATGATAAGCATTCCCGATCTCAGCATCATGGCTATTCTTATTCTATTTGTGTACATTTATAGTATTAATACAGAGCTTTTTATATAGAGACCAGATTCGGAATAACTGAACTCCCCACACCGTTTTATGGTAAAAAAGATCTTAAGTGGTAATAAATGAAAAAATATAAACGGGGCTGTAAATGCTAGATAAATGAAATAATAGAAACGGAAAAAATGGTCAATTTGGTCAAAAATGTAATTTGATACGAGGCTTGACCGCTGAATTATGAACCCATCCCAATCCAGAGAAGTATACTGAATAAGTGAAGTCCGTAGCGTCTCATTTGAATTTCTATTTCGATCTGAAGAAGTTGACTCTCTATTGCAGAGGACGACTGAAGCATGTATGCACATATGTAACAAATAATGTTTGTATAAATAAAAATGTATACTATATATATATATATAATATATATATATATATAATCCAGGTTAAGTTTGTATCCACAGGGTAAAAATCCGAACAATCTTTACTGTGTTTATATAATAATGCTCAATAATGAATATATTTATGATAATAGTTTTTATTTATACAAACATATAAAAAGCTACACATCCATTAGAAATGTTTCGATCATAGTTTTAATAAGCTATGATCCTATCAGGCTAGTAAAACATGTCCGTTTTTCTGCTTTTCATATCAATGGAACTCTTCTTTAATGTTAACAGTTAAAAACGGACATGTTTTACTAGCCTGATAAGATCGAAACAACCTTGCCACAGTCTGAGATTATCATTCCCTACACTGATGCGAGCGAAAGCTTGACACGCTGGCGTATGTAAGTAAAACTAATTTAATGTTATTTACTTAAAAGTTAATATTGCTATAAGCCCCTTTAATAAGACTGAAGTTGAGCCCTGTTCGAAGAAGTTAAAAATAGACTGACACGTAACTATAAGGCATATTCCGACAACGTTCGTTGAATTCTCTAGTCAGTCTTTCTATTAGTGCTTCCTTTCGCATAAATAGAACTTAAGTTCCATTGTTGACGTGGTTATGACATTTGCTTGCGGAGTCTAGGTTTATTCTGTAGCAGGGGTTCGAACCTTGCGCCCGTCTGAGATTATTATTTCCTATACTGATGAGAGCGAAAACCTGAAACGTTGGCGTATGTAGGTAAAAATAGTTAATGTTATTTACTTAAAAAATATTATATATATATATATATATATATATATATATATATGAAGTTCCGAATTTCTTGTACAAAACTTTTTATTCAAATTCATACGATCGTTTCTACTGTTTTAAAACATAAATTTTTCCTCATATCGATAAATTCAAGGTATGTTTCACAGGTTTCATCTATGAATCTTTTTCTCCATCAAAAATCAAAATGTTCCTCATTTTTCTTTCAAAAAACCCTACTTTTCTTAATCCAAGTAAAAACAAAATTCCAGCTCGGCAAACCACCGAAAGAAATATTAAAAAACAAAACTAAAAAATATTTGTCTTCAAAATTAAAAGAAATTCGACATTGCACCATCGACTTTCATAAAGCTGTTCGTCTTATCTTCGCTCATTTACCCGTCTAGAAGAATAACAAAACATACATAAAATGGAAAATATGCAAACCAACTTTTTTTCTTTTTCATTTTCAATTATCCTTGTCCATATTCTTTAAATTACACGTGGGAGTGGTCCTTCCTTGATTATCTTAGTGAATTAATAGGAAATACATAAAGTCATGCAATTCTATTAATAATAAACACAGATAGTTAGATAAACAGGAAGTTGGATACTGAACGACAATTCCTTGTTCAATTCCCGTTAAGATGGCGATATAGTTGTATTTATCGCCATCTTCTTTCGTTCTTCTCCAAATCCTTTCTTTCTATAACCGTTTCTTTCTTCTTTCTTTCGCTTTCTTTTCAGAGTTTTCTGTCTATTACTCTTTCTTTTGCTTTCTCCGTCTTACTCTTTTTTCTTTCATTCATTAATTTATTTTTACTTTTTTTTCATTTGTACTTTCTCTCTTTTCTTTATTTTTACTTTTTACTCTCTATTCCTGAAGATATTTTCCTTCTTTCTTTCACCACTTCCGTTGTTTTTTTAACGAGTTGTTAATTTTTAACACAGATTCGACGAGACTCTAAATGAATTTTTACCAATAAAAAACAATGAAATAACGAACAGAGCAGCCGACCAAAAACGGGTAGTGCCCTGCCAGTAAAAGAATATAGAGAAAACTAATATTGTAATTAATTACACAATCAAACTGAGACTAGAGGCAAAATAATTTGGTATAAATATATTGCCGCCATTATTTCGCTATTAAAAAAAAATCACGTTCTGACATTTCATTGGTTGAATATTCTGTTCCGAATGTCAGAAATGGTGCACGATTTTTATGCGTTGATTACAATAGCAATTATTCATAATTACAATAAAGGACATGGCGAGGTTTGATAATTAAGGAAATGGATATTATTTGGTGTTAATAAACATAAATTGCATTTATTGACACTTGCTGGAGTACCCTTTTACGGAGGGTAGAGATTATAACGATAATTACAAAAAACACTTTTTTGTATTTCTTTATTCCTCTGTTGAACAAAATACCCCACTGTAATGAAAACACAAGAGCACGATATAACTTATGAATCATTATTTAGCTTACAATAAAACATACACACATAGATAACTGTTTACACGAGAGAGTTATCATTCAAGGGAGATGATTTACAGCAAGGGAGATAACTGATTACATTATTTGTTATACTCTTAATCTACCTATCAATATATCACCAAATATGCATCAATGTGTAAAAAAGACAAAAGAGCGAGATAAAGTGTATGGTGCTTGATTTAGCTTTTAGATACAGAATGAAACCCAAAACTATGGTTATCTTTACATTTAGAGATAATCGCCAACAAGGGAAACCACATATGACATTAGTATTACAGTTACATTTTACTGGTTGAATATGTATTCTAAATACAAGGAGTTTAGTCTTAGAATAAAATAATAATTATTTTACAAAATTTAAGAAAAAATATAATTTTTTGTTGAATTATTTAAATAAGTAAATATACAACCTGTTACGTTAATTATGCCATTATTATTAAACGTTACTAAATTATTTGTAGAAGTGATAAACACACCAGCTGATAAAAGTTATATACACTGGTTGTGGTTAATAAAAACACACAACTTTATAAAAAATACTAGAAGAATACCTGCCCCAGAAAAGGTAAAATAAATTTCTCGAACAGAACAGTTTCGTGACACTTTTATGCCTCTTTACGAAGATTAAAATCAATATATAGTGTTACTACAACCTATCTCTAAAATACTTGATCAAAATCTATTACATGGTTTTGATTCTAGAAAATGTATAAACTTTAAGTCTTAAACTTAAAGGGGTCTTAGGAAGAAATTAAAATTCAGGGAATTCTGCTTAATTGGTGTCTAATGATTATGGATAAAATTAAATGCAAATCTGAAGTATTTAAACTTTCAAAATGGGAGTTTGTACATATATTATGCTTCCTAAACCCCGTTTAAAATTCTCCAAATAAACTGAAATTTGGAGAATATTTATAAATTGATGTCTAATACTTATTGTAAAAAATTCACAAAAATCAGAGGTATGTGAATTTTCATGAAGGGTTGCTTCCCTCTATTTTATTTTCTTTGCATAAAACTAAATTAAATTAGATATTACCCACATTACGACTCCTTACACCTGGGAGCTGTGTTCTAAAATTTATAAGGATCGTTTAATTAGTTTAGAGAAAATCCTGTATATAAAAATATATCAACATATACACATACCTAACTTTATATAAATAGCGATAAGTATTTATTTATTAGATGTTTTTGCACGTTTACGATGTAAAGTTCTTTTGGATATCTTTCACGATTATTTTTCCTGGCACCGCTGTGTGAAAAGACTGGATTTGTCCGTAGTCGTTTGTGTATTGGTCGGGTGAAATGAGTCAATTTGTCTATAGTCTTTTGTGTCTTGGTCGGGTTAAAATACTTGGGGTTTCTGTAGCCGTTCGTGTCTTGACCAGGTAAAAAGACTCAATTTGTCCATAGACGTTTGTGTCTTGGCCAGGTGAAAAGACTCAATTTGTCCGTAATCGTTTGTGTCTTGTCAGAATGAAAATACTTTATTTGTCGGTAGTTGTTTGTGTCTTGGCCGGGTGAAAATACTTGGTTTGTCCGTATCCGTTGGTGTCTTGGCCGAGTGAAAAGACTCAATTTGTCCGTAGTCGTTGGTGTCTTGGTCGGGTGAAAAGACTCAATTTGTCCGTAGTCGTTGGTGTCTTGGTCGGGTGAAAAGACTCAATTTGTTCGTAATCCTTTGTGTCTTGACAGGGTGAAAGGACTACATTTTTCGTAGTCGATTATTTCTTGATCGGGTTTAAAGTCTCAATTTGTTCGTAGTCGTTTGTGTTATGGGCAGTGAAAAAGACTAAATTTGTTTGAAGTCATTTGTGTCTTGGCAGGGTAGAAAGACTCTATTTGTCCGTAGTTGTTTGTGTCTTGGCAGGGTGAATAGACTCAATTTGTCCATAGTCTTTTCTGTGTCTTGGCCGAATGAAAATACTTGGTTTGTTCGTAGTCGTATGTTTCTTAGTCGGGTGAGAAGACTCAATTTGTTTCTAGTCATTAGTGTCTTGGCAAAGTGAAAATACTTGGTTTGTTTGCAGTTGTATGTTTCTTGGTCGGGCGAAAAAACTAAATTTGTTCGTGTTTTGCCGGGTGAAAAGACTCAATTTGTCTATAGTCGTTTGTGTCTTGGCAGGATAAAACGACTACATTTGTCCATAGTCGTTTATTTCTTGACCGGGTTTAAAGACTCAATTTGTTTGTAGTCATTTGTGTCTTAGCAGAGTGAAAATACTCAATTTGTTTCGTAGTCATTTGTGTCTTGACAGAGTGAAAAGACTCAATTGGTCCGTAGTCGTTTATGTCTTGGCTGGGTGTAAAGACTCAATTTGTCCGTAGTCGTTTTTTTCTTGGCCAGGTGAAAATACTTTATTTAGACGTAGTCGTTTGTGTCTTGGCCGTGTAGAGAATACTTGTTTTTTCTGTAGTCGTTTGTGACCTGGCCGAGTGAAAAGACTCAATTTGTCCGTTGCCGTTCGTGTCTTGGCTGAGTGAAAACACTAAACTTGTCCGTATTCGTTTGTGTTTTTGCCGGGTGAAAATACCCTTAGTCGTTTGTGGCTTGTCCGAATGAAAATACTGGGGTTGTCCGTAGTTGTTTATTTTATGGACGGGTATAAACACTCAATTTGTCTGTAGTCGTTTATGTTTTGACTGGGTTAAAAGACTCAATTTGTTTGCCGGTTGTCATTTGAATCTTGGCCGAATGAAAAGACTCAATTTTTTCGTAGTCATTTCTATCTTGACCGAGTGAAAAGACTCAACTTGCCCGTAGTCATTTCTATCTTGACCGGGTGAAAAGAATCAACTTGTCCGTAGTCGTTTATGTCTTGATCGGGTTAAAATACTCAATTAGTCTGTACTCGTTTGTATCTTTTTTTGCAGGGTGAAAAGACTCAATTATTCCATAGTCGTTTGTGTTATGTCCGTGTGAAAAGATTCACGTTGTCCGTAGTTTTTTTGTGTCTTGGCTGGGTGAAAATACTTGTTTTTTTCGTAGTCGTTTGTGTCCAGACGCGGTTAAAACACTCAATCTGTTCGTTTTTTTGCCGGGTGAGATAATTCAATTTGTCTGTAGTCGTTTATGTCTTGGTCAGATGAAAAGACTAAACCTTTTCTTGTTTTGGCCGGGTGAAAAGACGCAATTTGTCCGCATTGGTTTGTGTCTTGGCTGGGTGTAAACACTCAACTTTTCCGTAGTCGTTCGACTCTCTGCTTGTTTGTTCACCCGATTTTATAAAAAAAGGCGTCGTTTAATATTTGGGTGTCGCTTGATGTTTTTAACTGCTGACACAAAATATGTCATTCGTATCTATCAGCTTGTTTCCATCTTTTGACCTTATTGATCCGGCTTAGTTAGGGTTAACTGCCGCGATTTTCTTTAGAATAACGTACTCACCGGAAGCACTACCCAAAGGTGAAAATGATCCTATACATGTTACAGTAATCGCTCATGGAACTCCGAGTCCGTATTTACCTTCTTCCCACTTTACTGCCCATAAGTTCCCATAATATTTCAGTCTTTTTAAAATCGCCAAGGTGATAAATTTGAAAACAGAAAACAAACTGCATTCATTATAAAAGATATAATCATCCACTCCCATATATTTACTCCCATATATTTACTCCCATATATTTACTCCTATGTATGTACTTTCATCTTGTCACGCAAAGGTTGGTGAGTAAAGAACATGCCCCTTTCTATCCCCCGGACGAACCCATTTCAAGGGTTGAGGGGACGCGATAAAGCAAATAGCAAGTCAGACCACCACCTCAGACTTATTCCACTGCCTGAAAAGAATTCGAAAAGAAATCCCCACTTTATAATAAATAGTCAATGATGGGTGTTTTTCTTTATGTCATCAGAAATCATAATAATAATTTATATATGAAAAATTAAATTACTGACGTAATTTTATATGAATATTTTACTAACATATCTAGATAAATACACTGGCGAAGCATAATTTTTTTCATCGAAGGATGTACACTAGTGTATTGAATACGTGCTGAAAAAGTCATTCAAATTAAATGATTCGTTGATGTTTTGTGATTAAAAAATGATGTTTGTTTGCAAAGAGTAGTTTCCTGGTTGCACGGGATATAGAGGGGGGGGGGGCGTAAAATAGATTGGGGGGGGCATCGTAACCTAACGCCGACGCTGTTTCAAGAAATAAATATCGTGGAAACAATGCCGCTTTTGCGGTGATCACTTTCGGCCAACGGGTAGCAGGAGGAAATAAATATGGCTACAGCAATTCTGTTTTTATGCCGGCCGTTTCCAGACAAGTATCTTCAGGAAATTAATATGCTTGCACGAATACTGTTTCCGCTTCGATCATTTCCGGTCAAGTAGGCGAAGTAAATAAATATGGTTTCAACAATACACTTTCCGCTATGACCACATCCGGTCAGGTAGGTGAAAGAAATAAACAAGTTATTTACCTGCTTCTCGACAAAAGCAAAGTTAGACACAAGGTCGGTTTATGTTTCGGGATTTATGAGATTATGATTGATAATGTGTATTATTTGTATTATTCGGATTACTGTTTTCATCTTGGATGTTATTCTTACATTTTCGGCCGATATAACCTCAGACTTTCTTCAGGTGCGTATTTTGAACTCAGGAATTTTATGTCGAATTCTGGAATCTCGAACTGAACTGTAAGGGAGTAGATTGCTCACGTTTCATCAGCCATGATCGGGTAGAAGTCTTTATTCTTAATTATGTTCTTACTATCGCCTATACTCATGACTGCATCTTCAATCTCCAGAAGACTCTCACGGAGAACTGATTACTTTATCCGTGAACATTTCTAGTATGAATTTTACCTTATACCTTGTTATGGTGTCGTACATATATGACGAACAGCTGGACTCGTCCATTCCTAATAAAATACTGGAAGCATTTAGGCTTCTCGTAATTGGATTGAACTCCAGTCTACCCTGGCAGTCAGGACTGATATACCACATCTCTTGTTCTCTGTACATATCTTTTCTTCAATATATATTGTTCACCTAACCCCGTGTTCCGTGTCTTCATTTCGGCCCCTAAACAGGGTTACAACATACCTACTCTTACCTTTGAATATGTAGTGTTACTACTTATTATTACACACACAGACGCACGCACACACACACACACACACACACACATATATATATTTCATATATATATATATATATATATATATATATATATATATATATATATATGATTATTTTTATTTACACAGACATGTACAACCATGTACAAAATCTGCAATGTGTAAATAAAAATAATAAAAATAATCGTATATAAAAGCTCTATTTGATATTGAGCACTTTTTATAAACCCGGTTTAAATTCTTTGGATTACTAACCTGTGAATGTTTTACCTGGATTATTATATATATATATATATATATATATATATATATATATATATATATATATATAGTTTCTCTCCAAATATGATCTGAGGTTAAGATCGGATTCTAACTCTGCCTGATGAGATCTCAGTTTATAGTAACTGTTGATCGATAACATCGACATGCCAGTGTCGCAGATTTTGTACATGTCTGTGTAAATAAAATTATCATATATAAAGCTCTATTTTGATATTGAGCACTTTTTTATACCCGGTTAAAATTCTCTGGATTACTACACTGTGGATATTTTTTACCTGGATTATCACCATTATATATATATATATATATATATATATATATATATATATATATATATATATATATATATATATATATATATATATATATCGTACATGTATTGTATTAGTTTCTGTAAATGTAAATCCGTAGAAACTCAAGTGTTTATAAAAAGTGCACAATAACAAGTAGAGATGTTTATAAGTATAAATTTTTATTTATACAAACATTATTGGTTACATATGTGCATACATGTTTCGGTTGCACTTTTCCCAGAAAGTTAACCTCATCAGACCAAGAATTTTCGAGAAATGGATGGATTTGAAGAATTTTCTCTCCTAAATAAATCTTTTTGGGGTTTAGTCATTTTCTATTTCTTATGAATTAGTATCGGATTACCTATTTCACTTGCTGACCTTTTTTTGCTAGTGGTTGTCCCTTTTATTACCCTTTATGACGTCTCCATCACCTTTTCCTATCCATTTTATTGCTCACTACTTTCTGGGTTTCTTTAAACTCTTTAGCCTACCCAGTTTTACAAACTCACTTCAGTATAAATATCTTATCTATATATCAAGAATCACACATATATAAACAAACTCTAATAGATACCCAAATACAAATAGATAAACAGACATTGATATACATACACACTTAAACATGGAAACACACACAGATCCACTATCAATCAAGCATATATTCAAAATACATACGTGCTTATAAATATATTCTAGATGTATATTCAATACAAAAATAAATATATTCTAGATGTATATTCAATACAAAAATCCATACGTCTACACAGACACACACATATACAGCTATATGCACCTACACACGCATATCTATACACACACACACATATATATATACACATATATACATATACATATATATACACACGCACACAGACATATACATGCACATATATACAGACATATATATATATATATATATATATATATAGATATATATATATATACATATACATACATAAATAATACATGAGCATATTCGTAACATAGATATACACGCATACACACATACACTTTTAGTATAAATAGTTCCTAAAAATACGTACATATATGCACATATATATACATACACACACACTGACATATATATACAGATACACATGTATATATATATATACATATATATACACATATACACATATACACATACATACATACACACGCATACACACATATATACACAGGCGCCGACAGTTAACACCACTACATATATACGAATACAAATACATACATACACACCTATACTTATACAAAGTGCACACAAATTAATATATACAAGCACATACCTAGAATATATATAAAAACTAGACTATGCCAATATAAAAACTACCGACAAATGTATACGTGTATATTAATAGTCAGATATACACACAACACACACACACAACGTACACATACACAAACATACACACGCACAAGTCCATATACATGCATATATATACACATACACATACACACACACACATATATATATATATGTATACATACACACACGCAAATACATACACATATATAAAGTACACCCAGGCATATAAATATGTGCATTCATCAACGTATACGTACACAAGAAATGAATATCAAAATCGAAATAAAAATAAAATGACATGAAAATACACTTTTTGCTGCAATCCGATACTAATTCATAAGAAATAGAAAATGACTAAACCCCAAAAAGATTTATTTAGGAGAGAAAATTCTTCAAATCCATCCATTTCTCGAAAAATCTTGGTCTGATGAGGTTTACTTTCTGGGAAAAGTGCAACCGAAACATGTATGCACATATGTAACCAATAATGTTTGTATAAATAGAAATTTATACCAAGATGAGTACGGTAGTCCGAATCATCTGAATGATACAAAAGGTCGGTTTAAGGTGGAGAATTCAGTTCCCTCAAAAGAGAGCACTCTAGACTGGGAATAAAAATTACCTGGCCTATCCCGTGAGCAATCCCCCATGAATGAGAATGCCTGAGATGACAGGCTACCCTAATTTTCTCTTTCTCTATCTTGGACTGAAGGCTTATTGGCCCGGTGCTTATTCCCTATCTAATAGCATTAAGCGAAACAGAAGGCCTGAACCATCCCCGTGATAGGACGCTAGTCTGTTACCATCAAAACTGATAATTGGGTGAGTCTAAGTATTAACCAGATTCAACGTCGTTTAACTTAAATGACCTGGTCGGAACTGGTGTGATTTAACTGTAAGCAATAACCCCATTCTTCTCCAAAAAGGTAGAGGTAATACATGTGAGGCTAATCTCTTCTGTATTGACGCAGCAATATTGTTTCTCTCAAAATCGAAACAAATAACAGGAGACTCGTAGTGAGGCGGTACATAGAGACTTTTAATAATCAGGTAAGATTTACCTCTACTTAATACACTGTTAAAACATTTTTGTGGCGCCTTGTCCGGTGTATGTATGCGTGGGTTTGTTTACTATTTGCCTGGTTCTTCACGATGGCTGGATGTGACACACGATCAAGTTTAGCGAAGCCATTAGTCCGAAAACTGTTTGTCTGTTTGTCTGTGTAAGTTGCTGTTTGCTTACTGATGTCCAGTAGCGAATCTAGTCGCACCCGAATTGCCCTCCCCTACATTTTATGCGCTAGGCTGTAAAAAAGAATCCGTTCGATGTTGCAAAAGCAATGCCAAAAAAGAAAACGACAAACGAAAAAAGAATTGTGTTCGGCTTTATTTTTTAATTATTAAACCAAACAAATTTATGAAAGCTAAATTCGCAAAACTTCGTTTTAAAATGGTAGCCACTTATTAGTATTATTATTAACTCACTACAATTTCTCACACAGATCGTCGTCAGTAATTGCTCACTGACAATAACCAGTGTTGTTTTATTTTATTTTATTGCAACTTCCATGTGGCTCGTTAGCGTTCGTAGTTAATGCGGGCTGGTTTCCGCATTCGATGATTTTCCTTAAGATTTCAGTTGTTTTCATCATCGCCGTCCGTTGTATAGTCTTCGATTTCTCCTAGTCGTTTTTCCATATTTTTTTCGGGACTGTTTCTAGTGATCTTAAGATTATTGCTATTATATATACTTTCTTCATGTTCCATATCTCAAGTTTCGTGTATTTACTTCGTTTTACTGTCTCCTTGATCTTCACTCTGCAAACTGCTGAGACGGCAAAATCTATGATTTGGCAGTTTTCCCTTTTTGTTAACTCTTATGAAATCCGGCCTCTTTGCTTGGATGAGTTTATCTACTTGACCTCCATGTTCAAGAGGAGGAAGAGGAGCAAGATGAAGATTATTATTATTATTATTATTATTATTATTATTATTATTATTATTATTATTATTATTATTATTATTATTATTATTATTATTATTATTATTATTATTATTGTTGTTGTTGTTGTTGTTGTTTACTCAGTAGGATTTCGCACACAGGCCGCCATCAGTGATTGCTCACTGATAATCACCAGTGGTGTTCCCTAGAGTCTGAGTTACAAGTCTACCGAGATTTCCAGTACTCTTCACCTCTTTCGACATCTACTGCAAATGAATTTGCGTTATAACAACCGACGCTTACCATCGATTTATCGTTGGCAACGCCCATTGTTCTTATCTGGGATTTAGATGGCAATAAGCCTACCCAATGTCCCAGTATTCCAGCAGAGGTCTGGTTAGTGCTACCCCTCTTCGGTCTTTCCATCCTCCTGGACCTTTCATGACTATTTTGTGAGGTATCAACCGAGGCTGGTGCCATCACTTTTTTTTGGGGGGGGGGGCAGTCAGTTTATGAAGTTTCTTGCAGTTTCTGTTCTTTGGGATCTTGTGGTCGTGTTCTTCCTGTGGTTTTATTTTCTGCCTGTTGTAACATCTATGTAACTTGTTTCCATTCGTAGCTTATGCGGGTTGGTTGCCGCATTTGAGGATGTTCCTTAAGATTGCAGTTGTTTTTATCATTGCCGTGCTTTGTGTGGTTACAGTGATCCATTCGATTCCAATTTCTCCCAGTCTTTTTTCCCCCAGGTTTTCTGGGACTGTTCCTAGTGCTTCTATGATTATTGGTTTTATATTTACACACTTCATGCTCTATATTCCTTTCAATTCTCTGGCAAGTTCCATGTATTGGTTTCGTTTTTTCCGTCTCCTTGATCTTCACTCTGTGATCTGCTGGAACGGAAAAATCTACTTGATAAGATTTTTCCTTCTTGTTGACTATTGACATCCGGTCTCCTTGATTTTGTGATTTTCGTTTAACAGTACTGTCTCTGGTTTATGTTTGTACCATTTGTCGGCGTGTTCGAAATGCAGTCGTTTGCATAGTTTCCAGTGTAGTTTTTCCCCACACAGTCGTGTCTGTTCTTGCATTCTTTTGGGCTAGGTTGCTGCTTTCATTTATTATATCATTTACAGTTTCTTCTCTTTGTCCATACAGTCTGCATTTACTGTTTTTCCTTTTCATTTTAATTGTAATGTAGTTAGTCCTAATAGCATTGTTTGTGCCGCTCTCAGTATTATTATTATTATTATTATTATTATTATTATTATTATTATTATTATTATTATTATTATTATTATTATTATTATTATTATTATTATTATTATTATAATAATATATATTTTTTTAATTTTAATTTCTTTTTCCATAATATCACGTTTTTATCATGAAAAAATATGCGACAATTGTGTGACTTTGTAGTATTTTATTCAATGTAGAAAACGCTTATATTTAAAAAAAAAAATTTTATGCATGGGGATCAATGTGTGGAAGTTTACAAATAGAAAATGTATGGTTTATCACTCCTCGTCCTACATAACCACTAACACCTCCACCAACAGAATTTCCCGAGCTCAAAATGCCACTGCGATGGCCGGGTCAGTACACACACGGGAGTGTGTGTTTGTGTGTTTGTGTGTTTGTGTGTTTGTGTATTTTGTGTTTGTGTGCTTGTTTGTGTTTGTGCATCGCTTGAAACGATCAACGGAGTCGCATTAAAAAGCTTTTAGAAACAGTGCATCTCAAAATACAAGCCGAAAATAGTACAAGAATTGGTACTCACACAGAGAACCTGTAATGCGCACGAGTTGATGGCGTTATTTAAGTGTTTCCAACCATATCATCTCGAGGTTAATTCAATACAAACAAATCTGACTTGAAAATGAAATATGTATAGTCAAATTATACACACACATATTTGATGAGTGTCACTTCTTTACATTACAAGAATATAACCCCTACAAAGATTGCAATGCTCGATTATGGTCCTGCATAATGTCCAGCAGGCCCGGTTTAGTTTTACAAGTCTTAATCGCCGTGTGTGTCTTGTAGGAATATCTCTACATGTAGAAGGCCAAGAATGCTCTGCGTTTGTATGACACGCAAAACATGGTCTCCTTTTATAAAGTCTGGTTTCAGTACCTAGCCGAAGCAAGATAACGGAGAGACGCTGTAGTTCGCAGGTTTTATATCGGAGTTTCAGTCTCCTTGATGGATGATCTAACAAAATCTACTGGTCCATCTCACCGAGTAGGGTAGCATCGCGCCTGGGTACTAAACTAATTATTTTTACGCCTCCGCTAATATATATATATATATATATATATATATATATATATATCAAGACTGTAAAGCATATTTACCGAACGTTTTACACAATTAATGCGGTTGAAACAAACGCGTATCCAATGCAAAATCATTTTGTTTGTTTTGATTTGGCTTCGCTTTAAAAAACAAAAAAAAAGCAATTAAGATTCCACCGCTTCGAAAAAGAAGATTAATGCATATTTACTGAACGTTTTACACAATTAATGCGGTTAAAACAAACGCGTATCCAATACAAAATAGTTTTGTGTGTTTTGATTCGGCTTAGCTTTACCAAAAAAAAATAAGATTCCACCGCTTCGAAAAGACAAGACTGTAGTGGATGTTTACCGAACGTTTTACACAGTTAATACAGTTGAAATAAACTCGTATCCAATACAAAATTATTTTGTTTGTTTTGATTTGGCTTCGCTTTAAAAAAAATAATTATCCAGGTTTTTGCCGCTTTGAAAAAACAAGACTGTAATGCATATTAACTGAATGCACACACACACACACACACACACACACACACACACACACATATATATATATATATATACACATATATATATATGTAAATTTATATATATATATATATATATATATATATATATATATATATATATATATATATATATATATATATATGTGTGTGTGTGTGTGTGTGTGGTTTTTTGAAAGCTTACCAAAGCATTTCTTTGGTAAGCTTTCAAAAAATCACATATAAATGCTCTGTACCCTGTAATCGAGTATCATTGAGCTTGTTTTTATTAGACTAATTCCGGTATTCACTGAATAATCTTTTTTCTAAATGAAAAATCCGGATCTCTCTCTCTCTCTCTCTCTCTCTCTCTCTCTCTCTCTATATATATATATATATATATATATATATATATATATATATATATATATATATATGTAATCCAGGTAAACTTTACATCTACATCCACGGAGTAAAAATTCAGAGAATCCTTACGAGTGCTTAATAATAAATAGGTCTGTTTAATATGCAAAAAGATTTTTATTTTTACACACAGTATTTGGCTACACAGTGCAAAACATGTTTTTGTCATAGCTATGGCCGACTGGACATCTTCAAGACAAACATCTCTTTCTAACAGCTTCATTTGATTGAGTTCGCCAAATTACTCTCTGAAATTGAATACGTGATAAACTCATAAATATAAATATGATTTAATTATTTGTTGAATTATTTGATTATTTTATTATCTCTTTTTAATCAGAAGTGACTCTGACATAAATTATTAAGTCGGGTGAAATATATATATATATATATATATATATATATATATATATATATATATATATATATATATATATATAGGTTGGGAAGCAACATTTACAATATTTTGAGATAGGGATTGAAAGACAGTGTATAAATGGTTGTGGATACCTAATCAGCTTGACTTCATTCATTATAACCGGCCATTATAAAAAATATTCGACTTTTCTAACACCTTTGTGGTCTTCTACAGCCGACAATCTAAGCCTAACTTCTTCACTCTTAATTGTCCCACAAAAAGCTTTTAGAGGCCCTTTAAGCTAAAATTCAGTTTTGTTTTCGCATATATTTTTGGATAGAAATCACGTTCTTTTCAGAGGTCAACATAATTGAGGTGCTGAATTGACACTTAGTCCCACGAATTAAAATATTAAAATAATTATGGGATGTAAGACTTTGCTTCGATGTGTTTCGTTCGAAAGGAAATGTCGTTACATGTGGTTTCCTTGACAACGCATGGATGCCATGATGCAGAATAAAATAATGTTTGTGCTGAGATAATTTGATGGTTGTTTGTGAGGTTGGGTGTTAATAAGTTCACCATCAATATCATCCGTCGGGGTAAAAATATTGTGTTGGTCATGACGTGGAAAATAAAAGGTAATTTGTTTTCTCTCTGAATAAGGAAATTCAAAGCAGTTCCTCCTGTGAAAAATAAACAAATAACAATATGGTTCATATTTGATGCAGGGGAAACGATTTTCTATCTCGAGGACGAATGATTAATTTGGAAAAGTGTTACCGAAACAAGAACATGACACCCGCCTGACAACGTAAGGATGAGCCAAAGTATTATCTGGGGCTTACTTCTCCATATTGTATGAAGTATTCCCAACCTTATACCATAGACACGTTGATAACTCAAAAACTATTTATCTGAGCAGACTGAAAGTTTGGATGGTGGTTACTGTTATCAAAGAGCTTCCGAGACATGCATCAAATTTGGAAAAGTCAGAAGGTGAAATTCTGTCACCATTTCGATCGGGGCTTCATTTGGTACATTATGGGCCAAGTAGCGAGAGTATACAATGAACAAAACTGAAGTTATCACCAAAAGTGTGACTTTCACATTTTCCGTGACCATGATCATGACATTTGACCTAAATGTATGAAAATGAAACCAGTTTTAATTTAGGCCATGGTCGATATTTAGTGACGATTGATCAAGCGATGTTGACGCTTAGCTGTACACACAAAAAACAAATAAATAAATAAACAAACAAACATAGTGACTAAACATCAAGCTCGACTGAAAACATATCCTCCTTGGCGGAAGTAACAAAAAAGTACAAGACCATAACATAAATAGGAACACGTTAGTTTAAAAGTTGAATGAAACATCTAAAAAAAAAACACTCGTATGAAGTCGTATTTTTTGTCACAACCTGACCATTTCTAAATTCAGTCGTACTCGTAACTGCAGAAACCAAAAACTATCAATGTGAGGTTTAACCGACCAAAATAGAGATACGCTTATAGAGATACGATGTCTGTCGGTCTGTCACGCTCCAGTCTGAAATGGCATTTTCATCGTACAACGCACAGATTGAATGGACGCATTTTATTTTAGATGCATACAAGCCCTTTTATAAGAGGTCCGATCCGTCTCTTAGTCTGCCACGCTTAATTCCAAAATAGCATTTTCGTCGGTCTGTCACATTTAAGTTTGAAATTGCATTATTGTCTGTTGGTCATGTTTAAGTGTTAAAAAGCATTTTTAGATATTCCCAACACGTATTTATAAGTAGCTAACTATGTCTGTCATTCTTAAGTTTGAAATATAATTTTTAGATGCGTTTATAAATACTTATAGTCCATCGGTCTGTCACATTTTAATTACAAATAGCATTTTTTTATATCTTAATACATATCTGTATGAATGTATGTCAGTCTATTGACCTGTCACGCTAAAGTTTGGAGTCGTATTTTAGATGTGTCTATAAATCTCTATTGTCCGTCCATGTGTCACACTTAAGTTTGAAATAGGAATTTTCAGCGCTAAACGCACAGATTGAATAGACGTATCTTAAGTATTTCTGTTTCTGTTTTTCGAATAAAGTAACCTAGCATTGGAATAACTTACCTAATGCAGTTAAAAATACCATAAATGAAGTTAACAGAAAACCCATACAATTATTACACCATTGCGTATGACCCATGCATATATTTATTCGTCGACACATTACCAGTCTGTTCAACTATTTTTAATGTATCATGATCTCATATTACAGATTTATAATGTCCTTCGGGGCAAAAGTAGCGCTTTAGATATATTTTCAGATTTGCAGGCAATCATTTATTTTTCGTTTTTGTCCATAAAATTAATTCTATAAATACCGGAATAAATTTAATCCGAAAATGCAACTTATTTTCGGCATTTTGAAGAAGAATCGGCAAAGGACAAAATAATAAGGCGATGGACAAAAGATAAAGAATTTTTCGGTGAACAAGTTTATCAGCGTAAGCTTAAGACTAAACCCGCGGGAGAAAGGAGAAAAAAAGATGAATGTCCCGAGTTAATGCAGAAGGCACATATTGTTGTGAACACCATTTTGTATTACCAACAATTTTAATGATAGCACTCAGCGTATAGGGTGAACCGAAACTATTGCTATAAAATGTAAGCATGTGTTTGTCTAATTATTCTAAGATTAATTTATTAAATCTAGTTTATTTCCACACCTTCGTATTTGCGCAAGAGAGTAAGTAATTATGCTGCATGTATTTAGGAAATGTTTTTATGATGATTCTATTTAGGTATTGTTTTATGATGAATGTACTTAGGTATTGCTTTTATGATGAATGTATGTAGGTATTGGTTTTATGATGAATGTATTTAGGTATTGTTTTTATGATGAATGTATTTAGGTATTGTTTTTATGATGAATGTATTTAGGTATTGTATTTATGATGAATGTATTTAGGTATTGTTTTTTATGTTGAATGTAGTTAGATATTGTTTTTATGACGAATGTATTTAAGTATTGTTTTTTATGATGAATGTATTTTGGTATTGTTTTTATGATGAATGTATTTAGGTATTGTTTTTATGATGAATGTATTTAGGTATTGTTTTTATGATGAATGTATGTAGGTATTGTTTTTTATGATGAATGTATGTAGGTATTGTCTTTATGATGAATGTATTTAGCTATTGTCTTTATGATGAATGTATTTAGATATTGTTTTTATGATGAATGTATTTAGGTATTGTTTTTATGATGAATGTATTTAGGTATTGTTTTTATGATGTATGTATTTAGGTATTGTTTTTACGATGAATGTATTTAGGTATTGTTTTTATGCCGAATGTATTTAGGTATTGTTTGTATGATGAATGTATTTAGGTATTGTTTTTATGATGATTGTATTTAGGTATTGTTTTTATTGACAAAATAATAAAAAACTACTGCCTGTTTCTCTTTTATCACGCAATCATATTTCTATTTGCGTAAAAACAGACTTAATAAAGAAAACGTAACTTTTTAATAGATAGATACATAGACTTCTCTGATTCCATTCCAACTATTCGCATTAGATTTCTAAGTGGATATCGTTTTAGATGCGTCTTCGCGTTTCTACGAGAAGCTTTGTCTGTCGGTCTACCTGTCCAGCACGGTTCAATTTGAAATAACATTTTCAGCGTTCATCACGCAGATTGAATGTACGTATCTTATTATATTTGCGTCCATTCAATGTTTATAATATCTTCTGTCTGATCGTCTGTCTTTTATGCTTAAGTATGATATATTATTTCCTTTCGTCTGTCAAGCTTAAGTTGGAAATAAAATTTTCGTTGGTCTGTCACGCAGAAATCTAAAATATTATTTTCATTGATCTGTCACGCTTAAGTTTTAAATAGCATTTTCGTTGATCTGTCACGTATTTAAAAATAATATGTTTGTTCAATATTAGATGCTCTACTTGTGCAATGATCTGTCACGCTTAAGTTTGACATAGGATTTCGTCAGTTAGTCCGTTAATCTGTCACATTTATGATTTAGGTATTTTAACGTGTTTCGTTCTATAGATACGTCCGTGCATATCTGTCCGTTCCAAGAATTGTTGATTTGACCCGCAGAAGTTTTGAAATACTATTTTAGTGATATACGCGCTGATTGAATGGTCGCATAGTATGAATGTCTGTGTGTTTTCTTTTCTTCTCATAAATAAAATGAATAGTAAACTAATATGTCGGATTAGTCTTGGTTTTGCGAATAATTCCTATCGATAATTACATCGTTTATACGTCTGAATGACTCGAGCTGAAAATAGTAACGTAGAAATCCAATAATGACGTCGAAGGAAGAAACTGATTTCGTTTATTTAACTGGTTCACCTCGCACAGATCACCCAACTAAGTTATTGAATGAATAACAACCGTGACTTGGAGCTTTTAGATCATTACTCATCGTGGTTATTAAATAGGAGTTGGACAACTGTAACACAATCACAAAATATGAGGAAAACGAAGACCCCCCTCCCCCCCACTCCTGGCGTTATACAGAAAGAGAAGCCAATCAATAAAAACATATTGATAAATTATAAACAAAAATAAGTTTATTGTGTGATTATTGTAGTTTAAAATATATAAATATGTCGGCAGTATTTCTATTAAAATGTGGTAATATTTCTCAATATTCCAGATTTAAAACTAATATTATGACGTAATATCTTTGATAAATGTGACGTCGTTCGGTTACAGACAAACATATACTATCTATCAATTGTTATAAGAAGTGGTTGATTCTGCTATATTACAGTTTCATTCGTTGTACTTGTGCGTGTGAAGTGTGTGTGCGAGAAAAAGAGAGAGAGAGAGAGAAAATGTGTTATAGAAAGTGATAAAGGAAAAAAGAGATAGAGACATATACACGCTCAAATGCAGATAGAAAGAGAGAAAGAGAGTCTGAATGTAGGCTTATAGAAGCAACTTGTCCTTGATGTAACGCAGCATGTCCCTATTTCCGGGTTCACCTCCACCTCACTGGCGAACAGCGTCGAATCATCGGCAGAACATCAGCAAAATCTCTCACCTGGTTTTCAGAGTGAGAGAGAGAGAGAGAGAGAGAGAGAGAGAGAGAGAGAGAGAGAGAAAGAGAGAAAGAGAGAAAGAAACTAGAAAACCAATGATCTATGATAACGATAACGTCGTGATCTGGTGACACGGCGACACTGTCAAGAATCCCAGTAACAACGCAACCAGATTGCTCCGATGTTCAGAAATCGATATCTGATAAATCCCGATCGACCTGTAGATGAAGTTAGCTCATGAAAATGAATAGCAAGACTGATAGATAGATAAACATTCTTTCGTATAAAGGAGGAGTCGAAGTTAGTGAACATGCAGCCCGTTTAACTAAAAAGAATAATCCTTCTTTAAATATCTACTTTGACACGAGCATATATTGTAAGGTGTGTCCTTGCCTCACTAGTAGTCGCCATTTTATGTCTGTTACGTTAACGTTTTGTTTTCTCAATGCGTCTTAACAAATTCATGACCAAACTGTATGGTGCGTCAATTGTGACTATAGCTCCCAATTTTTGCCTAATACTCCAAAGAAACTGAAATTTGGGGAATATTTATTAATTAATGTCTAATATCTATTGTTAAACTATCACAAGAATTGGAGGGATTTCAATTTTTACGAAGGGCTTCCATCTCTCTTTTACCTTATTTGCATGAATTAAATTGAACTAAATAAAATATGTAAAAAATAAATACGCAATTTGTTTAACCCTATTTTCGTTTTTAATAAAGTGTGGAAACAATCGTGCGGATAAGGTGATATTTTCTTTCTCCATGTTAACCTCTTTACACTCTCTTTCCCCCTCTCTCTCTCTCTCTCTCTCTCTCTCTCTCTCTCTCTATATATATATATATATATATATATATATATATATATATATATATATATATATATATGTGTGTGTGTGTGTTTATTTATTTAGAATAACATGTACCCACAATATATAAGTTAATGTATTAGTTAGATCTTACCCCAAAATATCTGATGTCTTATTACTAGATCTACTTAATCATCTCAACCATGAAATTTAACGTATATTTCCTCAATAAATAATACAGCTAAATGTATATATCATTTTTACCATAAAATCCCGACTTGGCGTATAACTTCATACATAGGCAACCATCCATATATTCGAATATAAGACAAACAACAAAGTAAAAATACAAATATCATTCGTAGCACTCTGTCAGATATATAGGATGCATAGGTCTTAAGTGGATATCCAGGAAATAACATGGTCGTTTATAGTTTGTCCTATATTCCGATAAATTTAAATGTAAATGTAGGTGCGTCTTCTGGTAAACTCTAGTGTAGCTTAATATGTAAAATAGGGGTATTTTATAAAGAATGATTATCTATTGAGAATAATACTTTAACTATGTATTGGGATGCTATTCTATACTTGTTCGGAATGTAATATGTGGTCAGGATATAAGCTTATCGGGTTTTGGGAGAAGTTATACAATGGATTAAGGAGTTATTTTTATGTTCGGTAGATTACGGGAATTTAGTCTATATATTGGGGTATTTTTAGAGTTTGTTTGGGTATGTTTTATGTAATGATTTTTCAGAGATCAGATTATATATTATGGGGGATGTTGGAGTATTTCGCTAGATGGTTTCCATTTTGCGTATTTAAATTTCCTCTTATGTATACAGGCTGCCAATAGTGCGCTATATATATATATATATATATATATATATATATATATATATATATATATATATATATGATAAGTCAACAATAGGTCCAATTCTCTAAAAGTTTACCTTTTAGTTATAAATGTTCATATATATATATATATATATATATATATATATATTTGTATTTTATTTCTTATAGATAGAGGGAAGGATGAAAATGGAGAAAAGTATAGTTCTTACCTATCCATATTATTCCTTTCGATCTTTCTTTCTATATGAAACTATGTTTTGCTCCATTTACCTTGTGACCTATCATAGTCTGTGGCCATCTATCGAGAACGCGAACATTTCCAATTTTCCACGTCAGAATTGGTCTTCAATTTCCAGGGAGAAGCATTATTTATTAATCTTAGAGTTACCAACAAAATATAATAATCGCAGAAGAATGAATAGCCAAATCTACAATTATCTTATTGGTTTTGTTTAAAATGGAAATGCCAATAAGGTCAATAAAAAGAAACTCAAATTGCAGCATTTTGAAAGATGATAACATGTGAGTCAATTGTGTACACGTGACGGGGTAGGAGATAACTTTGTAACATTTTGTGATTAAAAGAAGAATTAATCTACAGGCGCACATGTGTTTTATTTAAAGATTCAAGAAAAGGCGAGAGAGAATTAATTATGTTGGAAGTAAAACTTATCTTGCGTATTTTAAAACATTTTACTCCCGTATTTGTTTTTTAAATAAGATTTAACTCGCGTATTTGTTTTTTTAAATAATTTAACTCGCGTATTTTTGTTGTAAGTTTTACTTTGAGTATTTATTTACCTCCTCTTCAAGAGGTTAGGCACAAGGCCAGTTTAACTTACTCCCACAAGTAAGATGGGATCCAAGGTCGGGTCAGGAAAGTGGGGCTTGAAAAGCCAGCGCCCGAAAAAGTGAGTACTCTGGCCATTAAAAATTGCCTGGGCAGTCCCGTCGGCATTCCCCGGTAGGGGCGCCTCAGGCAGTAAGCAATAAACTTACTTCTCCCCAAAGAGGGGAGGCAAAGCCTGGGAGGGTGGACCTCCTAGAACTGCACAGGACCGACCCATAGACCGGCCTAAATCAAGCCCCGAAGGCCAAGACAATACCAGTTTATGGGGTGTAGTATCCTACGGAACAGATACTACACTTTGATCTTAGCCAAAAGGCAAAGAAGCCCAGTTGTTTCGGTTTTTACAGTTTTAATTTATCTACCTTTTTTTTGGGGGGGGGGGTTAATATAAAGTAATTAATATTTTTTTATTAAATTTTCATTCATTCATTCAAGAAATATTATTACTTGTGGGTTTTCTTAAATTTGATTATCGAATTAATGAAGTTTGTTACTAAATATTGGCATTTATATATTTAGGATAGGCTTCAGTGAATCTAATTAAATTTGGATTTTAACCGTAAGACAACACCGGTGAAAGGGGGATAACTGTGACTGATACTTAATTATATTTTAAATGAGAATTGATTCATAGATTCAATCGATAGAAGTTGGTGTATTATATTATTTATTTATTCATATATGTTTGTATTTTTTAAAATTATTTACTATTTACTTTTTGTATATTTATTTGTATACATTTTATATGTATTTAGATGTGGGTTAATATATTTTATATATATATATATACATACATAAATGAATAATATAAAAATCAAAAAATTATTTTAGATCCTATAGTAAATAGAGCATTTATATACGGATAATGAAGTGATGAAATAGATAAAATTTGCATAGTTTACAAGTTATTCCAAAAAAAATGTTTTTTTACATTTTCAAGATATTCACCTCTAATAATTAATTATTATTCTGACGATAAGAGTGTTATCTTTGAAAAGCCATAGTTTAAAGATCATTTTGTATTTCTTTGTTTGAACACTTGATGAAATTATAAACTTGTAAACTAAGCAAATTTTTGTTACGTAGTCGTTTCTTAAAACCAGTTCTCTTTAAATCAATCGCTACTTACCTCAGTATAGTGATATACTTTTCTCTTTTTGTATACTGACGCCCGGCGCTGTCGTCATCATCATCGTAGTGTGTTGCATTTCGTCACCACCATCATCACCGTCAAGTGCGCAGTTATCATCGTCGTAGTGGGTCTGAGACCAAGTACTTTTTCATGCACAGAAGGAAAAGCAAAGCGCCAGAGGATTTAAACTTGGTTTTTATTTGGGAAAGATTTTCTCGTCATACGAATAAAAGTCACACATTCATTAAATTTAAGAGAGAGACAAATTGTTCTTCTTAACGTAATTCTACTTCGTTACGGAGAACGAGGAAGGGGTAGATCAGTCGCTATCAACTCTTTTGGGAATTAAATTCCCATTTTCCTTTTTTTAATTACATCTCGATTTTGCATCCGTGCGCCACGCTTCCAGAAAACGGGCTGCTGAAACCGTCTTTCTTTCCATTCACACGACACCGTGACGTCAGTCCTTTTGACCTTTCCTCAATGTCTAACCTGTGTTCAGGCTTGTTTATACTTTTAGTCCAAGGGCGAACTTGTCCCCCAGATTTTCGTGTCAAGATTTTGCATTAGTCTACTTCGATCAAAGTCAATACTAGCTGATGTAATCGTTCTTCACGTCCATCCATCCATTATGTAACATTTTATCTATTTCATCAGTTTGTTATCCGTATATATATATATATATATAACGTAATATATCATAAATTGTTCCAGTTGATAAAACAAAAGGAATGATATAGGATAAGCTACGAACATTATAAAACTATTCTATACGAGGAACTCCACAGAAATTACAAGATGACGCAAGCAAACACTATCCATAATATTCATTCAGAATCTAAGACATTGTTAATGGGGCTAAAAATTGATAAATACACCGAAATTATCTTTCGGGATTTTTGAGAAATCGGGAATCTGTACTGAATGTCAAACGAAATAAAATAAAGGGTTCCATTAGAAATTCTTTACAGATTCCCGAGTTTGACAGAATGATTTTCGAGTTATACAATATAGACCTGAAGAAGGTTGGAGCTTACATTGCCCGAAACGTTGTGAAAATAACATTCAATGTGAGCAGAGTAGTTGGAATAATCCAAATAATACACCGAAATTAATTTTCCGGTACACCAAAATTTACGTATTAAGATTACAAACAGGATTTAAAAAATAGCCTCTATATTAGACTAGTGTGCTCATCTACGTCTAACATGTGGTTAGTAAAAAAATCCATTACATATGATAATCACCCATATTAGAGAAAAAGTTAAATATCCTTTTAGAATTTTCTCAAGTCACTGAATTGTTTGCGAATATAAAATTTAAACATAACGTCAAATTCCTAATTAACTCATACTACTAATCTATTTCTCCTATAAAATAAGACATTTCTTATGGCTAGAAAATCATCAGATATCACGCCAGAAGACGTGGATTATATATTACTAGCCAGGAAATCCATTATACACTTTGACAATAAATATGAACCATTTTAATATTTTAATGAGATCGACGAACTCTGCGAAGGTAACTGAATTGCTAGGTTAATTATTGCTAGTTGAGATTCACTGACATTTTAAGGAAGATCTGAGCTTGAGGAGGGGGACTGTATAGAGATAATGCACACATTTTAATTAGAGCCATCGATTAAATATACGAAAAAACTAAGAAAGCATTACACGAACTTTTTAGGAACTATGGATTAAAAATAACAATCGATATTAATCAAAGGTCGTTAACTTCTTTGGATGTATCCGTTAACTTATCTAAAAGGGGAAAGAGGACTGGTAAGTATAGAATACTGTGTGGAAGACGAACGAAAGAATTGGAAAAATACAAACACACAACACAGAAAGGTTGATCCCTGGAGCGAGAGACGTCGTCAAAATGAACAAATCAGGAAGCAGCAAAATCAGAAACAGAAAAACAAGAAATGAAAAATGAGAAGAGAAGCAGCTACATGGATGATTCATATGAATTGCATGAAAATAGACCCACAAACATACCTGGACATGGCTAAGAAAAAGACATCCGAACAGAGAAACGTAATCATTACTAAAAGCTGCACAGAATAAGGTGGTTAGGACTAACTATATCAAAGCTAAAATAGATCAAACTCAGCGAAACAGTAAATGCAAACTTTGTGGAAAAAAGATGAAACGGTAAATCACATAATCAGTGAATGCAGAAAACTAGCTTCAAAAGAATACAAGAACAGGCACGACTGCGTGGGGAAAGTAGTATACTGGGAACTATGCAAACGGCTTCACAAACATAATCGCACAAACATAAACCAAAGGCAGTACTGGAAAACGAAAATCACAAAATCTTCTGGGATATGGGGATATACATAAGAGTTAACAAGAGGGAAAATCCTGTCAAGTCGTAGATTTTGCCGTCCCAGCTTCCACAGGGTGAAGATCAACGAGACAGGAAAAGGAAACAAATACACAGAACTTGCAAGGGAAATTAAAGAGATATAAGGCATGAAGAAAGTCAATATAATACCAATAATCGTAGGAGCACTAGGAAAAGTCTCGAAAAATCTGGAAAAAAAGACTAGGAGAAATTGGAATCAAAGGGAAGACTGAAACCAGACAACGAGGGGCAATAATGAAAACAGTTGAAATCTTAAGGAATATTCTTTAGTGCGGAAGCCAACCCATATAAACTGCGAATACTAACCATTAACATATAAGTTGCAACTGCCCCCTTCAAATGTGGTCAGGCTCCGCTGATACCACACAAAATAGTCGTGAATGGTTAGGAAGGATGGAAAAATCGAGGATAGAGAACACTAACCAGAGCTCCACTGGAATATCGGACCTTTGGGAGGTTTATTGTCACCCAAATCCCATGTCGCATAGCCCCTTAATAATGCATACCTTCGTTTCTTCTCGGTTTGCTCTGTCGTCTAGTGGTTGAGTACTTTCTTCGCCTCTGCACTGTAGTGGCCATCTCCGTGAGTTGTCTGTAACAAAAGACCTTTCTCACCCGCTTCATAAGACAACAATCTTTTCATTTTAATTACTTTTTATTCGGCGTCAGTTTCTATTGCCCGTGGAGATGTTTTGCTATCGTTGAGAGAGAGAGAGAGAGAGATTTACGAATATCGTGGTTAATTCTTAGCTAGCTTATTGTCTAATCAGTTCTTTGTTATTTGAGGAGACAGGGGGAGAAGGACATATTGTACGCCAGTATTCTTTCTTAGGGAAAAATATTTCCCGTTCTGACTTGGCTACATTTTAATTCCTTCGTCTGACTTCTGCGCCTCCTAAGTTCGAACTAACTTAAAAAACTCCAATTTTCTCGCATCTCAAAACTGTGACGTAATATCACGTGATCACCACACAGGTGCAGGATAACCTTTTGAACTAGGGTCATCCATTGTCTCGTCACTTGTCACGTTTCCATTCCCGGAAACAGCATCGCACTCTATGCACTCAGCAGCACGCACTAAATCGCACAAGCCAAACCAACGACCCCACACCCGTTCTCCACCACATAGTCCATTATCATATAACATTCTCATAAAGGTTTTTATAATCCCACAAGTTACGTCCATCATTATATAACATTCTCATAAAGGTTTTTATAATCCCACAAGTTACGTCCATCATTATATAACACCCAGAGAAGACCAATGGTCATTACCAGCCAGAAATTAATGGTGAGCGACTGTTGCGATAACGTAAAGTCATTTGCAATGGTGATCGAAATAGGTGGAGAGTATTGGAAATATGGAGAGACTTGTCGTCATTCAGACTCTAGGGGAAACTACCAGTTATTATCAGTGAGCGATCACTGATGATTAACCGTGTGAGAACTCCTAGTGAGTTGATAATAATGAGATGAATAATAATGCAGGTCAAGTTTTGCAAACTTACGCAGTGCTAAAACTACATACATTGGGTCAACTTCAGACTTTATTAAGTCAAGAATTTCTCTCTCTCTTTCTCTCTCTCTCTCTCTCTCTCTATATATATATATATATATATATATATATATATATATATATGTGTGTGTATATATATATATATATATATGTGTGTGTGTGTGTGTGTGTACATTATAAATTTACCTTATTGTCTGATCATATATTGCATCTGAAAAATAAAAAAATATTCCATACAACATTAGATGGCTAATAGCTCAAAAAGTTTATATGCCTGTAGATAGATACTGTAGATTGTGCCTGGATGAATATTGTCCATAATTACGCATACTTTTATCTTACTAAATAAAAAATATGAGGTCCTTTCTAATTGTATGTGTAAGAAATGATTCAAATATAACCATTCTAAGGACCCGGTAACCCCATATTTGGCCATCCCCCTATATGTTTAAATCTGCCACACTAAGGAAACAATATTAATCTATTACCCAAAACATAACCACTCTCTTAAATACTGAAACCCCTATTTATTGATTCCAACACTTAAGCAATTGTAATATTATTAATTTTTATCGTAATCAATAATAATTTACACCGTAATCGATGATATTTGATAATAATCAAGATTTTAGGATAGCGACATTGAATTGGGAACCAATATGCATATATTAGATGCACATAAGACTACTGGATTGTGTGGTACTACATAGGAAAGTTACCCCTTACGTGACATTGTTAAATCATTAATTATTATACCAATAAATCAACTTAAGCATAATCTAAAAAAACAATTATAATTAAATTTGCTTTGGTGACATCTTCCTCAGAATCTTTCCCATTTAATTATATAATGACTTATACACGGATTGACTCGTTTAAATTCCATAGCATCATATATTATAATGTAAACACGTCTCCTGGCAAAACTGATTTAATAAGTAGGTAAGTTTAGATATTATTGTGGTCAGTAATAAGTTCTTTTCAGTGAGAACTGATTTCTTTCTCTGCAACATTTTATATCTGTGATTATCACCCTTGATCGATCGATTCTTTTTGCGCTTAATTGAGACCTGACGACATTTGATGGTTTTCGATCGGGTGTAAACTTCCATTGGCGACAGGAGAGGTTAATGTGTTGGTTTCTCGCTGTGTCGGCAGACAAGACTTGGCATTCTTGGAAATCGTCAGAAGAATTGAAATTACCACAAAATAGGAGATGATGAGTTGTTTCCTTGGTGGTGATGACACCATATTGTATTTCAAGACTGATCGTTTTCTTCTCTTTAGATTGCTAGTTTTTTTCAGAGGGAAATAATATTTGTGACCGACCGACTGAGTTGAGTAGTCGCTTGAAGTGCTAATACACGATTGCTATGCATTTGTTTTAAAGAAATATGCATCTACATCCAGGTTTCATATCTAACCATATGACAAATTAAGAAAAATATCAATTGAGAATATACTATTTTTGAATATTAATGTGAATTTTGGTTTAATCTGTTTGTAGTCGCAACTCAACTGTCTTACTGGAACCATAACAAAATGATGATGAGTTTACAAAAACATGTATATTTTGTTGGTGTTGAATATATGGATAATATCAACATAATAATTATTACGTCATAGATTCTGTATTATTCCAAGCTATATATATATATATATATACTAGACTGAAAAATGCGAACGCATGTGTATTAATATTCTTAAATATAAACCTGGAAAAGTACAAGACAAGTAGAATTAACTCTTAGAATATTGAAGCTGGAATTGAGATTTGAAGAATTAAACATACACTTAATCACAGTAAATGACAAGTTTGTGAAAATGGCAGACATATGCAATATTTTTTCTTAGCTCTTTCTTGGATATTGGTATTTTGATCAACACAAGAATGACATAAAACACCCCAACTCTTTTTTTTTAATTATACAGTAGATTTCGTCTAAATAGTCACCTCAAGTAAACAGAAAAAGTGATGACTTAGGCAAATTAACAAATTAGGCCAACTGATTTGTGACTTGATTTAGTGACTCAAAGATTTAGTGACTTAATCACTAAACTTTTACCACTTGATCACTTTATATTTAAATTTTAAAATTTTCTTTTTGAAATCAAGTTGGGAATTTCTTTGTAATTTTAAAAGTAAACAAAAATCCATTTGTCACTTGAAAGAAATGCAAAAATTACTACAATTAGGAAAATTTTAAAAAAAAATAGAAGTTGAAACAAAATGGTGCTGACAATTAGAGAGAGTTAACTATTATGAAGAATTGAATGTAAGTCAATTATGTCAAAGTTTGGTTTAATCTTTTTATTAAAATAAAAAACACATGTGTTTTGCATGTTATACAAACACATCAAGATTTCCTGACCTGTGCAGTATGGATACATTGTTAAATACAGGCAGATTCCATAGCTGAGGAGAGTCAGCGACAGAATACACTCCATTCGAGGTAATGTGGTAAAGAGCAATCGTTCATGGATTCTTCACATTTTGAATGATGCTTTAAGCAAATTAAACTCTATTTAATGAATCATCTAATTAATTATTGTTTATTATTCTTTTTACATTTCTAATTTTACTCTACATTAAATACTTCAAATCTCAATTCCAGCTTCAATATTTTAAGAGTTAATTCCACTTGTCATGCACTTTTCCAGGTTTATATTTAAGAATATTAATACACATGCGTCCGCATTTTTCAGTATAGTCCACTTTATTTAAGGCATTGCAGTTTGAGAATGTACAATGTGTTTTTCATTGTAATTTAAAAAAGGAACAAATAACAAAACCCCAAAGCATCAGTGACCAGGTTCAACTTGAGTCACCTATACTTTGAGTTGGTGGACATATTAGTAACAATTGCTAATTGAGTTGAACCAATGATCATTATGAGATCACAATAATGAAAACATCTTATTCATTAGTGAACTAGCATTGCATTTATTACATCTTATCTACTGAAAAAATGTTAATTAAAACTTTACTTCGTAATCTGCATAAAAGCAATAATAAGAAATTCTAACTGACTTCGTTATCATAATTTAGAAAAAAATGAGTATATTTAGCATAATTATTTAAAACATTTACCTTTTTTGGACAGCCTTACTACATTATTCAGTACTGCCATAGAGACGTAGAAACAACAAATTATATTGTAATAAATTTGAATTTAACTTTTAAAATGAAGTTAGCAACAATAATAACTTCACGTGTATATTTTTGAAACAAAATAATTTTTTAATAGAATATAATCAAATGAAACATTTACCTTTTCTAGACAGCCCTACTACATGATTTAGAACTGCCAATAAACATAAAACACAAATGAATATATCCAAATCATTAAGAATTAAAATTTTACAAATGAAGTTATTATAAATTTCTTAATTTTTTAGTTTATAAAACGTAAAAGTACATAATTAGAATATAGTCCATTAAAACATTTTACTTTTTCTGTACATCCCTTCTACATTATTCAGTACTGCCTATAGCGACAAAATCACAATTGACTATACTCTAATACTTAATTAAGAGATTAAGTTTAAAAATGAAGTTATTTGGAAATAATGAATAAAAAACAATAAAAAATATATTTACTTGTGTATTTTATTAAAAAAATATTTTTAGAATATTATCAAAAAAGGCATCAGTCTTTTCTGGACAACCTTACTACATAATTCAGTACTGCCCACAGAGACAAAGTCACAAATAACAATATTCTATTAATTCACTTAGAGTTTTACTGAAGTTATTAAAAATAAGTTAACAAGTAAAATAAATAATGGTGTTGTTTAGAACTTGTACCCCCACTTTTAATCATCTAACCCTCCCATTTTCTTCTTATTATTTAATTCTTGTTGTTGTGGTTCTGTTGTTCTTCTTTTAAATAAAATCTATTGTTTTTCTTTTCAATTATTATAGATTCAATAATTAATAAGTTAAGAATTATCAAAAATAATATTTCTTCTATTAAAACATCATATTTTTTAAATAATAAAATAAAGAATACATTTCAATTTCTGAGTTTCAAATCAGTTCAAATAGTTTATAATTATTTCAGAATGAATTAAAATCATAATTCAATTCATTATAAACTCATTTTCATTATATCTATTTAATTGTTTGATTATGTTCGAAAAGTAAAAGCCTAAAGTTAATCTAAAAAAACTATTCCTTCGTGTCAAAAAACTTTTAGAATGAAAAATGTTCTCACTATAACTAAAACACACAGAAATTCAGTAAAATTTGAAATTTCAAGAAATCTATTTTTGGTAATCTTTTTTTTGTAATCTTTTGAAATATAAATATCACTTTTCTTGAACTATTTCAAGGATTTTAAGACACTGAATTAAAAAAATTATGTATATTTTACTAAAAATTAAATAATTATTCAAAAAATGTCCGAACGATCAGAATAGTTTTTCGGCAGAAAACTAGTGCCATAATCGCTTTAATATTTAATTTTATCAATTTCATCTAGTATTTTTAATTTTATATAGAAGGTATGGATCTGTAATAGAAAACTATCTGTTCAATTTTCAAAGTTTTCTTTTTTCAAGTTTTCTAATAATTTTCCCTAATTTATTTATAGTTTTATTAGAATAAATATAAACTATAATTTTGGTTATTCGGACTACATTTCTCATCTTGAGTGTTATTATCTCAACGTTTCGGCCGCTGTAAACTCCGACCTTCTTCAGGTCTATCTCTTCGAACTCGGGAATATTTCTGTCGAACTCGGGAATCTGGACGGAATTTCGAACGGAACCATTTATTTAATCAACAGGGTAGCATGCTCCGTTCCGTTAGCCATGACTGAAATCTTCAGTAATTCGCAATTCTTTAACCTTCAGATGACTATCACTTAGAACTGAATTTAACTTAGTACTATATCCACTCAGCCACGGGTCCTTGCGGACATTTCTAGTATGAATTTTGGGAGCCTTAAACCTATCCTGTTTTTTCTATGTGTAGTCTTACTACTTATCACTATATTCAGTACTTTTATTACTACATATCACTGTGTATATATATATATGTATATATATATTATAACCTTATCTATTATTTATAATTAATGGTTCCCATATTGTATTAAATTCTATACTAGGTCTGCTTAGTAAGTCATTATTGCCCAACATGTGCGCTGCTTCTTTGAGTCGTCTTACTCTCCACCGTTCTTCTCTATCCATAATGTTTACTTTGTCCCATAAGGGTAGATGGTTTCCCTTTTCCCTCCATATGTGGTCAGCCATACCCGATTTTTCGATATCCCCACGTATTACGGCTTTCCGGTGTTCTTCTAGCCTTACTTTTAGTGGACGACATGTCTCACCTTTGTATATTTTCCCACACTTACAGGGAATCGTATACACGCAGTTCTTCGTCATACATTTTTTCAGTATGAGGTTTGACTCTCACAAGATGCGTTTGGAGAGTTGAGTTGCTCCTGAATACTGCCCTGATGTCATATGGATTACATATTCTTTTGATATGGTATACAAACTGTGGTGAATTTTCGGGTGGTGTCCCTTGGTGTCTAGATATCTTGGAGCTGATGTCATGCTCTCAGGATAGTTGTTTCGCTTGAGGGTTTCTCTCAAGCTGTCCATCTCCTCTTGAAATGTGATGTTGTTACTACATATTGTCTTTGCTCGATGTTGTAGGCAGCGGACGATTTCTTTCTTTATGTTATATGGATGGTGGGAGTTGGAATTTAGATACTGTCCAGTGAAAGTTGGCTTTCGATATATAGATGACCTAAACCCCTGATCAGTGCGAGGTATCAGCACATCTAGGAAGGATAATCTGTTATTATGTTCTTTTTCCATAATGAATTGTATAGATGGATAGAGTTCCCATGGTCGAGTAATTTTTAAACATCTTCTTGGTGAGGCCAGAGTATGAATATGTCATCCACATATCGTAGCCACATTGTTGGCTTTAGTGGTGTTGATCCTAACGCCATTTCCTCGAAGTATTCCATGTATACATTGGCCAGTACTGGGGACAATGGTGATCCCATAGCTAGACCTTCTTCCTGCCGGTATATATCAGATCCCATCGCGAAGTATGTCGTTTCTACACATAAAATCAACATCTCCATTAGATTATCAATTGGGATACAAGTGCGTTCCTTCAGTGAGGTATCTGTAATCAACCTATCTCGTACCACCAACAGAGTTTCATCACTGGGTATTTTCGTGAACAAACTCACTACATCTAAACTCACCATCTGGTTAGAATAAATGGGAGCATTGTTGATTTTTTCCACAACGATCAAGATTTGCCTGTGAGTGGGTTGATTATACCTACAAAGAATCGGCTCAATGGATGGCATGCTGAACCTCGTGCACTGACAATGGGCCTTAATGGAATATCATCTTTGTGACTCTTAAGAAGGCCGTATAGGTGTGGTAGCTTACTGTAATGCTGAACTGTCTATATTTTGCAGGTGGAATTAGATCCTTGTTCTTACTGAGGAGTTGTAACAGTTTCGTCTCTGTTTTTAAAGTCGGATTCTTTTTTACTGCACAGTAGCCACCAGATCTTATTAGATCTGACAATTTTTGGAATATTCTGCTCTATCCATTAACACTGTAGCATTGTCGAATAACCAAAATTATACAAATTATCAATCCTCATCTAAAAAATTCAGAAATATAAACAGTTAATCTATTTTTATTAAAAAGTTACTTTTACAGTTTTAATTTTATTTCCCTATTTGATTTTAAAATAATGTTAAAATTCTTTAAATATCGACGAATATGTTTTAGTTTTAATCTTTCTATTTTGTTTTAATTAAAAATATATAAACTTTAATTGTGAAAATTACATTTCATTTTTCCAAAGTGAAACTGGAAACTGAATAATTATCTGTAAGTAAAACTTCGATGACGTTGCATAGTGGATAGTGTGTGGGGGTGAACATCCCGTGTGTTTAATTGTTTATTATACTTTTGTCCTACCATACATTTGAGATTAATTGTGACCATTTTAAAAAAACTCGTTTCGGAAGTTTTTCAATTTTTCCAATTTTGTTTTGTTTTCTAGATAAAAAAATGAATTTCTTACGCTGCTGAATACACATTTATGCGTCACCGACAAATCAATTATCATTTTGAACTTATTAAAAATATTTTTTCAACTGAAATATTTAACGACATCGTGTAGCACGTGGTGTCCCAAAATTAACAAAAACATTTTCACGTGTACCGCTCTAATACTAAGGAACCATAAATATTCTAAAATATTTATTTTTTAATTTTTGGGGGTGGGGGTGTTGGTACCCCCTTTATAAAACTATATCCTCCTTCAAACATTTATTTCTAAATATTATCTGGGGGGGGGGGGGCTTTTAATATATATAGATTTGCTAAGAATTTTAAAGCAAGTTTAAATTTCTTTCTATTTGACACTTTAAATACTTCCAAATTCCTTTCAAATGTTGAACACGAAGTAATGGATTTATTATTAACAAAATATTAAAATGGCTGACTTGTTTACGAAGAAACCGAAATGCATTATGATGTATTTAATCTCATAATAGTATTTTAATTTACTACTTTTTTATTAATATAATATGTGGAAAAGATGGTAGTTTTGTAGTTTACGGACCGGGTTGAAATAATAACATTATTTAGAAAGCCATTCTTAACATGGGGAGGGGGCTTTACTAACGATTCTGTACTTTAATAAACAAAATATATCGTAAAAATGTAATTTAACTTGAAAATCTTATCTAAAAAATAATCCGGTCCGTAAATGCACAAGTACCAAAAAGATTGACAACTATATCCTCCGCTAGAGCGGTTCTAAAATCTATTTTCAATCGATATTTATTTAATAACTAGCGGGACCCGTGTAAATTACACGAAAGGATGTTTTCAATACTAATTATCTTGTTCCTTACCTATAAATATTTAATAAAATATGATAAGATTTGACTTGTATATTTATTTTTAAAAATGAACAATACATGAAACCATTTACAAAACTTCTTTATATACAATATTTCTAGTGAAGGTGATATTTCAACGACTAAACCTTACTTTGTAAATGCTTTAGATTAAATTAAATTTGGCTCCAATTCATGAGTAGCATACAAAGATTCGCAAGGTCGTTGCTTTAGATGTAAGCGTGGCACACAAAATGACACACGCGATTTCGTATTAATATGTGTCTTCCCGGTAGTCCCCTCTCTACCTCCCCACCTCCTTTCGATGGAGAAAAAATATTAGAGGTTAGTTGGGATCGAACTATAAACCAGTAGGGACGACGTCAAAAACCGATGTCAAAATCCTACGTCGCTAACCGTTGCACCAAAGAGAAATACTTGAAAATCTGACGAAAATAAGGTGACTTGAATGCTTTTCCAATTCTAGGTGCGCAGAGCTTTTGATGTAAGCGTGACACGCGAACACACACGCTATCGTATTAATATATAGATTATCGAATTTTCCCAATATGACAAAATTGACGAATTTTCATTTGCCGAATTTTCCCTTGCACCGATGGTAAACAGAATGTCGATTTTTAATGTGTGGAAAATCCAGATCTCTAAAAAGGGGAACTCTAGATTGTGACAAAAATGAAAATTGCCTTAGTCTAGAAGGATTTCTCCTTCGTTGACCGAGGACAAAAAAGATGAAGTGTAGTATCAGAACAGATACTACACTTTGCAATATTTATTTGCACGAAAAATACAAAATTATACAAAAATTGATACTACATTTTGCTCCTAAGCCAAAAGGTCAAGAAAATATGTAACCGTTCTAGTTTAATTTTTGGGATTGCCACCTGTGATTTTTTTTTTGGGGGGGGGGACTGTTTTCACATGGACTTAGGGTAAGTGGTAAGATTAATGGATTGTTTATCCCCCCCCCAAAAAAAAAGAACAAAGAAAAAATATGGTTATATGCTATTAAAACGCTATCCCGATAGTGATCATCCAGAAGTGGGTGATAATTTTACGTTAAATTTATATGCAAAACTCTAAATTCTGAAATAATTGTTTTTCTTTCCCAACATGTAATCGTCTAAAAAAGGATAATCTCATTTTTGTGTAGGGGAGGGGGGCTGAGAGTATCTATCTACAAATTTATGAACAATTATTTAAATATAACATGTTCAAATATTCTTTAACGTCTTCCAGTACGATATAAAAATTAATATGTATACTGTAGAAAGTATTATTCATTTAGCGCAATAATTATATAAATACTTTTTAAAAATGTTCACACAAAGTATATTAAAAAGCCTACAGATTCAATTTCATAGGGAACATCTTTGCATTCACCACTAAGAAACCAATACGAAATTAATAGTAAAAAAAAGATACAAATATTTAGGGGTTAACGTCTTCAACTTACCCAAGAGTTAATATCTTTAATATAGCCAATTTTTCTTCATTAATAAATAAAATTTTAAATTTGACATTTTTTGGGGGGTGGGGGGCTTTCTTGCATTTAAAAGTGTGGCTTCAGTTTTCAATTTGGTCTTTTGGGCCTTTTTTTCCTGAAAAAATTAGCTTCAAAAGTCAATTATCAATTTTTAAAAATTTTTCTACTAAAAGTCACACAGCTGTTTCTATATCCCCAATCTTTTTAATACTAACATATTTCGAATCAGCTCATCGAGTTCTATCTTTCTATTATTCCATCCTTATAATTTAAAAAGTTATGTCGAGTTAAAGGGCATGATGGGCGTTACTCAATTGGCATTTTTGTCAGTTTAAGCTGATCAACTCTTCCATATCGTAAACCCCTTTCGAGATAAGTATATATATATTTTGGGATTCTTGTGCTGTTTGCTACATTTTGGGTATAAACAAAAAATAATTGTTTTAAATAAAAAAGTTATGGTTATTCAAAGTCAATGGGGGGGGGGGGGGGCGTTATCCTACACGCTGATTACCACACATATTTTGAATAACTTTTTTCTACTGGACCAAATTTTAATTTCTTTATGTTCAAAAAAGGCTTGGAACTAGTCAATTCTAGTGCAAACAACCGCATCATCCAAATGGATGAAAACTGAATTAATGACAAGCCCAAGAATTGGTCACGATTGGCTAAATTATTGATTATTATTATTATTATTTACTCACTAGGAGTTATCACACTGGTCATCGTCAGTGATCACCCACTGCCAACAACCTGTGGTATTCCCTTGAGTCTGAGTGACAACAAGTCTCCTCAGACTTCCAGTATGCTCCACCTCTTTTCGTTCATCACCGCTGATCCTTGCGGTATCGCAACAGCCACCTACCACCGATTTCACGGTGATAAGGGCCATTGGTCTCCTCTGGGGCCTGGGTGGCAACAAGCCTCCCCACGGTCCCAGAGCTGTCCGCGCTCTTCCAGTGGAGGTCTGGTTTGCGCTTTCCCTCCTCGACCCTCTGTCCATAATTTTTGTGGCGTCAGCCTATGCTTGCGCCTCTCTCGTGCGGTTGTATTTTCCCCGGTTCTGTTGTCTTGTGCTTCCATGTGTTTGTTCCCATTTGTTACTTATGTGGGTTGGTTTCCGCATTCGAGGACATTTCTCAGGATTGTAGCTGTTTTGATCATTACTGTCCTTTGTATGGTCTCAGTTATCCATTTGATTCCTATTTCTCCTAGTCTTTTCTCCATGTTTTTGGACACTGTTCCTAGTGCTCCTATGATTATTGCTGTTATACTGACTTTCTTCATGTTCCATATTCCTTTCAATTCTCTGGCAAGTTCAGTATATTTGCTTCTTTTTTCCGTCTCTTTGATCTTCACTCTGTGGTCTGCTGGAACGGCAAAGTCTACGATTTTGCAGGATTTTTCTTCCTTGTTGATTATTATCATATCCGGTCTCTTTGCTGTTATGGGTTTGTCTGTTTGTACATTCATATCCCATATGATTTTGTGTTTTTCGTTTTCTAGTACAGTTTCTGGTTTGTGTTTGTACCGTTATTATTATTATTATTATTATTATTATTATTATTATTATTATTATTATTATTATTACTACTACTACTACTACTACTACTACTACTACTACTACTACTACTACTACTATTATTATTATTATTATTATTATTATTATTATTTTTATTATTATTTGTATTATCATCATAATTATTGTTAGGATTATTATGGTTACCATTGTTATCAGTATTATTATTATTATTATTATTATTATTATTATTATTATAGCTATCATTATTATTATTACCATTATTAATATTAGTATCATTGCAACCACTAATTTTACTATTATTAATAAAATTATTCTTATTATCATATTTACAACCACTATGGTTAATATTATTGCTATCTTCTTCTGTATTATTATTTTTATTATTATTATTATCTTCTAATATTTCCTGATTATTTTATTTTTTATCCAACTATTACTTATTAATTATTATCGATTATCATTGATTACTATTATTATTGTTATTATTATTATTATTATTATTATTATTAGTAGTAGTAGTAGTAGTAGTATCATTATTATTATCACCTATTGTGTAAACTAAATTAATTTGTTAGTGAATTTGTTTCATTTATCAATTAATGATAATTTGATAAGTTAAAAAAAAACGGTTAAAACTAAGAAAAAACAAAATCAGTAGCCCAATGTATTAACGACCCCTGCCCCCCCCCCCCCCCCCAACACACACATACGCTGCTTCTAACACTATCGCTAACTTAAACTTATGCTACGTACCTTTTCAACCCCATCGCATGTGTCTTCCTGCCCCACTTCTGACTCAATCCTAAACGACCTCATTTTATATCTATCTATCTATCTATCTATCTATCTATCTATCTATCTATCTATCTATCTATCTATCTTTTTTATTATTTCTCTCGTTTCACTTCTTTTGATCTTACATTTTATATTTCATCTATTATCTTTTATACTTTATACTTTATATTAATATTTTGTTTTTTTTTGACATTATTATTATTTATTATTTATTATTTTTATTTTTATTTTTATTTTTATTTTTTATTTTTATTTTTATTTTTTTATTTTGATTCTTAACGGCCCCAACCACGTGACTTTCCAAATTTAAATTTTAAATGTCTTTTCTTTTTTCTCCATTTCATTCTTTCCAACTCTCCCTGATGAGATCTCAGTTTATAATAGCTGTTGATCAATAACATCGACATGCCAGTGTCGCAGATTTTATACATGTCTGTGTAAATAAAAATAATCATATATATATATATATATATATATATATATATATATATATATATATATATATATATATATATATATATTAGAGCAAAACAGGCAGGCGGAGATTTCTCGTTTCTGTTGATCCTAAAGACAGATGGACGGTTTGTGTTCGGTTGGAGATGTTTTTGATACGGTTGGGCTTAGAGTGCAGTCAAGATTTTAAGCGTTGTTTTGTATTCGGTTGGAAGTGAATATTGGTCTGATTGCAAGTCTGTCGAGAAACAAAATGTCGTTTTAAACTCAGTGTTATTCGTTTTAAAACTGAGTTTTAATTTTATTTCTAAGGAAAATCTCTTTGTTAAAGCGCTGACCGAGAATTCGGACGAAGACAACGATCGAACAATTACAACCTGTGCAGTGAACGCATACACACACAAGTTAATGTATATATATATATATATATATATATATATATATATATATATATATATATATATATATATATGAGAGAGAGAGGTAGAGCGAGAGAGAGAGAGAGAGTGAGAGAGAGCGATCTTTATGCGATCCTACCGATTTATGTTTGTCAGTAACAATAAGTTCAGTATCCAACTGTCTAACATGATGTTTCCAAATCTTCAATTTCCTATTCAATTATATTTACAGAAACTGTATTAGCGTTCCCTCTCGATATTGTTTTCTTCATAAGACAAAAATGGCATTTCCGCCTCCGGCTATGGAGTATTTTCTCTATTTATTTTCTGTTACCATTCCCATCAAAATTGCTATCACCTGCAGCCAACAATTTTGAGGATTGGATTTATTTACCCTCTCTTTTCAATTCAATTTCGAGCGATTAAATCAACATTGAAAACAGGGAAGTCAAAACACAGATCGACGACAATATGAACTTGGCGGATATTTTCATCTATCTATCTATCTATCTATCTATCTATCTATCTATCTATCTATCGTGGTATATTTATATAAAGATGTAGGTATTTATCGATCCACAGCGCGGCTTTTAATTGTGTTTCATATATATATATATAGTATACATTTTTATTTATACAAACATTATTGCTTACATATGTGCATACATGTTTCGGTTGCACTTTTCCAAGAAAGTCAACCTCATCAGACCAAGTCTATATTCAGAATACATACTTGCTTATAAATATATTCTAGATGAATATTCAATAAAAAATAAAGAAATAAGAATATTCTAGAAATATATTCAATACATACATCCATACCTCTATACAGGCTCAACATATACAGCTATATGCCCCTATACACGTATATCTATACACACACACACACACATATATATATATATATATATATATACATACATGTATACACACGCACAAACACATATACATGCACATACATACAGACACACACATACACATACAAATATATATACATAGATCTATACAGATATAAATATATATACATATATATATATATATATACATACACACACACACAAATCGTACATGAGCATATTCGTAACATAGATATACACGCATACACCCACCCATACACTTTTAGTATAAATAGTTCCTAAAAATAGTTCCTAAAAATACGTACACATATGCACATATATACATACACACACGCTGACATATATATATATATATACCAATATGTACGCATACACGTGTATATACATATATATATACATACACAAGCATACATACACATATACACATACATACGTACACACGCATACACACACATATATTTAAGCGCCGACAGTTCACACCTATACATATATACGAATACAAATCCATACATGTACATCTATACCAATGCAAAGTACACACAAATAAATATATACAAGCACATAACTAGAATATACATAAAGGACCAGACTATGCAAATATACCGACAAATGTATACATGTATATTCATAGTCAGATATACATACCACACACACACCACGTATACACACGCACATACATGCATATATACCTACACACTCACACACACACATATATACATATATATATGTATATATATACATATATGTATATATATATATATGTATATACACACAGATACATACACAAATATAAAGTACACCTGTGCACATAAATATGTGCATTCATCAACGTATACGTACACAAGAAATGAATATCAAAATCGAAATAAAAATAAAAGTAAAAATAAAATGACATGAAAATATACCCTTTACCACAATATAGAATATCAGTCGAAATACCTTTACCCATGCATACCTATATATTTCATTCCAATCATACATACTCACGTATGCACACATATACACACACTTATGCTCACCAATATATATCCATACATACCTAAACCATACGATTTCAAATGTATATACCATTACAGATACAAGTATACTGTAATATATAATGCTATTATATATACGCACACAAACCACGTATACACATATGCGTATGCGCACACAAATACCGACATGCATGCAATCAAAATAGATTAAAATGTATGCAAACATCCATACTTTAGCGATCAAAACCATTCATTTTTACTTCAATATATTTCAGTTCAAATTACATATACACATGTACACATACACACATGTATGCATACACACACACACATACCCACTCATGCGATTACTGTGTGTGTGTGCTGAGAACATAATTATATGTGGCAGTTGTTGGATATTCCAGATTGTATTATAAAGACATTACCAGAGTTATCAAAGAACAAGAAATAAACAAAACCAAAATTGATAAAAAACAGAATAAGGAATAAAAAGGTAAAAAAGGTAAAAAATAAAAAATAAATAAATAATGTAAAAAATAATAACAAATAAAAAATAAAAAATAAAAAATAAAAATAAAAATAAAAATAAAAAATAAAAAATAAAAAATAAAATAAATAAAAATATAAAAAAAATATAAAAAATAAAAAATAAAAAATATAAAATAAAATATAAAATAAAATAAAAATCAAAATAAAAAATAAAAAATAAAAAATAAAAAATAAAAGATAAAAATAAAATAAAAAAATAAAAAATAAAAAATAAAAAATAAAAAATAAAATAATAAAAATAAAATATAAAAAAATAAAAAATAAAAAAATAAAAAATAAAACATTAAACAATAAAACAATAAAATAAAACAATGAGAAATAAAAATAAAATCAAATAAAATAAAATTCAAATAAAAAATAAAAATAAAAATAAAAATAAAAATAAAATTAGAATTAAAAATTGAATATGTGTTCCGCTAACAACGAAGTAACAGTCAGTAGAGATTTTTATGATCTAAAATCTGCTTAGTGTATGCTCCTTTAAATGTTTGCAGTTTAAACTCGTTTCGTTTCTAACGTTGAGTAATTTTTCCCTATCTTTAAATTTTACAATTTAAATTTTCTCACCCAGGCATAAGAAACAGGGTAAGGTGAGTGATCTACATGTTTTTGCTTTCCTTATTATACTCCATCTAATTTTAGGGTTCTTTTTCTCATCTATCAATTTCCAGAAGTGTCGAGACAGCGAAGTGTTACTGTATTTTTTATTTCTAAATGATAATTTATGCGTGTAATACCTATCCTTAAAGCTTCTTGACGTGCTTCCTATATAGAACTTACTGTCGCTCGAATTTTCAGTAGTGTAGATTTCCGCACGGTATATTACTGATGCGGTGACGCATTTTTTTTTGCAAGGGACATTCATCCTGTCTCTGGCAGTTACAATTGTTAGTGGTAGGATTCCCCCCAATATCGCTGTTCGTATTCGTATCATTTCTTTTAAGTATTTTATTGTTATGTTTTGTAATTATTCTTTCTATGTTATCTGTGCAACTATAGCTTAGTTTTAATGTATTCTTATTAAATAGCTTATGGAGTGCATTACCAGGTGGGAAGTGTTTGCCTATAAGTTGTAGAAATTTGCTACCAATTTTTGTTTTTAACATCATATTGAATGGGGGTGTGAACCAGATTATTTTCCTACCTCTGTTTTTAGATTTGTTAGCATTTGTAGTCGTATTCTTATATTTAATGTCCGCATTTACGTACCCGCTATTCTTCAAGGCAGTATTGTAAATATTTTTATAGTTGTTAAACGTTGTCTCGTCTGATGAGTTATTGCTAATTCTACTTTCTATTGATATGGGTATGTGTTTAATTATTGAACGAGGGTGGTTTGATTGCGGATGTATGTATATTGGGTTTGAGTTTTCTTTCATAAAGGGTTTATATTTGTTTTCAGTTAAGTTAAACGTAACGTCGAGGAAGTTAACTTGTTTGACATTTCCGGTAATTTCAACCTTAAGTCCTAGTTTATTCATTTCTTTATGTATTATTTTTCTTATCTTGTCGCATTTTGCGCTAGTGGATTCCTTTACTACCATTAGCCCATCATCCCTATATAAACCTATGTCCCCTACATCTATGTTATTATTCATTGTTATATTCCTTAATATATATAGTCCTACTAGGTTAGATGCCTCGGCTGAAACTAACGAACCCATGGAAACATCAAAAGATCCGTTTTCCCTGTTTTTCGTCCATTGTTCCCCGTCGCTAATAAGAACCGTGGTACGGCAGCTTTGTATAATATTAATATCCTTTTGTGAAATATCTACGGAATTCCTTGCAAATTCAATTGCATGTTCAAAAAGGAATATATATATATAGTATTGTGTTAAAGTTTTTAATTACATGTTTGGAAAGATTCAGTTTAATCTCAAATTATGTAAATCTATAAATATATATTAAACGTCATATTTCTGACTTGAGAGCTTAATGTATTTAACGCACTGTTTAAGAAACGTTCCCAAAAGCGACTCTTGTCTTCGTTCTCGAATTCGCAAAAACAAATTCAGTTGTCGCGGTGCAGTGTGCTTTTCGAGAGTAATTCGACATTGATCCACCCTCTCCAAAGAACATCCGACATTTATTTCAATAGTTTTAGAATGGATTGGGTGTCTGTTTAAAGGAAAAATTCCAGGACTATCACGACTTTCAGAGGAAAAAGTGACGAGAATTAATGCTGCGTGTGAGTCCACGGAAGTTCACAAATCGAGCTATCCGTGAACTTACAATCCTTCAGACTACTATGTGACGTGTGCTATGAAGATGTCTACATTTAGAATCTTACAGACTGCACCACGTTCAAGTAATTACCAATGACGACAAGATGAAGCGGATAGAATTTTGAAATCCGATATTCTTTTTTACTTGGCTTGCAAAAACCGTATGATTTTTTTCTCGTGTGTATACGCAAACGTTTGCGTTTATTTTCCACCGCTACCCACTAACCTCGATGAGCTTCAATGTTAAATTTAAAAACCAGAAAATGCCAGGAGATTAGAAGAAATTAATATACCATAAAGACGATGTGCAAAAAGCCTTTGTTATCACAAAAGAATATCATGGTTCGTATGAGCTTTGTTACTGAATATGACACTTTCTTCTCAAAATAGTTTCAGAGAATTATTTGGTCGGATGAGTCGCAGTTTTCTCTTGTAAGTCATCCTCCCGAACTGTGCCTTTTAAGATCAGGTGAGATTCAAGATTTATTGTCTTCAAACAACAGGTATGCATGGAAATGGAGAATTGTGGTTTTGTGTGCATTTTCATCACTTGGTTTTAGAGACTTAATTTTGTATGGCATGAGCATCAACACCAGATATACATTTGTATTTTAGAAACAAGGATTTATTTTCAAAAGTTGTTTCCGTTCTGTTCCGGGAAAATGTATTGTTTCAGCTTATACTGCAATATTAACCAAAAAGTGGTTGAACGATAAATCTTTCCAGACAATGTTTTGGCCCAGACAAAGTCCTGATCCTAACCCAATCGATTACTTGTGGAGCACAATTAAATGAGAATTGGTTGGTAGAAAAGTTGCAAACAAAATGTCATTCTGAGAAGCAGTAAAAGAAGAACAAGAAAATATCATTGCGCAACAATGTAAGAAGCTGATAGTCAGTTTGTTCAAACTAATAGCATTGTTACAGAAAGCTCATGAAAGAGCTATCCGGTATTAGTTAAATTCCAGTTAGCGAATTTGTGTTTATGTAAATTATTTTCAAAATAAATATTCAAAATTAGCCAAATTTAATGTTTTTTGCCTTTTCTTCCAAAATAAATATTCAAAATTAGCCAAGCTCATTTTTTTACCGGGAGTGTATATTAACTCACTTTTACTTACTTGCATACTTCAGAGAGTTTCACCACTTATCATGGTCTTGAGCCAATCTTTCAGCTGTCAGTAGCGACATACCAATATCAATCTTTATCTGGTCGACCCATTTCTTTGGTGGTCGTCAGCTTGATTTTTCTTCATGGAAATATTCTTGATATGATTTATTTACATAGCTGGAGTCTAGTAAACATAATAATTGTTAAGATATTGAGCTCTCTCTCTCTCATACTCTATCAATATTCTCCATGTTTTACATGCATGTATAGTAATGCATTTTAAATTGTTAACATCAGAGACGTTTAAATATTCTTCTACGAATATTCTTTAGTCGTACAGATCCAGAAGTTGGCATTCCTATTCTTTGGTTAATGTCAGACAAGGATGTTGAAAGAACTGAGCCCCAAACAAAAATCTTCAGGTTTGTTTTTTAACCGTTTAGTTGTCTATTGAGATATTCTTGTTATAACAAGAAATGATTTTGCATTTGCCTCGGTTCAATTACATCATCCCCCGCTTCTCGCAAGAGGGTTAACGCTCAAAAGTAGATAAGTACAGCTTAGCGAGTACAGAACGAACGAGTGTAGTGTCATCAGCGTCACGAATATCAGTAAAGAGCTCATTGTTAAGCACCAGTATTCATTGCAGGTTCACTAGTTCTTTTATCACAAATTCCCCAAAAGATTTTGAAGAGCCCATGATATATACTTATATACATATAATAATAAGTAATTTGTTTTACTTCGGCTACAAAATAATCAAAAATAGAAATATAAAAAAGAAATCAGCATTTTAAGCTACAAATGTATATCTTATGTATGTTATATTGAAAAGCTGACTCAAAACTAATATTTTATTAAGTTAAACCATGGCCTGAAAATATCTGTAAGCATTTTTGCTGACATCGATTATAAGTTAAACACTTTTTCTTGTCTCGTTCAAATCGACGAGATTTCTTTATATATAATTAAATTGGGATATTTTCCTTGAGATTTCTAATCCATAAAATGGAATCGAGTCGAAAAATGTCTAAATATAAACGAGAGGACAATTCCTCAGCTTTCAAACCTTCCTTATATATATATATATATATATATATATATATATATATATATATATGAGTCACCTTCCCTCGTCCATTTTAAGTGCTGGTCGATGAACAAGTTACAGGGCAGAATCCGGTCGTCCCAACCCCCCAAAAATGATGAGTAGCTTCTTTTTTTTATCTTCATTCGTTGTTTCTCTGCATTTTTTCATACTAATATCTTAAAATGCTGATTTTATTTTGTTTTTGATTTTTCTATCTTTTGCTTATTTCGTAGCCGAAGTAAAAAAAAAAATTCTTAGACGTGAGAAATGCTAATAAGTCAGAAACTTTTTCTTTTCTTGTTTAAATCGACGAGATTTCTTTATATATAGGTAAATTGTGATATTTTCTTTCAGGTTTCTAACTCATAAAATAGAATCGAGTCGAAAAAAGTCTAAATATAAACGAGAGGCCATTTCCCTCTCTTTCCGTTCTATTCTAACTTATGAGACGGGAACCCATCTACAATTTTCTATTATATCTGGGAGGTGTCATTTAAATTTCTATCTATCTATCTATCTATCTATCTATCTATCTATCTATCTATGTGTACGGGATTTTTTTAAAATACTTGCGGGGCACTAAAATACCTGACTAGTACACGGGCGCAGGATTACTCTCTCGGTGTGATGGATCCGTAGACCTTGTCAACTTATTTATTTAGGAGAAGGAAAACTCTGACATAAAAACTGTGCTACTGACTACTTACGTCATTGCAGCAAACCGTTGCGGGAGGAAGGTATGTCTCGGTAGTTTTGATCGACAACCTTCCCAGAGTTTGCGTCTCGAAACAAAATATCTGGTTTGTAAAGCTAAAATTGCTTAAAGTGTAGCTGGGCTCTGCCTATCGCCAGGTCTTTTCACTCCTTCTTCGTCTATTAGCCAAGCGCAAAGGTACTAGCGCAGGAACAACTGATAGACACCCAGTGCTTGGCCTTGTTTCTTGACTAAGATAATGAACGCCGTCTCTCTTTCTCTCTATCTGGGAAAATTGGGGAAAAATCTCACATGGCTAGTCTTGGTCGCTCTTGTTCTGACAGGTGAAGGATACAGGTTAGACAGTTTGTCTGGCTGCTGTTTCCGACTAGTAGTACATGGCCTAAAATCTTAGGTAGCGCTAAGAACGGCTGATCAATCAACAGTTGTATAATACCGTGGGTAACTGTACGTTCCATGTCGCACATGGAAAGGGGGCCTACATTTATCCTCGATAGGCTTTCCCGAAGCTACAACACCCATGGATCAAGTCTCGACTAATGGTCTAAGTGTGTGAGCATATTGGCATAAAAAAGCACCCACTTTGCCTTCCCCACTCTATCTAAAACAAAAATGACAATACAACGAAAAAGAAACAAACCTAAACCAGACATTGATCAGAAAACATCTTCGCCTCCGGGACTTAGAACCAACATCAATGACGTAGAAACCTTTATCTTAGTAAACTCCCCGGATATCCTAGCACTAAGTGAAACAAACCTATAATCCTCAATCTCCTCACACCATTTTTACATGACTGAATACCTCCCACTCTACCGTAAAGACTCTGACAAACATATTCACGGGCTAGAAGTTTATTTGCGGACCCCCTTGATTAGAGAACATGAAATAGAATCAGATTATGATGCCTACATGTGCTTTAGATTAACCTTACAGCACATCGTTAGTTACTTATATTTATTATACTGTTCCCCTTCGACCCAAGACTGTACCCTGCTTGACTGTGTCCATAAAAGCATAGATACTTATATTTCATATAAAAGTTAGTTACTTATATTTCATATACCGTTTTTCTCCGACTCAGGACTGTACCCTGCTTAACTCTGTCTCTGCAAACACAGATACAGCACTCTCACTTGACTCGAGTGCCCAAATACATGTATTTGGGGATTTTAATGCACATCACTGTGACTGGCTTGGATTCTCCAGCTATACAGATGCAGCTGGTAACTCCACTTATAGTTTCTCCATAGTGCACTCCATCTCACAGACTGTCACTTTCCCGATCCGCATCTCTTACCGTGTTGACCAGCAAGCCTCACTTCTCGACCTGTTTTTGACCGCACTGCTTGTGGATTGTGTAACCAATTATCATAGCCCGCTCGAGAGCGCTGATCAGTTTTTGATAATGATTGATATCACCCTAAAATCTCGTTCCAAAGCTGATGAGCCGTTGCTCAAAACGATGAGATACTACAAGCAGGCTGATTTTGATTCCATCAGAGATCATCTAAAGAGGCCCCATGGAAAGAAACCTTTTCTCTCTCTGCTGATCAGTGCGCAAATAAGGTAACCGAATGGGGAAAAGCAGGCATTGAAGTACATGTCCATATGCGAAAATTCTACAGAAATCCCCACTCTCCACAAAGGGTCACCTCGAAATGTTCAGCTGCTATTGCTCAGAGGCAGCAATCATTCTGACAATACGGCCGCCATAAGTCAATTACGAATAGGCAGAATTTTATAGTGTCAGGAAAAATTGTAAGACTGTGATAGATTAAGCAAAGAGAAGGAATACCGAGATGACCAGAAGACGCATTCAGTCGCAGAATCTAGGTTCTCGTGATTTTTTGAAAATCTTCAATAGTGTGGTGACTAATGTGCAATCAACAATTTCCCTCGCTATCCAACCACAACAATGTTGTTCGCACGGCAACTGATAAGGCTGAACTACTTGCCCAGCGTATCCCTTTAAACTCCGCTTTGGACTCAGCAAACTATCCTCTCCCTAAATCCCTATTGCAGACTGAAGCCACATTTGAAAACTTAGTCATGACCCCATTTCAGGTCAGGGACTTCATAAAAAGCCTTGATACCTCCAAAGCTTGTGGGCAGTAATAGTAATAAAGAAATGCTCTTCTGAACTGACTCATGTCCTCTCCAAACTTTACAACAAATGCCTTGCCGAATCTTTGTTCCCTGATAGCTGGAGAATTGCCTCTGTTGTACCAGTCTTCAAGAATTTTGACGATAGAACTAACCCTCAGAATTATCGCCAATATCAGTCTACATCCGTTCTTCGCTAAAATCTTTAAATCCTAAATCAATATAGCGATTGTCCGTTACCTCGTTAATACTAAACTTCTTTCTGACCATAAGTATGGATTTAGGAAAGCATGGTCTGCTGCGGATATTCTAACGGTCATCTCCATACACTGGACAAGGCAGATGAAGCTAGGGCGGTGACGCCGCTTGATATATTCAAAGCCTTTGACAAGGTATGGCATAAAGGTCTTCTCATAAAAATTAATTCATATGGTATTACTGGACGAATATTTAATATAATTAGATCCTTCCTAACCAAAACAAAGATCCATGTTGTCCTCGATGGCCGTTCATCCTAATAACATGACATAAATGCAGGTGTACCCCAAAGATCGATCCTTTGACCTTTATTATTCCTTTTTTTAATGCAATGAGGCATCCTTGTGCTTGTTTTACAAGGTCTTCAATGGAATGTGATCCGATGAACTTGCTACACTCGAATAACACAGACCACACACGTATATATATATATATATATATATATATATATATATATATATATATATATATATATATATATATATATATATATATATATATATACTGTGTCTACCCCTATTCATTCTACTTTGATTACATTCGAAAATTCATCTTTTAAGGAATCCTTGTTTACTTTACCGGGTAAAATAAATCCCGGCACAGAACAGGTTTCGTGTCTCCTTACGAAGATTAAAATCAAGATATAATGATACTAAATCTTACGTCTAGAATCTTTATTTCAATTTTGATTAGAATTTATGATTTTGATTGTAGAAAATGTCTAAAATTTAAAGCTGAAAGCAGAAATTCAAATTTAGATAATCCTGTCTTTTGACTATGAATCAAATTTAATGCAAATCTGAAATATTTAAATTTTCAAGTGGGAGATGATACCCATATTATGCCTCCTTAAAACATTTTACGATACTCAAAAGAAACTGAAATTTGGGGAATATTTATTAATTAATGTCCAATACATATTGTTAACATTTCACAAAAAGCGAAGGAATCTGACTTTTAACAAAAACGCTTCCACCATTTGTTTACTGCTAGTTGCGTGAAACTAAATTAAACCAATACCAAATAGTTGGACTCCTTACGTATAGCAACTGTTTTCTAACATTAATAATTATCGGTTAATTCATTTAAGAGTGAATCCTCTACATACAATTATATAAACGTATAAACATGCCTAACTTTATATATATATATATATATATATATATATATATATATATATATATATATATATATGTGTGTGTGTGTGTGTGTGTGTGTGTCGCCTATATCTATGTTAATCTGTTCATATCCATCTATCTCACAGACTCTAGTTAATGAAACCCAGTTCTCTATCAATTTAAAAACTTTTCTTTGCTTATCATTCAGATATTGAAAAATATTGAATTGGCGACTGGCGATTCTTCCTTCCTTCCATTTATTCCCCTCCGCATCACCTAATCGAACGCCTCGTAACCTAGCAACCGTGTTGGCCGATT
>OY744521.1:56088279-56118279 GCA_963556195.1 Sepiola atlantica
TTTGATCACCTTTGCAAATCACTTTGCATTCTTGCAACATAAATTTACCACTGATTTCTCATTAGTAACGGCCGTTGTTGTTGTTTTTTAATCGAGAATTTAGGTGCCAATAAACATCCGCGAGATTCCAGTACCCACGTACCGAGCCAATTGAGCTCTGGATAGTTCTTTCCCTCATCGGTCTTTTCATTCTTCAAAATCCTTCATTTTATTTAGTACTAACCAATGGGGGAGAGTCTTGGATTGTGGTTTATATAAATATAAATTGGCAGTCTAATTTAACTTAGATTTGGATTAGTGTAATAATATTCTTTTTGTGTTCGGATTGGTTCAATATTCTTTCTGTATTTGGATAAGTGCAATGCACTTTTTGTATTTGGATTAATGCAATATTCTTTTGTATTTGAGTTAGTGCAATATTCTTTTTATATTTAAAATACTGGAATATTCTTTCTGTATTTTGATTAGTGCAATCTTCTTTTTCTATTGTGATTAGTGCAATATTACTTTCCTATTTTAGTAAGTGCAATATTCTTTTTGAATTTGAATTAGTGCAATATCTTTCATGTATTTGAATAAGTGCAAAATTATTTGTGTATTTGGATTAGTGCAATATTCTTCATGTAGTTTGATTAGTGCAATATTCTTTTAAAATTTGGATTAGTGCAATATTCTTTCTGTATTTTGATTAGTGAAATATTCTTTTTGTATTTGGAATAGTGCAATATTCTTTGCGAATTTGGATCAGTGTAATATTCTTTCTGTATTTTGATTAATGCAATATTCTTTCTGTATTTTAATTAGTGCTTTATTTTTCTGTATTAGGATTAGTGCAATCTTTCTGTTTGCATACGGATTAGTGAAATATTCTTTCCGTATTTGCATTAGTGAAATATTCTTTTTGCATTTTAATTAGTGCAATATTCTTTGTGTTTTTTGATAAGTGCTATATTTTTCTGTATTTCGATTGGTGCTATATTTTTCTGTATTTGGATTAGTGCAATATTCTTTCTGTATTCGATTAGTGCAATATTCTTTCTGTATTTAGCTTAGTACAATATTAGTTCTGTATTTTAATTAGTGCAATATTCTTTTTGTATTTAGATTAGTACAATATTCTTTCTGTATTTGGATTAGTGCAATATTCTTTTTGCATTTGGATTGTTGCAATATTCTTTCTGTATTTGAATTAGTGGTATATTTTTCTGTATTTTGAAGAATGCAATGTACTGTTTTCATACGGATAAGTGCAATCTTTTTTCTGTATTTGCATTAGTGAAATATTCTTTTAGTATTTGGATTAGTGCAATCTTTTTTCTGTATTTGCATTAGTTAAATATTCTTTTAGTATTTGGATTAGTGCAATATTCTTTCTGTATTTTGATTAGTGCTATATTTTTCTGTATTTTTATTAGTGCAATCTTTGGTTTGCATACGGATTAGTGCAGTATTCTTTCTGTATTTTGATTATTCCAATATTTTTTCTGTGTTGTTATTTGTGCAATATTCGTTCTGTATTTCTCGTTGTGTTTATACCATATTGTTTATACCATATTGTTTATACCATATTGTTTCATTCCAACTCATCTCTAGTTGATCGGTATCATCTGGTTACAATTATTCTTGATGTTCCATATATTTGAACTCTTTTGCCAAGCTCCATGTATTTACATAGTTTTTTTTATTTTATGTGGTATTTACCCTATTATCTACTGAGACAGCAAGATCTAATATTTAGGAGGTGTTTGTTCTTTTCTTGTTGACTATTATCACATCATTGTCCGTTTTTATTTCCATATTTTAGAATATTTATTATTTTCATTTTTCAATAGTGTTTCTGGTGTGTTTTTGTGCCGTTTGTTGAGATATTCAAAGTTCAGTTCTTTGCTCAGTTTCCAGCAGATGATCTTTCCGATCCAGTCATTATTATTATTATTATTATTATTATTATTATTATTATTATTATTATTATTATTATTATTATTATTACTACTACTACTACTACTACTACTACTACTACTACTACTACTACTACTACTACTACTACTAGCAAATATATGCTCCCTCCGGTCGCATATTTTTGCTAGGCTGCCGCGTCAGAAATGAACGCTGACGTGTAAACCGATGGAGCCTCAGTCATATTTCTCTGGTGGTTAGACGTTGATATTCTTTGTTTATGACCAAGAATATTTTTTGATGAAAATAAAGAAAAAAAAATTCGACCCCACCCCGATGTTTGTATTAATCTTCCCCATAAATAGAAATATTTTTAGTTGAGAAAATTCACAGTTGGGAAAAATAATTTAATTCTTAACGATTGAAAAACGTCTTGCTACTGCCGTCATTATTTTCAGAATGATCGTTCCAAAGTTATATCGTCTGCTCGCATTTCTTTCAACCCAATCGTTTTGCGACGAATCCATGTAAGAATTTACGAAATAATAAATAATAATAGTTTTAGTTTTTCAAAGAGAAGAAAGAAAAGTGTACCGAAAATAAAAGTAACAATAAAAAAATACAGCGAATACGATTTTAAAAACAGTTATTTACTTGCCCAGTAGTATGTGCCCCCGCCCCCACCAAAAAAAAATATCGTCTGCTCGCATTTATTTACACCCAATAGCTTTGGGACAAATCCACGTCAGAATTTAATAAGTAATATTTTATGTTTTTCAAAGCGGAAAAAAAGTGTGCGTAAATTAAAATCAACAATTTAAAAAACAAAATACTGACTCTATCCGTAACGACGGGGTAAAAGTTAGCGCGGGTCCTATCAATAATTAAGCAAATTCTCTTGTTTTTGTTTAGAAAGATTAAGTCGGATTTGAAATGTTCAAGAACCTTATCAGTTTGTATGCGCATGTCTCAAAGAAGTTTGACATTGTCGTTCTCCTGTACCACTTCTGACTTATTTTCATACCATTTCTCATTTGAAGCAAGCCAAAAGACGAGCGATGTCCATAAGCTAAACAAATGTCAGTAAATTATCAACCCGAAGTATGAAGAAAAACCAATGCCCACCTCCAAAACCAGCATTTACTATCATATCCTTAAACATTGAAGGTCTATCGTCAACCAAAAAAGAACTTATTACAAAATTCTTCAAAACACAACACCGTCCCATTGGCATCACAGTCAATGCTGAAATCACCCCAACCACAGTTCCATTTCGAAGAAGATTCAATTTTGAGAAAGCAAACTGGCCTAGCTTCCAAGAGGACCTTGAAAGGAAGACTGCCCATCTCCCAGCAGACCCCAAAAAGTATGACAGCTTCACCAAGTTTGTGCGCCAAGCAGCCCGGAAGAACACCCGAAGAGGTTGCCACACTCAATACATATCTGGACTCGATGCCCAAAGCAGCACATTATATGAGCAATACCAACAACTCTATGAGTCTGACCCCTTTGCTGAAAGTACCATCGAAGTAGGTGATAGACTCAGAAATCCGCAAACGGAAATGGCAAAATCTGTTTGAGAAAACTGACACGACGAAGAACATTAAAAAGCCATGGAGTCTAATCCGGAAAATCAGCAACGATCCATCAACTCTAATGCAACAGCAGTACATCATCACTCCTAACCAAGTTGCACATCAGTTGTTACTCAACGGGAAGTGCATTACCAAACAGCAAAGACCAAACATCGATCGACTTCAATATTCCCAGAGCACTGGAATGACTGAACCGTTCTTACTTAAAGAGCTCGATATCAGCATCAGTTCCCTTAAGGCTGGTAAAGCCATTGATTCAGATTATATTTTCAAAGAGGAGATCAAGCACTTTGGACCTTTGACACGAAAATGGATCCTTGAGTTGATGAACAACTGCATGTTAACAAGAAGGATCTGGAGAAAAAACAAAATCATCCCCTTTCTCAAACTTGACAAAGATCCAACGCATGCAAAGTGTTTCCGTCCGATCTTCCTGCTATTTCACTTGTTTCAGCTGTTCAAGTGCCTAATTTTCAACAGATTAGCCTCAGTTGCTGAACCAGCCATCATCGCCCAACAACCAGGATTCCGACCTGGAAAATCCACAACAAGCTAACTCCTGAATCTCACTCAGCACATCAAAGATGGGTTGCAGAAAGGACTCGTAACGGGAGCCGTCTTTGTTGATCTGTCTGCCGCATATGACACTGTAAACCACCGCCTCCTTCTGAAAAAGATCTTGGAGCTGACAAAAGACCTGGCACTTACAGACTTAATCTGAGCCATCTTAAAAGACAAGCGCTTTTATGTTACCCTAAACAACAAACAAAGTCGCTGGCGCCGACGAAAGAATGGCTTACCTCAAGGTAGTGCGCTGGCTCCATTACTATACAACATCTACACTAATGACCAACCAATGAGCCAGAACACTGAGCGGTTCATCTATGCTGATGACCTTTGCATAACATCCCAAGACAGTACTTTTAAGTCAGTAGAAACAAAACTCAACTTAGCCTTAGATGAGTTACTCCTTTACTACGAAATTAACCAGCTGCATGCAAACTCTGCAGAAACTCAAGTATGCTCGTTTCATCTTAGGAATTGAGAGGCTAACAAACCCCTAAACATCACGTGGTCTGGAATACAACTTGAGAATCGTACTAACCCTGTTTATCTTGACGTAAACCTGGACCGCACCCTCTCATTCAGGGAACATGTAAAGAAGACACAAATGAATGTCAGCTCCCGGAACAACATTTTACTGAAACTTATCAACTCCAAGTAGGGAGTCACAGCACACACACTAAGATGTACTGCCTTAGCCTTATGCTATTCTGCGGAGTATGCTTGTCCCGTTTGGGAGAGATCAATGCATGCCAAAAACCTAGGCTCAGCATTGAACTACATCTGTCGCTTGATCACTAGCTGCTTGAAGCCCACCAATCTGAACAACCTGCATCTTCTCACTGGCATTGTCCCTTCAGATGTGAGACAGGAAGTTGCCAGCTGAGTAGAAATCACAAAGGCTATCAGTGATGAACGCCATCTCCTTCATGGACGTGAACCAATGGTCCAACGACTGAAGTCAAGGAGAAGCTTCCTCAGCCATGTCAAACCCCTAACAACATATCAGGAAGAGATCAGACTATAGCTGTGGACTAGATGGATAGAAGATGCCCCCTCAAAACGACATGGGAATTCCTGCTTTTGAGGAACTCTCTCCCGGTTCAGAGGCACCCTGGCTCCAGTGGAAAACACTAAACCGCCCGAGAACAGGAATGGGGCAATCAAAAGTTGCTATGAATAGATGGGGCTACAAAACTGACCCAACCATCTGCAAATGTAGAGAAGAGAACCATACGATGCAACATTGTCTGTTCTTCCCTCTACTGCCCAACCGGTGTAGCTTGAAAGATCTTGCAGAGTACAACACTCTTGCAAAGAACTGTATAAAAATGTGGAAAACAGTCATATGACCACATGCTTCAAAGACATGCAAAGAAGAATTGTGGTCCAATTCATAAAGTTTGCATATATTCCAGTGTAGTACCTGAGCGACTTGATCGTGTCTCTATTTTTATATTAATGTTGTCATAGGGCATTCAGAGACAATATGCGCTAAGGTTTCTTCCCTTTCATTCCAAAATCGGCACATCGGTGATTCTGCAGTTTTGTCAATGTAATGTTTAATGGACGTAGTGTGAGTGCTTCTTCTTGGGCTTCCATTAAGGTGCTCTTCTTCTTCTTCTTCTTCTTTTTCTTCTTCTTCTTCTTCTTCTTCTTCTTCTTCTTATTATTATTATTATTATTATTATTATTATTATTATGTACCTACTATGGGTCATCACACGAGTTACCAGTGATTGCCCACTGTCAACAATAAGTGGTGTTCCCTGTAGTCTGAGTGACAACAAATCTCCACATCTTTCGATAATTGTTGCAACAGCTTTTTAACATTAATTTATCTCTGACAGCACCTGTTGAACTTCTTTGGAATTTGAGTGACAATAAGCATCCCAAAGGCCCCAATACTCTCCGTACTCTTCCAATGGAGGTCTGATTGGTGCTCTCTCTCTCTCTCATCGATCATATGTGTGTGTTTTGAGGGGAATGTCAAACCATGGAGTTTCTCGCACTTTCAGTTTCTTTTCGACTTATGTAATGTTCTTTTTGTCTTATTTGCCCTATTTCTATTTAAACCGATCTGTCGTTGGTCAGCGTTCGTTGATTATCTCTTTTTTGACTCTTATTCATTCGAAACAAGGCACATTGCCACTTGGACGTAAGGAGATACTATTAGGAACCATGCCTTCAGAGACACATTAAGTAGGGAGTTAAGCAGCGAGATGTCTGTTCGCATTACATTTGAATGTCTGAGTATTTACGTCGAGGAGGCACAAGTGCTACGAGTTCGTAAGAACACATTTCATTAAAGTACTTGTAAAATAAGCATAGGGATGCAACATTGCGGTGATGTGACAGGGGTTGGAGCTTAGTTGACAGTGCGAGACCTATTAGATTGGAGACTCTTTTTTGGGACCCTGTTTAATAGAGAGAGACTAGTGGTAGATGCACCAGCCTAGATGTGGTAACAACACGTCACGCATGGGTGAATGGTGAATTTGTAGAAATATAGGATACTGGCAGGTGTGAGAAGTTTTCTAGCGCGGTAGAAGGAACCCACTTTCTTTGCAGCAGCCTTTTCAATGTTTTCTATGTATTTTTTCCAAGTCATGTTGCCTGTGAATGTCAGACCGAGGAGTTTGAATGATGAACTCTAAGGCAGAGTGTTATCAGCTATGGCAATCGGTGGTTGAGAAGGTTTCTTGTAGTTATTAAAGGAAAAGAGCTTTGTCTTAGTAGCATTAAATGTCGACATTTATTTACGTCCCCATTCCACTACAGACTGAAGGTCATTTTCTAAAGTTTCAGACATTGCCTTATATATGTGTACATTCGTGTTTTCAACATGTCTGGTATAGAGCATGCTGTCGTCAGCAAATATACCCACCTCGGACACAATTTCATCAGGGAGGTCGTTTATGAATATCAGAAATAATAAAGGTCCAAGGATCGACCCCTGGGTCACACCCGCATTCTTATCATGTTGTTTGGATGAACGGCCATCGAGGACAACCCGGATTTTTTCTTGTCTGAGAAGATTCTGATTATTGGTTTCTGCACTTGAGGATCTTCCTTAATATTTTGGATTTTTTTTTACCATGCCGTGTGTTGTATGGTGTCACTTCTCTCTTTGATTCTAATGTATATTATTACTATTATTATTGTTATTGCTATTATTATTTGTACTCACTAGAAGTTCTCACACAAATCACCGACAGTGATTGCTCACCGACAACAACCAGTGGTATTTCCTGGAGTCTGAGTGACAACAAGTCTCCCCAGATGTCCAGTATTCTTCACCTCTTTTCGATAACCACCGCAAATAACCTTGCGGTATCGCAACAGCCTCTTACCATTGATTTTTCGCTGGTAAGGACTATTTGTCTTCTCTGGGATTTGGGTGGCAATAAGCCTTCCCAAGGTCCCAGCATTCTCCGCACTCTTCCAGTGGAGGTCTGGTTTGTGCTGTCACTCCTCGGTCTTCTCATCCTCCTTGACCCTCTACAAATATTTTGTTTGGTCTGCTGGAACGGCGAAGTCTACAATTTTGCAAGATTTTTCCTTCTTGTCAATTATAATAATATCAGGTCTCCTTGCTTGTATGAGTTTGTATATCTCAGAGGATTTTATGTTTTCCAGTACTGTTTCTGGCTTATGTTTGTACCATTTGTCTGCGTATTTGGAATTCAATTGTTTGCACAGTTCCCAGTGTACTGCTTTCCCCACACAGTCATGTCTGTTCTTGTATTCTTTTTGGACGAGTTTTATTATTATTATTATTATTATTATTATTATTATTATTATTATTATTATTATTATTATTATCATTATTATTATTATTAGTAGTAGTAGTAGTAGTAATAGTAGTAGTAGTAGTTTTTGTTAAAAAGGCAAATATTTAAATGCATTTAATTCTAATTTATTAATTTACTTCATTTTCAGGTGAGTCTCTAATATCATTTGGTATGTGAAGGTGAACATTCATCATGGTCGGAAGTGAAGGAGACAAATGCTAAATCAATGCAATTATTGACTTGTAACGTAAGTACTTGATGTTGGCTAGCAATTGCGTAAGGTTGTGACCTTCAAGGTGTACAAACATAGTTTCATAATAACCCAACGATTAAAAGAACTCTCCAGTTTGCTGAAAGAAAATTTGTTTCGGAATTTATTTACGTCATGTCATTATACCGAAACGTCAGTTGAACTAAATAAAATCTATTTTACATTATGAAAACGATTTTCCGGTTATTATACATACCCTATTAATTTCTAAACACACACATACACCACCTTATATATATATATATATATATATATATATATATATATATATATATATATATATATATATATATATATATATGATAGTTTTATTTACACAGACATGTACAAAATCTGCAGATTTTGTACATGTCTGTGTAAATAAAACTATCATATATAAAGCTCTATTTTGATATTGAGCACTTTTTATAAACCCGGTTAAAATTCTCTGGATTACCACCCTGTGGATATTTTTCACCTGGATTATTACCATTATTATATATGAATATATATATATCTGCATATATATCTATATACATATATATATATAGTCTGTATATATATCTATATATATATATACATATATATGTATATATAGTTAAGTGTCAGTGAACATAAACATGTAAAGTTATATACTTTATAAGTTTCATAATTTCCGATAGTACAACAAATAGTATAAAACATTTTTCAAAGAAGACAATCCTCTCATCAGAAGGAAAACACAATTATTTAACAATGAAAGCTTTGATTTCAATTATTAATTTGAAAAAAGTTCATCAATTATGTATGAAATCTGAAAAGGAAAAAGGGGAAGTCACCGTTAAAACAGTGTCTCGAAATGTATGTCGGAAAATGGAAAAGGAACGAATAAGAATTATCTATGAATTTATATGTTAATAATTGTTTATAGTTAAGGAGCTCGGATAATGAGCATGCTATATAAGAAATTATGGTGCTTAATTTTTTTTTTTTAGATAAGGTACTGATTATAATCATATTTAGGATCAAATTATTTTTGATTAATAAAAAAATAAAGAATATTCTAACGAATATTATTATTTATCCAAATGAAAAAAAAACTGGGTGCAATTTTACTTATAGGCCGATGCAGTTAATTATTTTCATGTAAAAGCATTATTTTGTACTTACTCAGTCATATTTTATCTCTCACGCCCCGAAAAAGAATTTAAAAATATCAAGCAGAACTTTAATTAGAACGATTTTTCCATTTCGATGTACGATTTGTATTTGTGAGCGAGCCGACATTTTGGGCTGTGAGCGGTCGGTAGAATAGACAAGGGCATTAACTCCGTTTTTATTTTTAGAATTATAAAAAGAAAGAAACACATAAGCAATAGTAATAAAATATATATGTATTAAATAAAAAAATAGAAAATTAAATAATTATTTTTAATTTGTTCAACGGGATACTTTCCACGACGTGCCTACCTAGGAGACCCAATTTCACGACACTTATCTGCCCTTAGTTCGCTAACCGGCTACTAGCCGGCCACTCCGAAAATGTCAGATTTTACATTTCATATCGCCCTTATGAAAATAAAAAAATCGTTCTAATTAAAGTTCTGCTTGATATTTTTAAATTCTTTTTCGGGGCGTGAGAGATAAAATATGACTGAGTAAGTACAAAATAATGCTTTTACATGAAAATAATTAACTGCATCGGCCTCTGTTAAGAATGTCAGCGTAATGTAATTCTTTACTCCGAAAATGACATTAAATCACATCGTAACATTGTTTATTTATAGCAATTTTTTAAATAACTTTTTAAACGTTTAAGTATTGACTATTGAGCTTCATTTTGCTTTTGAAATTGATTCTCATAAGGATAGATCTGAACTCTATAAAGAATTGTTTTGATATTATAACACACAACTATATATATATATATATATATATATATATATATATATATATATATATATATATATATATATATATATATATATGAGAAACGAAAGATGAGGGTAATCCGACGTAATGGGAAATGAAAAAGGAAAAGCCAAAAAATGTTTTTTTTATGTATTCATGAACGTTTCGTCTTTATTTGTCAGACTTCCTCAGATTTTAAGAAAAATGTCATGCAAGTACATAGAAATATTGGATTGGCATGATGGGTTAATGAGAAGAAGTAGTAGCCACTACTGGAAGCGCAGGACCAAGGTCCGTGCTAAGAGAAGTCGGTGGCAGGGAGTGAAATGAATGTGGATAGCTGTGAGTGAAAAAGGGGAGGGGTGGGAGTGTTAGTGAATTTGTCTAAGGGTGAGAGAGAGGGGAGGGGGTGCTGAGGTTTTTGTTGTGATGAGGTGTAGCATGGATTTTGAGGGTCTGAGGATAGAGGAGGGGAGGGGAAAAGTTCTGTGTTTTTGGTGTGTAGGTAGTGTTATAGTTTTAGAAAAAGATTTGAAGAAATGAAGATAATTTGAAAATGGGCGGGGTGGGTGGATAAGAGTGTGAAAGAAGTAGTCGAAAGGGTGAGATGGGTGAGGGGGAGAGGGGAGATTTTGTTGTGGTTAGGTGTGAAATTTTTGGAGAGTAGGAGTATTGACCAGCTGGTTATGTCAGGAATGTGTGAATATAAGTAAGTTAGAAGGAAAGTGCTGAAATGTGCTGACAATCTAACAATGAGTGGAAGAAAAAAGAAAGAGAAATAGAAGGAGAAAAGTGATATTAATTTTGGTGAGAAATAGGTGAAATGTAGTTTTGTGCAGGCAGTGTTCATAGTTTGAAATTAAATTGAAGGCAAAAGGGGTTTAAATATCTAAATATTTGTGAGGGTATCTAGATTATGTTCAATGGTAAGGTTATTTGTGGTTAAGTGGTTTGGATTCGTGGTGAATGAAAATGTATGTGGGGAGGGGTTTGTGCGTGAGTGTGTATGCAGGGACTTGTATATAAGTACAATTGAAAGAGAAGAGAGGACAGGTTAGCCATGATCTAGGTTCAGTTTTTGTTTGGTCAGGATAATTTTGATTATTAAGGGGGGTAGATTGTAGAAGCCATTTCGTTGATGGTGTTGGAGGCTGTGATTAGTGCAGTTTCCAGTAGTCTTCGCCGAGCTTTGTTATGAATGTATTTCGTGATTTTCGCCTGTTCAAATTTGAAAGCATGATCGTACTCTAATACATGGGAGAAAAGTGCACTGAGAGAGTTATTGTTTTTTATGTCCCTTTTGTGTTCGCACAATCTTTTTTTCAATTCACGTTGTGTTTCTCCCACGTAAATTTGATGGACAATATATAAGCCGGCATGGGATGTGTTGTTTTTTTTGGAAATGTCTTGCTGTGTTTAATGTTTGTTTTATGGTTTGTGATGTGGTTTGCACTGTTGGAATGCCTAGTTTGTTAAGTGTGTTGCATATGGATGTGTTATTGGAATGCGTGGGTAAGAGAAGGGGTCTGACTATGAGAGAGGTGTTTGGTGTTTGATTTTTTGTGTGTTGTTTTTGGAGAATGTTTGAAAGGCTTTCTTCTTGGCATTTAATATAAAATGTGTGGGGTATTGCAGTGTTTTTAAGGAATTAATGATGTGTTTTATTTCTCTATCTATGTATTGAGGACTGCAGATTCTAAGAGCGCGTAGGAAGAAGCCTATAATCATACCTGTTTTTATCTTGCTATTGTGGTGAGAGTAGAAGTGTATGTAGTCGTTTTTTGTGAGTGTTTTTTGCAGTGTACTTTGAATGCTAGTTTTCCTTGGACTCTTTATTATAAGAGTGTCTAGGACTCTTTATTATAAGAGTGTCTAGGAATGGTATCGAGCTGTCTATCTCAGTCTCATGTGTGAATTTCCCCAGCCCCTCAAAATCCATGCTACACCTCACCACAACAAAAACCTCAGCACCCCCTCCCCTCTCTCCCACCCTAAGACCTTTTAGTTTGTTTGTTTTGTTTTTCACTTTATTCTGACGGCCACCCAGAAGATCTATAGAATGTCAACATTTTATGACTTGAAATATCATTTTCGTTGGTCTGTCAAGCTTAAGCTTGAGATGCTATATTTAGATGCGTCCACAAATCTTTATACGAAACTCCGTGAAATATGCGAATCTATCTTTGAAAACATTGCATATGATATAAAATCGAATTAAAATATTGTATATAACATAGCTCTGGCCTTACACCATTCGCCTATAGCAATTCCTTTTTGTTTTAAAATTCATATTTAAACATAAAAAAATTCAAATAGAAATAAAAATACACACACACATACACACACATATATATATATATATATATATATATATATATATATATATATATATATATATATATATATATATATATATAAAATATTCTTAATATCTCTGTCCGTTTATCTTCCCCTCCCTCTCACTAAATTACTAATAGCTGCAAAATGGCTGCGTCCACCATTGTGACTGATGTCTTTCAAAATGGGCGAACTCCAGGGTTAGCGTTGTGGAACTTATCTGTATCACGGCTAGTTTTCCGATGCAGTTTGCCTAATGAGAAGACAAGTCGGTCCATTAATATTTTGAAATGTTTACAATGCGTCCAATTACTGGATCTTGTCATTTTGCCGAGAGAGTTCATCAGGCTGGAAAATCAAAGGGTTGCCTCCGTAAAGACCATACAGTTCAGTTGTTGTTGTTGTTGTTGTTAGAGAATTTATGATTTGAGCGATTACGGCAAAACACACGTTTGTCACTTGAATCAATCAAAAATAAAAACTATGGGACAATTTCATTTGCACAACCACGGAACAAATAGTTGAAAGTACGAAGTACAACACTTGCACACAATTCATAATTGTTTATTAATATTTATTTGTATGACTAGTGCGCACGTGCCATAAAAGGTGACAGCATAGATTTTTATTGCCACTATTTATCTGCCTCCTTTCCACTGCAGTAAGATGGGGCACAAGGTCGAAAGTGGGGATTGAAAAGCCAGCGCACAAAAACTAGTATAAAAACTGGACCCCACAAAATGACTGGTAGAGAAGGTGCAGACGATTAGCAATAAACTGAACCCTTCTCAAAACGCGGGAAGGTAAAGCCTGGGAAGATAGAATCATACCGCAGCCTGACAGACAAAAAGGTTACTTACCATTAAAATGGCGCGGAAACTCTGTCAGACTGATTGTCGAGGACGTATCCTCGACTAGTTGCTTCCCTACTTACCTATTACTTTTATAATTAAAGTCACTCAGGGGAAAACAGTTGTCGCCTTGTTTACAAACAATACTAATACTTCAAGTTAGTTGCTGCTGATGTTTGGTATGATGTCGCTTGGCGAACAGATAGATACACATAACAACATAAGCAAATATATTCTACTGCAACAAATTGCACATATTTAAATAGAGAATTAACTCTACTTACACAAACACGTTTCGTAAACATTGAAACTAAATTAAAATCAAGTTTGCTAAAAATTTTGATTTCAAACTTTAAAAGATTGTGAAATTAAACAGAACTACATTTTCTTCTACCAAATTTGATTCCAAACGTTTATAATTTCGCATAGAAAAGAAACAGTTAATAGTGATTGCAGGGGACTGCAGACAGTGACGCGCAGGATAATCTGATTATGTGCCGGACAAATCTTGATCATATGCCCACAAAGACTGTAACAATTTATGAGAAAGGAAAATATTTTTAATCATGTGCAAACCCAGATGTAACATTAAATACATGATTTATACGCCTTAAACATGTGGCGGGACCAGCTCCGAAAATGAGCATATTTCAACCAATATATATAAATGGCTAACAGCCGTGTCTGACAGTGTAGTTTGCCTGTAAAACCTTATTCATCCTGCTAAAAATTAAAAATCATCATCTTATTCCCTTCTCCACTGTAGACGTAAGGGGCTACTGAGAAAAAGGATGAAAGTTTTGGGAGAGGATAAACCTAAATTTGGAGCTGTGCAGCGAGATGTCTGTTTACATTAGTTTTAAATTTCTGCATGTCAGTACCGTCAGGAAAGCAGAGAGCAGGGAGGGAATTTCAGAGTCCAGCAGCACGAGGAAAGAAGCTTTCGAGGTAGAAAGCTGATTGGCATCTGAATGAATGGGATTTGGCAGATTGTCGGGTTGGTCTAGTGAATTTACGTTGTGGCGACACCAAAGCAGCAAGTTCATCAGAGTACAATCCATTGAAGTACTTGTAAAACAAGCACAGGGATGCAACATTGCGGTGATTGGGCAGGGGCTGGAGATTGGTGGATAGTGAGAGACCTATTAAGTTGGCGGCTCTTTTTTGGACCTTGTCTAAAAGGGAGAGACTAGTGGATGATGTACCAGCCCAGATGTAGCAACAATACTCCATGCATGGGCAGATGGTTGCTTTGTAGAGGTATCAATAAATGCAAGGAGTGCGAAGTTTACTAGCACGGTAGAAGGAGCCCACCTTATTTGCCATGACAATCGGTGTTTGAAGAGGTTTCTTGTAGTTATTGAAGAAAAGTAGCTTTGTCTTTGCGGCATTAAAAGTTACCATCCATTTTTTACCCCAATCCACTACAGATTGGAGGTCATTTTCTTAAGATTCAGCCATTGCCTCAGATATGTGCGCATCGGTTTTGCCCACATGACGAGAGTAGAGTGTGGTGTCTTCAGCAAATATTCCTATCCCAATCTCTCAATGACATCAGTTTATAAAAATCAGGAACAGTAGAGGGTCAAGGATGAATCCCTGGGGTACACCAGCATTTATGTCATGTTGCTTAGATGAACGGCCATCGAGAACAACCTTGGTTAGGAAGGATTTAATTACATTAAATATTTTTCCAGTAATATCATATAAGTGCAGTTTAAGGAGAAGCCCTTCATGCTAGATCTTGTCAAAGACCTTGGATATATCAAGCGCTAGCGCCCTAGCTTCACCTGCTTTGTCCAATATATGATATATGCGTTCAGAGATGACTGTTAGGATATCTGCGGTAGATTGTGCTTGTCTAAATCCGTATTGATGATCAACACGAAATTTAGCATTAACTACGTGCCGGACTATCGCTATATTGATTAAGGATTTAAATATTTGTAGCAAAGATCGCGAGTAGACTAATTGGGCGGTAGTTTAGAGGATCAGTTCTATCTCCAGAATTCTTGAAGACTGGTACCACAGAGGCAATTTTCCATCTATCAGGGAAACCAGATTCAGCAAGGCATTTGCTGTATAGTTTGGAGAGGACAAGGGCCAGCTCAGCGGAGCATTTCTTTATTACTATTACTGGTATGAGATCAGGTCCACAAGCTTCGGAGGTGTCAAGGTTGTTTATGAAGTGTGGTTTTCAAGTGTGACTTCGGTCCGCAATGGGAATTCAGGGAGGGGGTTGTTTGCTGAGTCCAAAGTGGAATTTAAGGCGAAACGCTGGGCAAGTAGTCTAGCCTTATCAGTTGCCGTGCAAACAACATCGTTGTAATTTGATAGGGGGTAATTGTCGATTGTCCATTGTTCATCACACTATTGTAGATTTTTCAGAAATCACGAGTACCTAGTTTCTGTGACTGAATGCGTTTTTGGTTATCTCTGTATACCTTCTCTTTGCTTCATCTATCACTACTTTGCAATCATTTATTATCTCTATCAATTTTCGCTTGGAGACATAAGCATCAATGCCTGCTTTGACCCACTCGATTAGCTCATTTGCACACGGATAAGCAGGGAGTGAGAAGGTTTCACCCCATGGGGCGTCGCCGATGTGACCCTTGATTAATCTAAAATCAGCCTGCTCATAGTTTCTCGTTGTTTTGAGAAACGGCTCTTCAGCTTTTGGACGAGTTTTTAAGGTGATAAGTATCATTACCACAACGTGATCAGAGTTTCCGAGCGGGCTATGGGCATTCGCCACACAAGCCTCGGGTAGGGAGTTCAAGAACAGGTCGAGAAGTGAGGCTTGCTGATCCGCACGATCAGAAAGGGAGGTCGGAAAAGTGACAATCTGTGAGATGTCGTGAGCTGAAGGGAAATTAAACGTAGAGTTCCCAGCTGCACCAGTAACGCTGGAGAATCCCAACCAGTCACTGTGGTATGCATTAAAATCCCCAAATACATATATTTGGGCAGTCGAGTAAAGTGACAGTGCTCTATCTAAGCTTTCAGAGACAGAGTCAAGCAGGGTACAGTCCTGGGTCGAAGGAGAACGATATAAGAAATATAAATAACTAACTCTATGATGTAAGGACAATCTAAAGCACATGTAGGCTTGGTCATCTAATTCTGACCTATGTTCTCTATTCAAGGGGAGGGTATTCCGAACATACACTCCTAACCCGTGCATATGTTTGTCAGAGTCCTTACGGTAGAGTGGAAGGTACTCAGTCATATCAAAGTGTTGAGAGGAGATTGTGGATTGAAAGTTTGTTTCACTTAGTGCTAGGATATCCGGGGAGTTTGTCAGTAGAAATGTTTCTACGTCGTTACTGTTGGTTCTAAGTCCCCGGATATTTGTGAATGCGAATCTCAAGGGCGAAGGCGAAGGTGTTTTTGTTGGGTGTCGAGTTTAGGTTTGTTTTTTCTTATTTTGTAATTTCATGTTTGTTTTGAGATAGAGTGGGGAGGGCAAAGTAAGTGCTTGTTTGGTGCCAATAAGCTCACACAACCAGTCCATTAGTCATGACTTGGTCCATGGGGATTGTTGCCCCGGGAAAGCCTATTGGAGATAACTGTACGGTCCCTTTCCATGCTCGACATAGCATGTACAGTTACCCACGATATTACACAACTGTTGATGGAGCAGCTGCTCTTAGCACTACCTAAGAGTTAGGGCTCTTGCACTACCAGTCGGAAACAGCAGCCAGACAAGCTGTCTAACCTGTACACTCAACCTGTCAGAACAAGGGCGACACAGACTAGTTATGTAGGACTTAGTGACGAAAATCTTTCCCCAAGTTGCCCAGATAGAGAGAAAGAGAGACGGCGTTCATTGCCCTAGTAAGGAAACAAGGCCAAGCACTAGGTGTCTTTAGAGGCGTCTTAGTGCTTGTACCTCTACTCTTGGCTAATAGACAGAGACAGAGTGGGAAGGCCGGGTGATAGGCAGAGCTTATCCAGCTCTAGGAAGGTTGTCGATCAAGACTAAGGAGGCCTCCATCCCCAACGGTTTGATGCCAAGACGTAAGTGGTTAGTAGCAAGGTTTTATTGTCAGAGTTTTCCTTCTCTTAGATGGATAACCTGACAAAGGCTACGGGTCTAACACCCCGAGAGAGGATAACCTGCGTCCGTGTACTAGTCGGGTATTTCTGAGCCCTGCAGGTAAAAAAAAAAGATTCCATTCACATATGCACACACACACACACACACACGTATATGTATATATATATATATATATATATATATATATATATATATATATATATATATATATATATATATATATATATATATATATATATAGTCTTGGAAGTTTCTCAATCATTAAAACTATATGAAAAAATAAATAAATAAAACCTTAAGTCCCAAGTCGTTCAGTGGAAAATCACTCATGTAAGTCAATTTAACTTCTACAGTTATTATATTAGTTTGCTTCTAACATTATTTAAGGGATCATCAGTTGTTTACCATAAAAACCTGTTTCGGGAATTTAAAAATAAGACCGTATTTAATTTCATGGCTTCCCAGCAGAGTTGATCAGACCCCACTTCCCTTAAAAGACAAAAACATAAACGTTCCGTATACTAAACCTAAGTTTTGTTCTGTATAAATGTTTTGCTAACTTATATTAGTTGTTACAAAAGAAAAAAGTCCTCCCTTACCTGTGCTGTTCGTCTGTCTAATAAAATTTATCCGTTACTTACAAAAATGTTGCTGCATTTTAAAGTGTGTAGACGAATCCATTACACTACCTTTTAGGTGATTAATGTATTTTATTTTTAGTGTTATATTAAAAATATAAAAATTATCAACATATCAAAATATTTTTTTTTAAAAAATTTAATTATATATATATACATATATACACTTTTAGTCCTTTTTCCCCCTCCTCCTTCTCCGCCTCCCTTTCCTTTGTTGTTCAATTCCTTGTCACCAATTTCAAATAAATACTAATCGTACTTGTCAACTCACAGCGTTCATAAGCTTAACTGCCGATTTTTTCTCTTTCTTCTTCTTTCTTAACTCACAGCGCCTCCAACCGGCGTTCATAAGCCAACTGTCCATCCTTTCTCTTCTTCTTCTTCTTCTTCTTCTTCTTCTTCTTCTTCTTCTTCTGTTTTTTTAAACTCACAGCGTTTCCAATCGGCGTTATAAGCTAACTGTCGATTTTTTCTCTTTCTTCTTCTTTTTTAACTTTTTCAACATTTCTTTCCTTCTTCATCCCTTTCTACCGTCTATTAAACGTAACTATTTTTTATATAATTAGTATATGTGTTATATATACGATTATACATATTCTACATTATTTTTATTTATATTTAGATAGTTTTGGATTTGCTCTATCAATTTATTTTGATTAATTTGATAAGACTTAAAAGCATCAGGATGGCGAGTAATTGCCTTATTTAATTGTCTAAATATTTTATTCTGATCGCCACCTTGTTTAATCATTCTTATTATTAGGTCAGAAATTGGGGGCATAAAATCTACCAATTTTAAGGTAACACGAGCAATCCTCAGAAATTCGGACATACTACTCCCGTAAAATATATACACAGGGTAGGTACTATTTTTATGTGGCATCTGCACGATACGATAGGAAATTAATTTCTTTTATCAAACAGTTTATAGATAAATATTTTATCTTCAATTTTTATATCCAAATCAAGAAAAGTAGCTTGTGTTCCCTTATGTTCACAGTTTAATTTTAACTCTTTAGGATATATTAAATGTTTAGTATTTGCAAACTCATCGCTATCATTAATGCAAACAAGGTCGTGAATATATCGCCTACATCCATGATAACTATACGCTCTAGATATATCGTTTTTTATTAATGATGATATATACATATATTCCAGTCTATGTAAATATAGATTTGCCCAAAATGGAGAAGGATCCAAACCCATTGGAATACCTATTGTTTGGAGTAGTACTTTATTTCTTATTTGAAAGTAACTCTCTTTTATAAGGTGACTTATAAGCATTGCCAGACCAGTTTTGGACACACTCGTCTTACCATTTTTAGTTTTACACCAAAAGGCTTTAGATTTTGCAAAGTCTATGTATTTACCTTTTCCTCCTATATATATATATATATATATATATATATATATATATATATATATATATATATATATATATATATATATATAGTCCACTGTACACTTATCAGAGGGAACAGAAATTTGAAGATATGTTTCCCTCTCACAAGTTAGTACAGATAAGAGATAGACAGCCAGTAGGGTAACACCTGAAAAAAAGTTGTTAACTATTTATACAATGAAGGCTACGGAGAAAATAGAGTAAATTAAAACCTAAAATTAAATTTAAAAAACACAAGGTAAATACTAGTAAATTTGCTAACATGATTAGAATTAGTAAAAAATGTCAGATACATTTAAGATAGTTAAAAGAACAGAAACTCAGCTGAAAACATGGGTGAATCTTTTTCATTTCAACAGCCTGTGTCTGGCATTATTTGAAAGACCGGCCACTTTGCAAATGACCCTCACAAGAAAATGATACCATCTACATCTAAGAGGAAGTTGGAGGGAGGTGGGAGGGTGTATGTCAAGGGTGGTAGGAACTTTTTTTCTATCATGTTTGGCTATCCATTTTTTTTCATTTTTGTAAACATTTAGCTACAAGAACGTCGAATTTTACAGCCAGTAGAGAGAGACTAGTTTACTATTTATAAAAGGAAAGGCTACAGAGAAAATAGAGTGAATTGAAACTCAAAATTAAAAATAAAATTTAAAAAAAAAGAAAAACGTTTTAAATGTGGACCCCACTGCATACGGTGGTCAACCACAAAGGTGTGATATCTTGTTCGCGGTGCCGGATTGTAACCACCCAGCTGTGCAGATCGTCGTAGCAATAAAAAAAAATAGATCCAAGTCCCTCTAGGCCGAGATGGCGACGATGATGATGATTACGTCGCCGATCTGGTCGTCTCGTCCAGCTAAAAACACACTTCCACGTTGAAACTGGTTATAGCAGCGAGCGATCACTGGGCGAACAGTTGGCTCTGTGGGGACGAATGATCATTCAAGCAGAACAAAAGGAAAGGAACAATGTTCAACAACTCGGTCTTGGTTGTTTTTTTTGTATAGAAGAGTAATAATTAATAAAATAAAAGAATTGATTTTACATTGGTCAATGGTAGGATTAATGTCTCCCGTGCTGGTAAATGTCTTTTGCAAGGGTTGTTTTTTGTTAAGTTATTTCGCTAGTTCTCTGTGTCTGCGAATGTGCGCGAGAATTCCTTACACAAGTGGTTGTCTAATCACAAGCTTAACGGGCGAAGGCGGTGGTTAGAATTTCGTCCGGTCTGATTCTTCGGTGCACGCCACTTCGGTCTTCCCCGGGCGTCAGTTCAACTCTGGCTCGTGCCTGAAAAAAAAATTTCCTTTTATTGAAGCGACAGTATCTTTTATCTCTCTCTCTCTCTCTCTCTCTCTCTCTCCCTCTCTCTCTCTCTCTCTCTCTCTCTCTCGTTTTATTCAGTCGTACATACCCCTTCGACATCTTACTCTCTGCCTGTATTCCTCTCTCGGGGAGGCGGACGTCTCACTCCTTTTTTCTCACAATAAATGGGATTTCTCCTTAACCCACTGTCATCGTAAACAAACGAGGAGAGGCTCACATAAATCTCTGTCAAGAGTGTTTTGTGTCTTCCTGGTCGTGACATCTTCAAAACAACCGTAAAAGACTTGTGGCTCTAAAAAAAACGCGCCATTCACCCAAACAATAATATCGCGTTATTGATATTTCAGAATTAAAATTGCGATATGGAATTCTCTAATCTCCACGTTCCAGCCGGCAACTGTCTCCCCGTCTCTGGTGGTAATTGATTTTGAATACCTTACACGATTCCGCGAGACTAGCTGGCGTCTCGTTCTGTCATCCGAATAAGTTCATTTCTACGTCAAATATATAGTAGTTTTATATCTCCACTTCGTGTCGTCGCAGAGCCTTCAGTCGGCTTAGCATCATCACCAAGATGCATACTAGCGCGTCACCAGTGTACTCGATCCCATGGGGCCCCGGATACTTTGTCACATAAAAAGCACAAGGTAAATACAAGTAGATTTGCTAACATGATTAAAATTTTGTCGCAAAGTTTGCTCTTATATTGTTTTACAGTGGTTTGGCGGACGTAGTTCAGAACAACCTAGGTGATCAATATTTTTGGCCTTTTTACGCCTTTTTGTTGGACTGTCTTTGGAAGCTGATTTTTATGGCCCCAATTTGAGTCATTGTTGTTGAAGTGAATTCGTGTTGGTTTCTGTTTTCTGTATTTAATACGCCGATATGATAAAATATTAGGATGTCAATTTCTTTCCTTTAACAATATGGAATGTTTATCCCGAGGAAAATCCGAATATTTGGAAGGCGATAAACATTCTTATAAGGATGGTAAGTGTTTATTAAATAAATTATCGATCATTTGATTTAGACAGCAATCAGTTACTTGTAAATCGATCTTTTTTCTTGATAATCTAAGTCCAAGAATTATCTTTGTAAAATTCGCATAGCACGTATTTTAAATTCAGCTGAGGTCAACAAGTGCCCCTTTTAAATGAAACTGTATTCATTGTTCAGTTTATATATTTAAAGCATTCATGATTTTATCGCCAGAGAAAAGATTTGATATAACGATTTCTGATTAATTATTAAAACTAAAACATCTAAATCCATGTTACTCTATATGATTTATGTGACTAAAAAATGAATTTGAGTTATCTTTATTTTTTGTTGGGGTGGGGAAGGGGAGAAGTGATTCTGGTCAATGATATCATCACTAGTAAGTAATACACTAAGTTTTAAATGTATCGATTTTTGGTTCAATATTGATAGAAAATCAGCAGTATGGCGAGGGGTAGAAGCACATGAACTATAATACTTGTGGATTTTTTTCAGCAAATACAAAAATAACACTTAAAAGATATGCTCTTCATCAAAGCCCGATTTGGCAAAATACAAAATAAAATATTTTTATTTATTTTTAATACAAACAAAAACCCTGATACAAGTTTCGCCATTATTTGACAGATAAAATCTCGTTACAAACACGATTTGTTTTGTAAATTTTGATTTTAATATAAACTTGTACTAGAAAATAGGTGCTTCTACAGAAATTGAACCAAACCAAACCGACTTTTGCCGAATTAAACATAAAACTTAGCGTACGGTTAGGGTTAAAAATAAAAATTTTAAAAACAGTTCGGTTCAAATTCTGTAGAAGCACAAAAAATATGCGCTTAACATCCAAGTTGTTGATTACTATTATGGCCGGGGTGGGAGTGTTGTTAATGGCGGGAGATTCGAAGGAAGAACAAAGGATTCTGGATATTAACCACCGTGGCGAAGGATGCCAGACAAATGGTTTTGCGATAATGAATCTCCCGGCCATAGATAGTGTGATAGATGCCTTTGTAAAGGCACGTAATCTCACTGTTAGGATTCCACCATCGGACCACGTGTAGATTAAATAAAACAGTTAAGACAAACAAAGAAGAAAGGAAGAAAACATTATTATTAAAAACTTATATTAAAAACGAAAGCGAAGGAAAGATGAAGCTAAACAACATATAGTCATGTTATAAAAGTTAATAAAAAGGAAAACATTTATATTAACAAAACAATTTATTTATTTAATATTTTATAAGCGATATATATACGAGTGAGATGAATGTATTTTTGTGCGGCAATTTGTGAAAGGTGAATGTGCGAAGAAATGTTTGTCAAATTGAAAGATTTTAGAATGTTCGTCAAATTGAAAGATTATAGAATGTTCATCAAATTGAAAGATTATAGAATGTTCGTCAAATTGAAAGATTACCTTTTCTTCTTCCTCCCTCCCCACACAGCTCGTTCGAGCTGGTGGGGGGTCGTTTGTCAACGAGCGTTCTTTTTGTGCGTTCGTTCGTCTCAGAACGCTGAGGGAAAAAGAGAATGAGGAAGGGACGCGTGTTCTTTTATTGACCCCAAATGACGCGTGGTCAAGTTGGTCAGTCAGTATCTTATTGGCCGAAATCCTTTGGCCAACGTGATTCTGCGAGATTTCACGAGTTTCTCCACTTCATAGACGAAGAAGGGTTAAACAAAGAAAGAAAGAAAGAAAGAAAGAGAGTACCTAATTGTGGTGTTCACCACACTACACAGGACAAATGTTAAAATAATTAGAATTTAATTTCGATATAATAATTTTAAAAAAATCTTTTAAAGTATAATTTATTTTTGTTTTCATTGTTTTAGTTAGACATCCTTTTTATGGTAGTAAAACACATGATCATTTCAAAAGAAAAATACCGGTTGTTTCTTTTTGGTTTCTTTTTCTTCATTTTATGCTAACAAGAATTCTTTAAAAAAATATATTTTACATTATTTAAAGAGGTTCGATTTTTGCTAAAAGAACATCAAATTATTCTTTTTTTTTTACTAATGAGTCACCACTTATCAAGGCCAAAAGCCATTCAAGAGTAAGGGTTCATGAGATGGGTGGATTGAAAGATGAATAATATTATGAGAGGATTGAAAACGATGAATGGAATGAAGAAAATTTGATTACTTAGTTGTAAAAATGGTTAATGACAACATTTGTTGACATTGGATTTGAAGACGTAATGTGTTCCACAGACGAGAAGTCATTGGAAAGAAACTCTGTTCATGGAAATTCTGTCTGACCCTAGGCACGCATAGGAAGAAAGGAACTCTTTTTACAATTGTGGAAATAAGACGGGTTCTTGCTATGAATGTCTTACAAGGAGGAACCAGAGATTGGAGCTCAGTCAAGCACATTCCATGGACCGATAGAGTAGAGAAAGACTAGCAACATTTTATGTTAGAAATGGGCTGTAGAGAATAAGATATCACCATCCACTAGATTTTTAACTGTGTCGTGGCCAACGTAATATAGTAAACTAGTTTACTATTACGATGGCCACGATTCTGGCAACGCAAGAAAGGGTGCTCTATTTCAGTCACTTAAATTATTTAGAGGGAAACGGGTGTTGACATTACTTCTATTTATTTTTATTTATACGAAAAAAAAGTTAATTAAACTAGGAAAAATATAGTCACCATATTTATACACAAACCGAGAAAGGCTAGCTAAGGAAGAACGATAATCCAAGTTCATAATTTTCTAGTTATTAAAGGACAGGGTTATGAACTTTAGTTATCGCCCCTCCCCAGCCGTTCCCTCGACCTTGTTCATAAAAGATGGCGACTATATATTATTTTTTTTTTTTTTACTAAAACATAGTTGAAGTAAAAATAAATTGTTTTGGGAATAATGTTGAGACCCGCTTCACCTCAAATAATTTTGGTGAATGAAATAGGAATTAACCCAGAAATTCCTTCTCACCTTTACAAATAAAAACAATCAATATTGTTTGATATATATTGTTGCACACACAGGCTTCCATACCTTTCTTTTTAAGTTATTTGTATATTAGTAAAAAGAATTGTTAGAAAAATTATGCAATTAATAGAATGCTATTCTGCCAATGGTTTATTTTTTATGAATGAATAAAAATTAAATCAATCCAAAATCTAAAAATCAACATAACATCAATCCATAGTAATCGATAATTCCTGTCATGACATTTTAATCTTTCTTCACAATTGTTGTCGGGGAGAAAATACGTTCAAACTTGAAAAAAAAAAAGAAGCTTTTTTTTTTATTCTTCGGGATAATATTGATTACGCACGACATTTTCAGATTATAAAAGACAAAAGGGTTGGTTGTTTTGTTTTACGGCATAGCAACCCTTTTCGTGTTATAAAGGTAAAATTAACAAAACAAAAAACAAAAAACACATACCTGTTTAATGTTATGTTTATGGGGGTAGGTTTGTTACTTACCAAATTGTTATAAAACTATAACTAATTGCTTTGAAGTGAATGTTGTTTTAATCTCTACGGATAAAAGTGATCGGATATAAATAGCTTCCAATTGCTAACATTTTAAGGGCCATTTCAGCGATTGTGCAGTATAGTTAAAAAAAAAAGTGGGGCTAAAAAGCAAAAATAAATAAATAAATAAACAACAAAAAACTACATCAATTTAGTATTACGTATTCATAGAAAAAAACAACACTTTTTAAATTAGTACAATTGTACTAATTTAAAAAGTGTTTATTTTTTTACTACGTACATCGGCCCACTTCCACTATGCCGGTATGATAAAAAAATTAAAGTTTTTCGGTGAGTTACAAAAACAATTTATCCAAAACATTAAAATATTTATAAAAATGTTTTCCGCAAACAATTCTTGTGTTTTCTAAATTTCTTTAATTGTTTTTAAATAAATTACTTCTATAGAAATCACTTAAAGACTTATCATTGGACCTAGTTCAAGCAACTACGTCCAACTAAGTTGATTCCTGTTTTTTGTGACTACCGGCTATCCAATAAAATCTAATGAGCCATGCCGCCATTTTGGAAACAAGCCGATAATACTAGCATATTTACTAATTTAAAAAGTGTTTTTGTTCATATTTAAGACGTAATGCTAAACTGATTTTAATTCCAATACATTCAGCATGTCATTTTTTTTTAAATATATACAATTTTTGAGCTACTGAGTATCGCCTTTCTGAAAAACTTCAGTGTCACGTTTGCTTTTTCACGTGTGTTTACTGATTGTAAAGGGGTTTAATGGCACGGTAAGCCTAAGTTCGATCGTGTTTCCCAATCGGATTACCGTGATTAGAATGGCTGATATAAAATGAAGAAACCAAAATGCATTCTGGTGGGTGTAATTTCATAATTTTTGGTAAAAAAAAATTAGATCCTACGATCTTTAGGCGAGTACGTGTGAACAGTGAACAGTGAACAGTAACACCTTTAAAACGATAAACAGTATTTCTGGGAGGGGCAACTAATATAAAAAAAGAACCGATTTGGTTGTTAAAGTTCTTAGGTCTGGTAAAAAAGCAAAACTGCTTTTATTCCAACGGTTATTCCACAGAAAGTCTGGTCTATCCGTAAAAGAAAGCTTCTTGAAAAATAAAAGTCTATTACTCCACCAACTGCCACCTTCATCTCTTTCTCTCTGCACTTCACTCTGCTCACTGAGCAACATGCCTTTATTTATCTTAACAATATTTACATATATATATATATATATATATATATATATATATATATATATATAAACTGTAAGGCCAAAATGGGTATGGAGGGAAAGTGGGGGTCGGGGTCGTCCACTGGTCTATCCTACAAACTAGTTCCAATCACCACAATACCACATTTACTCTGTGGACTAATCTACTTAAAATATCCCCGTGTGGTTTCATGATTTTTATTTACAAAATATATTTACATGGTTTGATGATGATGGGAGTGGAAAATAAATAAGCCTTAAAAAATAACGCCAAAATAAATTAAAATAAAAGGGATATAAAAATACAGAACAAAATAAAATGCTAATTATTGTAATTTAGTAAGACCCTCCCAACTTATCTAAGGTATGAACTTCTCGCTGTCTTCCGGAATAATCACCGAACGCAAGAGAGTCAATCCCTAAGTGGGAGTGGGCGTTGCCTAAGGGACAAAAGAAATACAGGGTAGGGGTTTTAAGGGGTGTGCGGTGTCCTCCAGGATAAATATCATTAGGGCGGGTCAGGGATAAAGTAAATCGGGGAGCGGGCATCCTGGAAGAGTTCTGACACCTAAAATAAAGATAGGGGGACACGACTCATTTGTACTACTAGCTAGAGGGCCTGATCCAACACTTAGATATTCGTGACAAAAATGGTCAGAAAGAAAGACGTACGGTCAGCGGGTGCCATGCTTAGGCAAGGAACATGAACTCAATTCTATTCCGTACGAACACGCATAAACTAGCGGTGTGTATCCACCTACTTCTAAACAGTGAGAAAGACAACCTCCTTCTATGACATTTAATTTTGATTTTAAACTTATGCTTAAAATACGAAATCAAATCGTAATGAAAAGGCGGCGCCCCCCACTCCCTATGTGTAAGCGTGAAGACAACACTACAAGTCTAGCTACGGCTAAAATCGCAAGAAACACCATTCGTTTCTCCCTGGGCCACAATGGGTCCATCTTGAAGACAACGGATGCTAAATCCAGGCACGTCACCCGCTCGGCAACGATGCGAGCCGTCGCCTCGTTGACATACGCCCAGTATTCACGAAGCTTGGAACAGTTGAAAAAGGCGTGCTCAACCGTTTCAATTTCATCTTCCTCGCAACGTGGACAAAAAAGAGTTCATGTCCAAACCAATACTGAAGCGTATGCCATTAAGGAGTACTACATTTCGAACCAATCGCCAATTCCACTGAGAGCGAAACTCCTCCTCCGACAATCCAAGCCGCTCCTCAAATGGATTCAAAGCGGTCCCCTCCACTAACTCCCGAGATAGTGTTTTCCTAGACCCCCAACCCCCAACCCCAGGACGTTGAGTACAGACCTGTCTAGGGATTAGCGCTTCTTCTCCCACAGAAGCGAAAAAGCGTACGCGTCATAGTCGCCAAGCGGTTTGCAGGCAGAGGTAGTACAGCCAATCGGTAAAGGATAAGAGGAAAGACGTACGTAGCGCACATTTCAGCTCGACCTTTAAGGGAAAGCCCCCTTCGAAGCCAAATCCTTACAGATGCTTCGACCTTAGACTGTACTTCCGACCAATTCTTTTCAAGCTGGAGACCCAATCCTAACCACACGCCCAGGATCCGAACCGAGTCATCGGACCAGTTGAAAAGGCCATGCAGCGCAGGCGCACCACTTCAGGCAGTAAACCTTAGACCATTGGATTTGCTATGGTTGATCACGGCCCCTGTAACACCTTCATACCTTTTGAGTGCCTTAGTTTCCGTGGATATGTCTCGACAGCTCGAGACGAACACTGTAACATCATCGGCATACGCGGAGACCCTTGTTCGCGCATCACTAGGTAGAGCAATACCGCGTAGGGCCAGTTCAGTCTCCCCTTGCCTCAGCTTACGAAGGAAGGGCTCCAACGCAAGAATGTAGAGGAGAGGAGACAACAGACGTACTGACCGAGAAACAGCAAACGATTTCGATCGCATCCCGTTTATCTGCACCATCGGGCGGTGATACAGCATAGAGATCCATCAGAAGTCCGGTGTAAAACCTGGGGCCTCTAAAACAGATCCCAAGAACCGATGGTCGACTCTATCAAAAGCTTTGGACTGATCTAAATTGATCAGCGCAGCTTCGGTGTCGTCTTCTAACTCCTCTAAGATCGTGCGTATCAGATGCAAGTTGTTCTGAATCGATCTCCATTTCACAGCATAATTCTGCTCAGGTTCAACCAATTCACCAATAACAGCCTGCAACCGATTGGCAAGAACTCTGGTCAGAATCTTTAAATCTGTATATAACAGAGTTATGGGCTTATAGTCATCTAAACCTCCCAACATGCACTACCTTTTTCTCTTGCAATGTGATCACTCCCCTGGTGACTTGACCAGAGATAGAACCATGTTGAAACCAGTGGTTGAACACAATCGTCAGAATAGGTACGAAGATGTGCGACAGCCTCAAGAACAATTCATAGGGCAAACCATCAAGTTCCGGAGATTTGTCGTAGCCGATCTGCTTCAACGCAGCCAGGACCTCACATTCCGTAACTCGCCCATCACAACTAGCCGCTCGATCCGCTTCCAGGAAGGGAGGGGACCAGATAAATAGTTGGCAAACTCCACGACGCAGAGTCCTGACAGTTGGGTGAAGCGATCTGCGAAATATTCCCGAAATTCCTTCACAAATTTCCCGAGCCGATACAAGGGTGTGTCCTTCTGGGCTTTGAATTTGACGAATATATCCGTCCGAATTGCGACGTAGTGAAGCTCTACGCTCTGCAGCGTCAACATTCACGGCTTTGTTGGTTTCTAACCTAGCACTGACTACTTGACCTTCATACCGCTCGTTAGCCGCACGTTTCAGGTCCCCCTTAGCTAAGTTTATGCCTAGGGAATCCCCCTTCCACCGCCCGGGCCAGCTTATTTTGTAAACGCTTTTCCGTTTCAGCCTTATTTAAGGCGGGGCGTTGGCTATATTTGACAGAAAAGCGCCTAATGCCACATTTGGTGTTAACCCACCACTTACTCCCGGTTACCGCCCCCAGTAATCCCTTTTGAGAATTAAGTGTTAGCATGTTCCGGAAGTTATGTATCTCAAGTAAGGAGGTATTTAACTTCCAGTACCTTATGGATTCTATATTCTATTCCCAAACTGGCCACAAGTAATTTGTGGTCAGAATGACCTAACCAGTGGAACATGGGACAAGAGATATAATCTACTTTGCCTCTTCTCACTAACAACCGATCCAAGTAAGTACTTTGAGCGGTAGACCTGCTAGAAAGCCACGTCCACCACTCCCACCCCGGGTGATCGACACGAAACCTGTCGACCAGATCACATTCAGTCATCAGATCAGACAGACTAGTCTCACCCACCTTATCTATTTTGGGATCAAAGATAGCATTCCAATTTCCAAGTAAAAATAACTGCTCTGAACCACCGAGGAACCTATACAACCCCCAGAAAAAGAGAGCCCTCTCCCGTGCAATATTGGGCGCATAAACCGCAATGATTCAAAATGCGCCACTTTTCACGGCAACATCGACCACGACCAGTCTGTCATCAGTATCCGCGTGAACAACGTTTACCCTTACGGACAGGGTGCGTCTTACCAACAAGGAAACTCCCATAGCACAACGGTCACCGAATGCTGAAAAAAACATCGAAATGCTTCGACAGCAGTCGGTGATTGTCGATCGAATCATAGTGAGTTTCCTGTAACGCAGCCACATCTAAGTCA
>OY744521.1:56123279-56188279 GCA_963556195.1 Sepiola atlantica
TCTATAATATGCAGTGGAAGAATATGTTCGTTTATGTTGCTATCTGTGTCTATCTGTGGCTCAAGTGATATCATACTAACCAGTAGCGGTAAACTAGAAATATTAGTATTGCTTGTCAACAAGACGACAAACTTTTTTCCAAGTGACTTTAAATATAAAAGTTGTAGATAGGTTGGAAAGCGATGAAAAATTATGCCGCCAGTGTTGACGGGAAGTAGACGTCTATAGTATATGTCTATATCTATGTTGTACATGTCTATATCTATGTCTATATCTATGTTGTACATGTCTATATCTATGTCTATATCTATGTCTATATCTATGTTGTATATGTCTATATCTTTGTCTATATCTATGTTGTATATGTCTATATCTATGTCTATATCTATGTTGTATATGTCTATATCTATGTCTATATCTATATTGTATATGTCTATATCTATGTCTATATCTATGTCGTATATGTCTATATGTATGTTGTATATGTCTATATCTATGTTTATATCTATGGTGTATATGTCTATATGTATGTAGGCAAACGCTTTGATATCAGAAGTAAATATATCAGCAAGTGGCAAATGAAACAGTACACGCCATTATGTAAATGGCTATCGGTGCGTCGACAGTCTTAACTACATAAATGCTTCTGTTGATTAAATAGACAAACACGCTTTCCACTTGAACACGATTTATTAGCATAAATGTATATCTAGCCGCATGAATATTTATGTCCTAATATAAACGGACACCACAATCAATACACATCATTACTTACGTATATAAGTAAGAGAGAAAGAAAAGGTAATTGGTCACACGGTTTGTGGGTTATTAGTGGATTGCGTTATGGAATTGGGTATGCCGAGTTCAAATCATATTGCAGCCAGTAACACTCAAATGGAGCTGAGGAAGGTATAGAACCACACCACGGAACTAAGCTATGTATACTTCGATATGAAGACTTACTTGAGACGGTCTGATCAGCTGATGAGGTGACGAAGAGATGAAATTCCTCTTTCTCTTGGAATGTGCACGCCTGGTAGCGATTCTAAATAGGACTAACTGTTTGTAGACGGATCGTTGGTTCTCAAATTGAATATTTTGGCATATATATAATATTAAATTATTAATACCTGCAGACGCTAGCTCTCATCAGTACAGGAAAGTAACAATTTCAGTCGGTCGGGAGGCGCGAACTCGGTTCACAGACTCAGAATCTGCAAGCAGTTGCCATATCCACTCGGCCAACGGAAACTGTTACGTACAATATTTCCTGAAATACTTCACCCCCCCCCCCCCACATCTAATGTCATTCCAGTTTGACTTTTTGGTTTGAACGCCGAATTGGTATAGGACCACAATGGGAAATAGATAATATTTATTTCCTGTAAAGCTGGTTCTCTCCTCCTTATGAACCAGTGTAATTAATAAGAAACTTCTTCTCCTCCCTCATATCTCACATGTACTCATGCACTTGTCTGTGCAGTGCTGTTAGTATAGTCTCAACTATAGTTTTATTCTATTACATCCCTTATTTCCTGGTCACCCCTGACCCTTCTCCTATAATCATTTATTATGAGGTGTTTTTCTCCCCCTAAAAATGATCTTTGTCCATACCTTCCCATGTGCTCTTCCTTCTCCCCTCTTGCCCTACACATCTTCTTGCAGGATGTTTTCTTAATAAACCTTTATAAAAGGAGCCTTGATAATATTCAACCGTCGTTTTCTAAACTTATTTTTGTTTCTATTTTATTTATATTTTTTATGTTGTTTTTAATTCTTACTTTTATTTTATTTATTTTATTCTATTTTAATATCAATTATTTCTTTTATATTTATCTTGTATTTTCATTTTGTATTTCTAATTTTTATTATCATCTCCTTATTGTTACTTTTGTTTTTATCTTTATTTTTTAATTTTACCTTTATTTTTTACTTTTACTTTTATTCTATATTATTAGTTTACTATTTTATTCTTTTTTTTTATTTATTTATAATTTTATAAACTTTTTTATATATTTTAATATATCTTTTTTATTCTTTTATATTTTTTATTATTATACTTACTTTTATTTTTATTTAATTTTAATTTATTCTATTTTACTTTATTTTAATTTTATTTTTATTTTTATTTTAATTTTTTATTTTTTATCCTTTTATTTTTATTTTATATTTGTCATCCTATTATTTTTTTCCTTTTTATATTTTATAATTTTTTATATTTTATATTATATTTTATTTTATTTCTATTCTTATTATTTTTTTTAATAATTTTAAAAATGTTTTATTATTATTATTTTCATCATTTTATCTTTCTATTTTTATTTTATATTTGTAACTTATTCCTTTTTCTAATATTTGTCTCCGTGGCTCCTCCTCTCAATAGATGTTCCTCTACGACGAGCTTGTTATTTTTTCGTTGAGTTTCTGTAAGACGTGGTGCTAAAGGCGCTTATGAACAGACGTTTTTGAGTAGCTTTGTTAATTTTAAAAATAAAATAAAGTATTTCCAGAATGTTTTGGAAACGACCGTACGTCATACTAGACTTGATGTTCTAATTTTTGGAACAATTGTAATGTTCTAATTCATTAAATCCTCTTTATATATATATATATATATATATATATATATATATATAGAGAGAGAGAGAGAGAGAGAGAGAGAGATCTTAACATACTACTGCCTATAATTACGTTAAAGCCTTAGATTTTAACGCCCATCTCGTTCCGCTTCTAAACGAACTCGCTTCAACTTCTAGCATGCTAATCGATCACGTGATCATTCACTTTCGTTTTCTGTCTTTCACTTACGTGTTCCCATGCATATCATCTTTGAACATCTGATCTCCTTTCGTTTTACTTCCGATGTCCGTCTTCTGAAAAGCGTGCGGTGACTTGTTTCTCGTGCACCGAATACAACATCGATAAAATTGGAACTTCTGTTCAATTAACCGCATATAATTACTCGATTCGTAAATGAATGAGTAATAATGTTACGACATTGAATAACATTAAAATAAGGGATAAATTAATATCATACTTAAGTAAATGTATATATGAGGTTTAAAAAATTAAATGAAAAAAAGATAATAAAATATGCCTTTAATATATTATAAAAACCCATATATTGTGGAAATCTTTTTAAAACAAATAATTAAAACTGGTATTTAACGACATGTATCTTTTAAATAATATCCCGATGTTTTGGTTACAGACAGACATTCACATAATCTCTAACAAAGCAAGATGAAGTAGTTCTACTCGGACCGGAGGGTGGATGATAATATTTTTCTAGTAACAATAGAATTAAGAGTTTTAAAACAGGGGGGGGGGGAGTATTTTTGTTACTCCTATAGCGGGCAAACGAAAGCAAGAACGCTGATTTGTATTTCGCAATTGGATAACTTAAAAGGGTAGATATGCCGTAGAACAAACAAACCAATATAGATTAAACAAAACCTCCTCCAGTTAAAGAACAATAAAATATCAATACCATTGTCACTATCTACCTACTAATCTACTTATGTTCCTATCTACGTAATACTGTACCCTGGTTCAAATAAAAATCCCTACCAAACTAATACATGTTACCTTAATGGGCCTTACCACGAACAAAAATGATTAGTTTTGACAAACATAATTGTCTTATATTTAATATGAAAGGTGAAAACAAAATGAAGGTCGAGAAGAATTGAAATCAGAAATTCGTTTATATCATTTATTAATTTATTTCATATCTTTTGGGAATTTCTTGTTTTAAGCAACAACCTTAAGTCAACTTACAAAAAATCTTACAGCATATACAATATCAATATACCATTCAAATTCTTCTATATGTATCATTAGATAACCCCAAAAATGTCAGTGTGAATTCATTTTTTACCATTATTTCGCAATTAATCTTAACATTCAGGTATTAATAATGACAATGCGAAATGTAATTTCTGCGAAATGCTTTTGCGTTACCAATGTCGGAAGGAACTTATATTTTTGTCACTATCCGTTATTCCGTTATAAGGTTAATCCGTTAGTTCATTAGTTCGTTATTCTGTAGTTCATTAACCCATTATTCCGTTATACCGTTAATTCGGTAGTCCATTAGTTCGTTATTCCGTTATTCCGTTAATACTTTAATTCTATTAATACGATGATTCTTTTATACCGTTAATTCCTCTGTTTATTATCCTGTTATTCCATTAATCTGTTACTTAATTATTCTGTCATTCTTTTATTCCATTATTCAGTTAATCTATTAGTTCGTTATTCTCTTATTCCGTTATTGCGTTAGTCTTCTGATTTTCTCAAAATCCGTTCCTTATACCTTTCCATGGACACAGAAAACTGGGTGGGCTCGTTAGTTTTTTAGTTTTTTAAATCTGGTTTAAGGAGGTTTAAATGACTCTAAATTCCCCTAAATGGCACTTTACTTTTAAAATTTTGCAAATATCTAAAGTATCCTGCATTCGCTTTTTGCTCAAAATCCATTAAATATTCTGATTAATGATTATTTACATGAAGCAAATGCCGGTGACACCAGCGAAACTCTGGTTTGACTCTTAATAAAACCGACAAATGTTCCCCTCCAAATTGGCAAAAAGTGAACTTTTTTTTATCACATATCTGAATGTACATTTATTAGTCCCCCCCCCCAACAAAATGGGTTCTCAATGATTATTTACATTGTTTAAGTAGTAATCGCAAGGGGCCATATATACTTTATTTGATTAACATATATATTAATAAGCTCTTTATGGAATATGATAGCTTCCTTGAGATTACATCATTTTAACATACTCGCTTTACACCCTCACGGACTGTATTTGTGGCGGGAAAATATTTGATTCTGGCAAATAAATTTCGCCATCAATAAAAAAAAATAAGAAAAAAAACGCGCAAAAAATGGATACCAAAATAATGAAAAATCAGTAACTTTAAAACCAACAAGAAGTTGCTTTATGAATGCTATTTGTTTAAATGATATTAGGCCCATTATCAAAACTGGAACCTGTCTTGCAATGAATCTACAGCGTAAACATATTTAAAATGAAAAATTATTACTTCAACAGACAATCACCGACCGGTGTGTTACGTCACGTGTTTCTGTGAGCATTCCTTGATATTTGTATTTTTCGGTAAGAGACAATTACTTCCAAAATTGAGTCCTTTCGATAATCTTTCAAATTATCTTCCCTTGATTGCTTTTGTGTTTTATGGAGTGTTTCATTGGCAGCCATTGACGTCGGTTAGTCTTGAGAAAAGTAAACATTTCTAAACTGATCCCCCCTCCTATTTCAACATGAAACTGACCTTCAAAGACAAACAAAAACGGACACAAAGTTTAAATGCACTACTGTACAAGTACAAATTATTTCTTTTTTCTGTTTTTTTTTGTCTAAACATGGCGATTCTGTGTGTGTATTTAGACTCAAAAACTTTATTTACTTCTCCCTCTCTTTCTCTCTCTTTTTCTCTTTTTCTCCCCCCCCCCTCTCTCTCTCTCTCTCTGTTCGCCTCGATTCTCGGTTTCATTTTTGTTTAATTTTATATTCAATATGACCAGATGTTGCGCTCAAAACTTCTCTTACCGTTAATATTTGTTGAGCTGAAGACAAGCCATTCCAAGGTCGAGTAGCGTCTGTTGCACAAGACAAGCAGTCATAGGTTTCTTTACTATATTCTACCCATAACAAGTCTGCTTTAGTGAATGGAGGTTGGTTGGCTACTATTGTTTCAAATCTACATTAAGTCTTGTGCCTTGCATCGAACGCCAACTTTAAGTGCGTAAAATATACATTTGTGCATACACATATTTGTATTATATAGACCAAACTATTCGAGCTAAAGTCTCGACGATTGTTAACATTTAACATGTTTTATGATGTTTGTCAACATACTTTTTAGAAATATTTTTAGGTTATCTTGTTTGAAATGTAAGTTAATTTATCCTTATTATACCTTTTATATAAGTCCTAAAATAAAAACTCACTTAGTTTATTTAAACATATGCCTTTTGTTTATTCCTGCTTAAAGATATTCATCTATATTATTTTTGAACATAATATTTAATTTATCCGGTTGCATTGTGTTATTTTATGGATGTCTAACTACATTCTTATGAGTTATTAGGGGAGATAATTCCATTGGTTGTAATAATGCAGGTATCGCCTTTAGAGTTGTTGATATATCTCGGTTAGGCTTTTACGTAAGATAGTTAATACATCTCCAATAAAACTTTCAAGTCCTTTGATATGAATTTTAAATAGTTAGTTCCTACCTGCTCTCTATCCATAGATTTATTCAATCTTATAACGGTAATTATTTATATGTTTATTATCTTTAAATCATTTTCACATTTTAATTTTCGTGTGGATCAATAGTGAATCGGTTCTTATCTAGATATTAACATATTTATTTATTATGTAACACGTACTTTTAAATAAATTAAAACATCATCTAAAATCATTAGCCTCCTAATTATGTTAATATATGTGTACCTATATTACCATAAAAGTGTTTTATGAGAGAAAATGGCTATTATTAGACTTTTTAATTTTCGATTCTTAATAATTTAATTTAAAAGTCCTTGCATTTTCGTATCTTTATATTTTCAAATAATTTACTTTTAACTTACCCATAATTCCATTATATATATATATATATATATATATATATATATATATATATATATATATATATATATATATAGAGAGAGAGAGAGAGAGAGAGAGAGAGAGAGAGAGAGAGAGAGAGAGAGAGAGAGGGAGAGACGCTTTTTTTGGTTGGTTCAGAGTTTTGATTTGTACTTGTATAGTGCTCGATGCCTTCTCAGGCGGAGCTTAATATAACTTCAAAAGATAATTTGTTTTTTAATATATCGTAACCATGGTTTCACTCGAGGCACTAAACGAAAAATAATTTATATTCACAGAGATTTTAAAGTCCCAGCACCAAATTACACAGTGTTCACTTGAGTGCAATAGTTTTCCCATCTTCCAATTTTCTTCTATGCCCCCTTCCAGATAGATTCTTCTGGGATACAATGCAGATGCCTTCTTGACGATCCACTTGTGCTTAAGGAAAAGAAAATTGTCATATGGTACAATATAAGGTGAATAGAGAGGTTCATCAAGTATGACGATGTTCTTCTCGGTCAGGAACTGCCGAATACTCAGCGTGGTAACAAAGAGATTTAAACACCTCTAAAACCAAGCCTTACCTTCACCCACTGAACTGTAATATCCCTTTTATTATTGTAAAACTTTTACAGCAAGAAATCGTCTTCCTGCCACCATTATAAATAGATTAGTTTCGTTCTCTGTGTTATGTCTAACACAAGACAGAATTTCCATGAACAGAGTTTCTTTCTAAGAACGTCCCATTTGTGAAACACGTTGTCACAAGATTGCTTCCCTGGGCTACAACATGGTCATTTTCAATTAGCTGTCATAAACTGCCCCCCATAAGTTATCACATTTTATTCATTCCGTTATTTATTTTGAATCATCTTATGACCATTCAACTGCCAATCTATCAATCTCATCACCCGTTATCATCACCCCTTATCTTCACCTTATCTTCACATTATCTTCACATTATCTTCGAATGGATGCTAACCTTTATAAGAGGCGACTCGTTAGTAAGAAACAATAACAAATAAATAAATAAAATAAAACATGTGAAAAATTAATGGTTGTAGAATGCTGAGATTACGGTTGCAAATTGCCAACATATCGTTATATGATAACAACAGCCAATAGCTAACATTTTATTCAAGCCCAAGGGAATTAGTTTCATCGAAATCTTTTTTTGATTTTTCCTATTTTTCATTAAATGTTTTGGGTTCTGTTTTAGTCGTCTTCGTCATCGTCGTCGTCTTCGTCATCAATAACACCACCGCCACCACCACCACCACCACCACCAACAACAACAACAACAACAACAACAACAACAACTGTAATAACAATAACCAAGACGAGGAAACACTTTCACAATTGTAGTGAGAATACTGAAAATTCCCTAAAACACAGACAGATAAAACAACACAAAAAATACAAACAAGGTCCCCTGTGATGCAAATAAAAATAAACAAAAAACAAGCAAAAACAAAACGGTTAAAGAAAAATGTTATGTCATAAATGTACCTTGTGCCAGACTTGAAACTTAAATCGGGAACTAGACAAGCGTGGCCGTCACCGAGGTCAAATGTCAAAAGTGAGACTATGATGAGCGGATCAATAAAGAGTTTTCATGAATTAAAATATGCGTTGGATTCATTGTCGATATAAAGGGGTAGTTTTTGCGAGACAGTCAACGAAAGATAGAATAAGGATAAGTAAAAATGTACAGCTTACAAATGTTACTCGTAAGAGAGAGGGAGAGAGAGAAGATAGGTTCAGAAGCAGCTTTGTCTCTCCCCCCCTCTTATTATCTCTTTCTCTCTTTCACTCTCTATTTCCACACAATTGAGACTGTATCATTAATATATAAATAGCAGGGCTATCCGGCGTTACCCGAACATAAATAGACCTTTGTGTACTACTGATCCCCTATATTACCATATTTATTATTAAGTTTCGATTTTTATAATTGTCAATTTTAATTGGTTATGGAGAAATAACTTTAAATCAATTCATATACTTCGTTCACTTAATTTATAATGTTCAATTTTGATTAATTATGGATAAGTAACTTTAAAAGCATTTATATAATTATTTCCCTTGATTTCGTGAATGAAAGAAAACATTTCTGCCACCAAAGTCACGAATTTAGATCCTGGTGACCCCAAGCGAATGAATATTACAGTAAATGTTTTTTACCATAACATGCTCGAGGTGATACTGAACTAGAATATGTAATGTTTATAAGTGTATCTTTTCTAGTTTCTGGGTTTCAGCTGTGCATGACAGACAGGTAGGGAGGACAACTTTCCTTTATCTCTCTTTATATATATATATATATATATATATATATATATATATATATATATATATATATATATATATATATGACTTGCATTATAATTTATTAGATTATTAACAAGCAATAAGGTCTCCAAGAACTCCAATATAATGTGCATTGAACACCGCTCAACTGATCACTGTAACTAGTAAATTAAAATAGACATGAGTCCATCAAATAAGAAAGTACGAAATGTGAGAGATAGGTAGTTTACCTATGTAAACTTTTCATATTTATCTTCCGATAAATGCCTTTGATGGGTCTCCATCAGAGAAAGAAACGTTTAATGCACCCGCAGTTTCTCCTTTGATACAAAGGTCATTTATATCAATGTGGACAGGAGTGGTCAAGTAAGAATAAAGTCAAGTCGAGCGGTAAAGATGAAAGACTCTAGGTCTTTACTGACAAAGATCGCCTGTCCTGGGTGGGTGGCTCAGGTCGCATTGATTATGACCCAACTTTTGTTTTCGGTCCCTCGGTTTTGTTAGGGCGAATTTTGATTCGTTTTTGGCTTATATTACATTTGTCCGCCGCTCGGTGAATCTGTGTCCATCCTGATCCGCTTCGCCAACTGAAGCTGCAACTTTCTCTTGATAAAGCCGTAAATTATGTTAATCTTGTATCAGGACGCCATAAAAATGTCCGCCTGTGTAAATCAAAAATGGGCAACAGTAACAACAGTTCAGCACCTAATCCATTGTATCTACATGATTTGAGAGCAGTGACCTCCAACCTTTTTGGATCCACGAACCGATTTCATGCAACGCAATTTTTTCACTCAAGAAGAAGAGGCGGGTGGCAGTGGTTTCAGCCATAGAACTAAAACCGCAATAAAGGGTATATAGTATATAATGTAATTATTAACTTAATTATCACACCTATACCCTACCAAAACTCTTGCTAATTATCTTGTAACCTTATCTATTTCTCATGCACACATGATGACGTCATCAAAGTGATGCCGCCATCCATTTAAACAAAAATTTGGATAACCGGGTTAAGTAGATGACGTTACAAAATAATGACGTCATCCGTAAAATAAGAGAGAGTGAGAGAAAGAGAGAGAGAGAGAGAGAGAGAGAGAGAGAGAGAGAGAGAGAGAATTCATATAGGAGACGCATGAGCTATTGGGTAACGGATGATTAATAGACGAACGTTTAGAAACCCACGAGGTATTGTTTATAACTAACTGTGATTCAACTCAGCATTATGCATAATCAGTAAGTGTGAGGGACTTACACAGGAAGCGATAAGACTGAAGTAACTGTTGAATTGAAAACAATCTATCATCCTCCGCTCTATATTAAATACCAGTCTGTATACATAAATATAACTATTTCCATCCCGTCACGCAAAAGTTAGCAAGTAAACCACGTGCCTTTAATAGCCCCCAGACGAACCTATTTCAAGTGGCAAGAGGAAGCGAGAAAGCAAATAACAATCAGACAACCACCTCAGATTTTAAGAAATAGTGAGTTAAAACACTGGCGAAGCATTTTTTGTTTAGTTATTTATGACGGATGCTGTACATTAGTATAATATATATATATATATATATATATATATATATATATATATATATATATATATATATATATTATTTATTTATTTATACATCAATTCTGTGTACATAAAATTTATGTACGTAAAATTGATTGCTAAAGGTATATGTAAAATAAAAATAATAACACGACCATGCTGTACCCAACTGGGATGCAGTCTCGTGGTATTGCGTTCCACAGACAGACAATTCTTAGTAAAAAAAACTCTGATCATCGAAGTTTCGTTTAGTTTTAAGTAAACAGGGGAAGAAAGGAAAATTATTTACAGTGGTTTTGGCTAGACATGTTTTTGTTGTGAATATTTTACTTGGGGAAGCAGAGATTAGAGCTCAGTTGTATAGCGGCGGAGGGCCGGACAAGGAGGCACCAGGAGGGACGCAGAGAGTAAGAGATAGCCCTAGAGATGTGGGGGGGGGCTAAGGGCGGAAGTGAAAACGACGTCATTTCCGTTGAAGAGTCCCTTGCCCTTTTTAGTTGCTGAAATTCAAACGAGTGAGACGAAAATTGCGTGTTCCCTGCAGACAGCAGGGGGCGTGGGTCGAAAAGCCTGAAAATGGCCTAATTAACAGTCTCTTCCCCCACACACACGCCATGGGTCCTGTCGAAATATATGTGTTTCTGAAATAAAGAGACTTTGAAGCCAAATACAGTCCTCTCTTGTGCCACGTGTGTACATTTACAGCTCAACACGACCCAACGGTACAGCCAACCCGACGAACGGCTGAATAATCAACACAGCAGGGCGAAATCAACCATCACAGCTGCCCTGAGTATTGACGGGAACAGATGAATAGGTATGTAACATCAAGAGCTATTGCTCTAGAAATGAATCCACCGTCAATAGATTTGCTGATCCTGTGTGATATTACAGTCAGCACGTCAGCTATTGACAATACAGTACGAAATCCATATTGTTTGTCACTGAGTAGATTGTTTTGTTGGTGTGGCTGACAACTTCTTGATTTATCTCTGATTCAAACAACTAACTCATGGCGCATAGGAGACTGATTGGTCTTTACTGAGTTTCAGAAAACCAACCTCCAGTATTTTTAAATACTGGGCAAACCCCTGAAGTTTTCCAAGGTGATGGAACGCATTTCTCTTTTAAGCAGCAATTGAACACCTTTTTAAGAATCGGAGCTAGTTCAGGTTGACCACTTTACATTTTATTCCAAATTACATATTTATTCTAAAATATACTTTCCTATCCCTAGAAATATTTACTGTACATCCATAATGATTCCCATTAATACAACAGTACGGAAAACAAAGTAGAAATTGAATCGTTTTCATTATTTTGTGCGGAATGATACTGCTTTACAGCCTAATAATATTCTAGAGCACATTGCATATTGGTAGTAACATTTTTTAGCCAATTTAATTGAAAAAAATAAGAAGACGTGTCTTGTTTTATTTTGTCGACATATTAAGTCCTTTTTAATATGAGATTACTTTTTTATTGTTTATTCTTTTACATAAACCTGCTTGTCACATCGAATTATTTAAAATACCCGAGAAGACGGGAAATCTTCCCACACCATTACTCCACCATCTCAATGCTTAGCCATTTTAAAGACATCTTAGCAATAATTTGTCATTTCATTTTTTATTTGTACATAACCAGGCACCAGTATGAAGGAAAAATCTTGACTTACCTGACCATCTTATTTTCTCCCCTAACCTGCCCATTTTATTCTTTCCCCTAACTTGCCCATTTTATTCTTTCCCCTAACCTGCCCATTTTATTCTTTCCCCTAACCTGCCCATTTTATTCTCTCCCCTAACCTGCCCATTTTATTCTTTCCCCTAACTTGGCCATTATATTCTCTCAAACAATTTCCTCTCAAAATGGCACCACATATTGTTTTGTTGTAATAAAGACTTATTATCTTTCTTTAGATAATTCCATTTTATTGTGGTCTTTCTTCCAGAGAGAGGCATCTAAGCACAAGTTTTTAAGCTTTTTAACAAAGTTTGTAAAAGTTATCCTTTTATCTTTTGTGGTGTGATTGTAAAGTATTATAACTGTTCTCAATTATTAAATTAAAACGGTGCAAGAACGATAATCCGGTTTCTGAAATTCACACTTTAGCTTTTAGTGCTTGGAATGTCTAGAATGTACGGTGGAAGGTGCAGGAAAAGAGATAAGCCACTGAGAAGATGATGTGATAACGTATGTTCCTGAACTTCCAATCATTCAACTGAACAGTGTAATGAGAAACAGAAGGTCTGGGAGACATTTAAGACATGATAATCTGCAATATGCGGGGAAGACTTACACGATTCTTTTAACGCCATTGTAATCTATTGGATTTTCAAAGAATAATTTTTTGCCAAAGTTGAATGGGTCGGGTCTCCCTTGATTAAAATTATGAACTGATTTGCTGTCCCTTGATTAGTCAAAAGTTAATATTTTAAAAAATGGTGCTTCTATAACTGGAGATACATATCAGCCTAAATTTGTTCCATTACAATTTACAGAACAAACCGGAAATGACTAACGGAGTTTACGTTTTAAAAGACGCAAAAATAATGTAAAATGGCAGACAACACTAAAGCATACGACTAAGTTGCTTCTCTGTGATAGTTTGTCTGCTGTTACTTATCCTGAAATACGAAGAAAATAAACACAAACAATTACGTTTTTAGTTGTAGAAAATCTTTCTTGTGTTTATTTATCGTTTTAAAATACAAACGTGTTTTTGTTTCCTTTTCACTTACAATTAATTCAGTTCTTCCCACCGGACTTCAACCACAACCATAATATATATCTGCATTCGTATCCGTCTTCATCCCCTGGTGATTCTGTGTAAACTCCCACGTCAGAGTATCTATGAGTCTCATCTCATATACGTGAGACTGACGTCAACGTTTCTTCCTTTGAATTTCGATACGATATTTTTCCATCAAATTTCTGATAAATTTCTTGACCCACCTATTTGCTGACTAAATTCTTCTTATTTATTGTCCGTTGACTGACGTTATACAAAGAAATCTCAACGCAAAATGACGTTTTTCAAATTCCTTAATAACCCTTCGACCTTTTGTTATGACCTTTCTTCACTCTATGGGTTCATGTTTCGTCACTGCTTTATCCTAAACTATCCGTTGGCCCGACTTACTTTGTTACACTTTGAGAGCAGCGCATTTTATTCTTTGATTATATTCTTTTCGTGGTATATTTTGGACAACCATAATCCATTTTGCTTTTGGTAAAAACTGTTTTCTCAGTGTAGAGTGATTATCTCCACAATAAACAGGAATGTCTGTATGTTTTCACTCCGTTTAGATTGAAACCTGTATGGAATAATTCCTATAATTCTGTTCTCGTGCAATGTTTGCACTAATTTGAATGTTATTTTCGGTCCACCTGGCAATTCGAGCCGAAGTTACTCTATAACTATTAGGTTCTGGAAATAGAAAAAAACATCCATTAAAAATAGAAACATTTTATTTCCTAAGTGCCATTAAAAAGTGGTTGCTTTCTTAGACGCATCTTAGTAAGTTGTAGATGCGTCCTCACATCTCTATGCGAGGCATTCTATTCTGTCTGTTAGCCGGTCATACTAAGGTTTTTTTTATAGAATATTGTAAAAACAAGCTGGTCATATGCAGCGTTGCCCAGGGGGGGGTTCTACATTTTTTGCTTCGCTCTTTAATCCTCGCCCGTTTTGTCTGTTCTCTTAATTCATTTCTTGTAAGAAAATATTTCTATTTTAACAAGATAATTCAACGAGGAAGTAGATTTCATTTAAAATAATCGGTTTTGCAACAAGATCGATCGGACTGTCTCGTAATCTTAAATACCTTCGACTGTTTTTTAAACTATGCCGCATTTTTTACCAAATTACTTTTTTAAAATAGGATTTTAAAAGTTAAATGTGATTATGACGGTATCGTTTAGCAATTTAATTATTATTTGAAGCAAATTATTATCAAACTATAACTAAAATCCAGAGAAAATGTTCTTTTTTAACTAGAAAGTTCGAACGAGCGAGGAAAGACATTCTCGGTTTGTTTACAATATAAACAGGCAGGCCCGTAGAGAGAAAGAGAGGGGGGGACCACACAGTCCAGATTTCTGAAATGTGGTGCGCCCTTGATATATGCCTAAAATTTAGTTTGCATTCATTAAAAATTTTCTTTTGTCTGTCAAGTTTGAAATTGCATATTCAATGGTCTTTTTTTAAAGACATAGTTCATCCCAAACAAGGCAAGCTGCCACTGTAGACGTAACGGGCTACTGAGAATTAGGGTGAACGTTTTGGGGTCATACTAAATTGGGAGCTGTGCAGCGAGATGCTTGTTCACATTAGTTTTAAATTTCTGCATGTCGGTAAAGTCGGGGTAACAAAGAGCAGAGAAGGAGTTCCAAAGGCCGGCAGCACGAGGAAAGTAGCTATTGGTATAAAAGGCTCTCTAGCATCTGGTGACCTTCGCAGTGAATGGATGGGATTTAGCTGATTGTCGGGTTGGTCGAGTGTATTTACGTCGAGGGGGCACCAGAGCAGCAAATTCATCGGAGCACATTCCATTGGAGTACTTGTAAAACAAGCACGAGGATGCAACATTGCGGCGATGGGACAGGGGTTTGAGCTTGGTGGATAGTGAGGGACCTATTAAATTAGCGACTCTTTTTTTGGACCTTGTCTAAAAGAGAGAGACAAGTGGATGGTGCACCAGCCCAGATGTGACAACAATACTCCATGCCTGACCGGATGGTGGCTTTGTAGAGATATAGGATACTGTCAGGTGTGAGAAGTTTTCTAGCACGGTAGAGGGAGCCAACTTTTTATTGCAGCAATGTCTTCTATGTATTTGTTCCAATTCATGTTATCTGTGAATGTTAGACCGAGGAGTTTGAACGTTGCACACTCAGGTAGGGTGTTATTTGCCATGTCAATCGGTGGTTGAAGAGGTTTCTTGTAGTTGTTCAAGGTAAGGAGCTTTGTCTTAGTAGCATTAAATATTGCCATCTATTTATGACCCTATTCCACTACAGACTGGATGTCACTTTCTAAAGATTCAGCAATTTCCCCGGATATGTGCGCGTCCGTTTTGCCCACATGATGAGAGTAAAGCGTGGTGTCGTCAACAAATATACCCATCTCAGATACGATGTCATCATGGAAGTCGTTTATGAAAATCGTGAACAATAAAGGTCCAAGGATCGATCCTTGGGGTACACTGCAATTATGTCATGTTTGGATGAACAGCCATCGAGGACAACCTGGACCTTTCTTTTGGTTAGGAAGGATCTAATTATATTAAATATTCGTCCAGTAATACCATATAAATTAATGTTTATGATAAGCATTTTATGGCAGACCTTGTCAAAGGCTTTGGATATATCAAGCACTACCGCCCTAGCTTCACGTACTTTGTCCAGTGTATGGTATACGCATTCATAGATGACCGTTATGATATCTGCAGTAGACCGTGCTTGCCTAAATCCATACTGATGGTCAGATAGAAGTTTGGCATTAACGAGGTGCCGGACTATCGCTAGATTGATTAAAGATTCTAAAGATTTTAGCGAAGAGCGGGAGTAGACTGATGGGGCGATAATTCTGAGGGTCAGTTCTATCACCAGAATTGTTGAAGACTGGTACCACAGAAACAATTTGCAAGCTATTAGGGAAGCAAAATTCAGCAAGGCATTTGTTGTAGAGTTTGGAGAGGTCTGTCACGATAAATTCTAAAACAGGATTTATTTTGGTTTGACATACATTTGACATACATTTTCGATGGTCTGATCACGCTTGAATTCAATCAGCATGTTCGTCTGTCTGTCATGCTTAAGTTTCATTGGTCTGAAATGCTTAATTTTTAATAGAATTTCCGTTGGTATGAAATGTTTAAGTTTGAAATAGCATTTTTATTAGTCTGTCATCATTAATTTGAAATAGAATTTTTATTGGTCTGTCATGCTTAATTTGAAAGTTTGAAAAAACATAATCATTGATCTGATGACGCCTAAGTTATAAATAGCGTTTTCCTCGGTCTGCCATGCTTAATTTTAAATAGCAGTTTGACATGCTTTGTTTCAAATAGCATTTTTCGCGTGTCAGTGACGCTTGTTAGAAATAGCATGTCCGTTTATCTGTCACGTTTAAAGTTTAAAATAGCATTTTTCGCGTGTCAGTGACGCTTGTTAGAAAGAGCATGTCCGTTTATCTGTCACGTTTAAAGTTTAAAATAGTATTTTTCGCGTGTCAGTGACGCTTGTTAGAAATAGCATGTCCGTTTATCTGTCACGTTTAAAGTTTCAAATAGCATTTCTATCGTTGATAAACGTGCAATTTGAATAGACGTATCCTGATGAGGGTTATTATCCCAAATTGATTGTTAAAACTTTATACATTTCAAAACAACATTTGTTGTTCCACATTTTTATCTCATAAACTTATACGTTATTTTCTTCTCATAAACTGTTTCTCAAGAATCAGTAAAGTTTTGTTTTTGCGTGTTTGTTTATTTTTAGATGTTTATTTTTAGATGTTTATTTTTAGATGTTTATTTTTAGATGTTTATTTCTAGATGTTTATTTTTAGATGTTTATTTTTAGATGTTTATTTTTAGATGTTTTGGTGGAAATGAAAGAAATGTTAAAAGTAAAGGAAAGTACAAATATATGAAATCAGTTTTTATAGGCCAAACATTTATAGTTTTTATCTGAGAAATTAAGTTTATGGATAGTAATCATCGGAAACGAATACCCCCACAGTAAAATTAATAATAAACATCGTTCTTGTACATATATATCCCATACATAGTTTAAATATATATGTATGTTATATATATATATATATATATATATATATATATGAATATGTATGTATGTATATATATACATATATACATACATACATATTCATATATATATATATATATATATATATATATATATATATGGAAACCCCCATTTTATATATATATATATATATATATATATATATATATATATATATATATATATATATATATAATTTAAAATGTTCAAGATTTGATTAATTATAGATACTAATACAAACAATTGTTTCTGCTCATTTTGAAATGTATGTACATTTACAAAACAAAATATACAAATATTTTCGAAAAGGCTTCATCGGTGTACATTTTTTATCCGCTACAATCAAGTGAAAGAACAAAATACAACCGTCAACATTTCAAAGTTAGTCATTTAACTTAATTTATTCATTTTGTAATTTTTGTTTCTTAGAACGAACTATAATTTGGTCCTATTGTTTGTATTTAAGTTTTTTTAATCAAATCTGGAACTTTTTTGAATTATCAATGAAGTTGAAGAAGCTTATCAAGACTTTTTCATTTGTACTTTGATTAAATCTTATACCTTACAGGTCGCTAATAGAACATCGTGGACAACGACGGTCTAAAGACCCATCATTGTTGTTGTTGTTTTGAATAAATTCTTGGATAATAAATCATTTTTTTACATGATGGCGCTCAAACCTTTGCCTCACCAAAATATTCATGAAAGGAATTCTTATAATTTCGTTTCATATCGTCGTTCTAACGTTTTAGTTTCCAGAAGTAACTAGATAAAAAAATATATTTTTTGTATTCTATCGTTTGTGAACTTTGGATTTAAAACGAGGTGCGCTTCCTATGCGTGTTATTGTCTCTATATAAAGTTATAAAGTTAAGCACGTGTATATGTTTATATATTTGTACGTATACGATTTCCTCATAAACTAATAAACCGATCCTTATGAATTTCGGAATACAGCTACAAGACGTAATGGTACGTAATGTAGGCTGTATTTACTTTAATTTAGTTTTTTGCAAATGAGGTCAAAATTCAGATACCTCCGATGTTCAGAAAATGTTTACGATTGCCAGTAATTAATAAATATTACTCACTCTTCAGTTTCTTTGGGGTATTTTAAAGGTTTTTATGGGGCATAGTATTCACACAACTTTCCATTTGAAAATCAAAATATAACGTATTTTCATAAAATTTAATTCATAGTCATTAAACACCAATTAAACAAAATACCAGTGATGTTAAATTCTACTAAACCCTCTTAGCGCGCCCATCACAAAATTGCGACTAGTCTACTACCTGTAATAGAAGACGAGACTAAATGCAAAACTGGTTTTATTTGCAATATAAGACAAACGGCACAAATATACACAATAAATTCAGAAATTGACTAATATGTGCATGAAAAAAAATGACAATTTTCTATGAGTTGACGGTCAAATATAGATTCGGGACATAAGGTTTAGTAGAATTATATCTTGATTTTAATCGTCGGAAGAAAACATAAAATTGGTGCAAACATTTTTGTTCGGTGAATTAATTTTAGTCGTTTTGGGACCGGTATTCTTTCTGTTATGTATAAATATATAAATACATGCGTGTGTATATATTCGTGAATTAATAACTTTATCTATAACAACCTACAAGATGTTTACGGTTCTTGATGTTCCTAAGTAGATTACGTATGATCTTCATGACAGCAGGTTCGATGCAGCTCAAGTTCGTCGATCAGACAAGAATCGGAGATGTTTCCCTGATTTGACAGGTAGCCAAGTGATAAATGTCTTCGAGGTATTTGTTAAGCCGAGCTTACCCAGAATAGAGGACGCCATTAGTAAAATGTCCTGCTAGAAGAGACAGTCAGACTAATCCTTGCTTTCTGATAAGTGGTCCGGGCAGGCCTCGTTTTGAAATTGACTTTTCACGATTGGTACACAACCAAATCTGGTGAAATTATATATGCGAATCAGAACGGCGTGTGTTCGCGGTAGAATAGGAACGGACAACAGGGATAGGTAGTCTTAAGATATGTTCGTTAAATCTGCACGATTAGCGATGGAAACGCTATTTTGAACTTACGAATGACAAATCGACGGACGGACGGAACCCCTTATATAGATGCGTAGACGCATCTAAAATCCTATTTCAAAGTTCAGCATTAGGGCCTTTCTCTACTCTATCGTTATTAGCATGGATGCCCCACAACTGACCTCCAATATCTGGTTCCTTATTGTAAGACATTCACAACAATAATTCGTCTTTTTACCACAACTGAAACTAAACTGCCCCTTCTTCCACCGTTTGCCTAGTTACAGGCCCAATTTCCACGAACAAAATTGCTTTCCAAGAACTTCCGGTCTGTGCAGCACATTACCACGGGACTGCTTCCTTTCAGACTATACATCTTCAAATCAAATGTCAACAAATAATGATCATAAGTCATCGAACTTTAGTCATTTCATTTATTATTTTCAATCCTCCCATAATATTCTCTATCATTCAATTCGTTGAATCTTATCCTCAAGTGGCCTTTAGCCTCGATAAATAGTGACTCATTAGTAAAAAAGACAAAAGAAAAGGCTGATTAAGCGTGACAGATCGATCGACTGACTTATGGACAGAACCTCTCATAGAGATGTGTGGATGCATCTAAAACACTGAAATACCACATTCATGAACATAAAATCATAAAAATAATTGCCAAATGCTTTAGTCACACACATGAATAACATTAACCGCAACTTCAATTGTTAAATTATGTTAGTTAATAAAGGATGTGAATAATAATTGTTGTGAAGTTGTCCAACAGTAAATAATAAATAAAGGAAGTCAAGTCGAGGGTTGGTTTAACAAGTGTATTAACAAAGTAAGAAAGTGACTAGCACTTGGCTAGACAGTTACAAGACTGTGCTTTGTCTTCTCTGTGTCTCTGGTGACTCGCACTATTTATAGTGACAACCGGTGTAGTTTCTCCTGTGTAAGAACGGCCGGTGTAACAATAATAAAAGATGAATTCGATCTACATCAAGAAACATCCGGTTGTGAAGATCTTATTTAGAAGCTTAATAGAGTGTGGAGTCACACATTAGTTATTATTGTTCGCAGGTACAATCTGACCCAGACTTGTAATCCACCCACAGTTCCATCTATGGGTTAAATTGAACCAGCCTTGGGTTAAATTGAATCAGCTTTCGGTTAAATTGAACCAGCCTTGGGTATCAAATGAAACTGCATTCCGTGGCGAAGCCCCAATTTGGAAGCTTTGATGAATTTAGAGTCGTCCGTTTTTACTATTATTACCTGCCCTAATCTTATTCGTAGTGGGATCTTTCAGAATCCCATTAGTTGGTTAAATATAACAAGCCATGGGTATGGCATGAAAATTAATTCGATGGTATACACATATATTTGCACCATGAACGAACCCATTAAATACATAACAACGTTCACCAACATAACTGGGTTCGGCATTAAATAACTAAGAGAATGGTTGAAATGCCGTAAAGCAAAGAAGCAAAAATAAACAAAAAAAAATGCATGCGACCTTAATCTTTGAAAATTTCTTTCGACAGAATTGATACTGCGTCAGCGATCAGGATCGGTGGGTGTAGTTTTTAAGCCAGACATGCGTAAACCAACGAAACCACGAGAGACCATTGGTCGAGCGAATCTCGAATAATGTTTAAGAACAAACATTCCCTTCGGTCGAAATAGGCAATGATTTATATCAGCACATTTTTTAGTTTTGTATCCGAACGTGAACATATTATGGATTTTATATGGAGAGAGAGAGAGAGAGAGAGAGAGAGAGAGAGAGAGAGAGAGAGAGGGGGGGCGCATTTTCTTTGATACATTCTCCATCATATAGATCGGAGACATTACTTGATCGTTTATGAGGAATGTTAACACATGAGACAAAAATTGAAAGGTTAGTATATGGAATTAGTGTAAGTTAAAATAATTACTCAAACACATCTCTAAAGCCAACCGATATTTCGGTCGTTATTCCGACCGTATTCAGATTACGGTCGGATTAACGATCGAAATATCGGTTGGCTTTAAAGATGTGCTTATGTCATTATTTTAACTAGTTTGGTAAATGTTTATCCACTAATTCCATGGATTAACGTTTCCATTTTGACCGCTTATCTGAAGATCTTTAACTCGCCAGGAAAAGAGGATATTGAAGCTGAAAACAACAGTAAGCCTAATAACGAGATGGACCGTTTTAAATTACACAGTATTTGAAATTGGTACTTATAATGAGAGGGGTTGTATCGAGAGGATTTAAGCAATTACGGAGTCAGTCCCGAGTATTGACGAAAAATCCTAAGTCAGTCCTAAAAATGCCCGAAGCACTTTATAACTTGAAAGCTATTATCGTTTCATTTTATTTTTTAAAGAAGTTTTTCAACTTTATTTATTTCTTTGATGGGCTAAACTGTTTTGTTAATCCTACGCCTAACCCTAACCTAACTTTAACCTAACACTTCGCATGTATAGGGTCGTCTGTCATTTTACATTATTTTTGCGGCTTTCAAATCGTAAACGACTTCAGCTATTTCTGAGACTGACTTGGGATTCTCTGTCAATACTCGGGACTGACTCCATAATTACTGAAATCATCTGAACACCCACTCATTACAAGTACGTTGAAAATATTTGAAATTAATGCACTGAAATCCGTTAAGTAATTAACTTTTTAGTCGTACCAAATTGACAATCGAAATCGTCTGCCGCTAATTTCAGCATTTAATATTAATGTAGAAAACTGCTGATCAGATGACGTTGCATGTTTCAAAGATTTCAACAAAAGGAATTATTATTATTATTATTATTATTATTATTATTATTATTATTATTATTATTATTATTATTATTATTATTATCATTATCATTATCATTATTATTATTATTATTATTATTATTATTATTATTATTATTATTATTGTTGTTGTTGTTAATAATATGAGCACGTGTTTTTCAGTACTCCCACGTTCTTTTGCTCACATTTGGAGCTTTTCATGCGAAGTGGCCGCCCTCTCCTGCTCTTCTCGCATCCTCTCGCTTCATTTCAAGTTCACTACCTCGTCTATCCATGAAAGTGTGTCACAAAATTGACTCGACGATAGAATTTGATTTTGGAACAATTCATTTTTAAATTGGTAAAGTCGAAATATTTTATTTAAGCAACACCAGTAAATTTTCAATTACATATTTGTGTGATCGGACGATCTCATTTTTTTAATAGGTGGGGAGGTGATAATGTACGTACACAGGTGAATCAAGGTATTAATATTATAATTATAGGAGCACCAGGAACAGTCATGTAAAGAACTAGAAAAGTACACTACAGGAAATTGGATTCAGAGAAAATATTGACAGAGCACTGATAACAAATAGTTGGCATATTAAGAAAAATCCTACAATGCGGAAACCACCCAACATAATAATGGGACACTGACCAAGTACAAGTAAGTTACCATTAAATAATTAGAATATTAAAACAACCCAAAGGGAAAATGTTAAAGTTTAGGGAGCATAGTCTACAGATGTAAAGTTTGTGATTGTCAAAAAGAAAACAATATTATAGCTTGATTCACTCCCTCCCCCAACACACTGACATCGAGAGCAAAACTCAGAAATATCGCCAGATCTCCGCTTTTCCGAAAATTCCTTCCGATGATCAAGGGCTCTTCTTTGCAACTGGACTTAAACAATGCCAGCTCAGGAGAATGACGTCACTATAAACTCCTTGTTGTATAAGTAGCTTTTCAGCTAGTATTATTCACGAAGTTTACATTTATCACCCCGCTCTTATATCATGTGTCTACAACTCTCGCCTCACTTCCGCCTCTCTCTCTCTCTCTCTCTCTCTCGCTCGCTCTCTCTCGCTCGCTCTCTCTCTCTATGTTTCTTAAATCAAAGTTAATAAAACTAACGATAAAAAAACTATATTGGAGTAGTTCATTATAATTAAAAAGAAATGTCACCACAGTATTAATCCGTATCTGGAGACAAAAAGGAAAGAAAGACCGACGAAATATAGCGAGCAGAACCGGACTAGCTTCAATGGTCTTTTTATTTTTTAAATTTAACTAGCTTTTCAAACTCACTTTTTCCTGATTCAAAAAATCTAACCAGAGCTCAATGAGTGGGTTATTTTTTATAGTATATATATATATATATATATATATATATATATATAGTCCATATATATAGTCCATATATATATATATATATATATATATATATATATATATATATATATATATATATAGTATACATTTTTATTTATGCAAACATCTTTGGCTACATATGTGCATACATGTTTCATCTGCGACTTCCTCAGGCCGTAGTAAATATACTGAAATCACGAATGAATTCAATTCTCGCAAAAAGTTTTGGTTGAAGGGAATGAGGGAAGGGGATATACGTAAAGGAGCAAGGCATATTGGAAGGTATTAATTTAATCTATACGTACACAATATATACGCTCATACACAATCAGACATATATTTACATAGAAGGTTCGATTAGCAAAGTGGTTAAACATGCATAAACAAATAAAGCGAGAATATAAAGATAATCTACTTGCCACTCTACCTTAAGGTTATATCAGCATATCTCCTTTTGAATTACTACAAGATCCCTACCAACATTCACACATGCATCTGAAAAAAAGCCAACATATGTACATCAGCATTCGTACTTACATGCTCACAAACACATTAATTTCAAGACTCAATTTCATTCTCATTTACGTGTATGTATGTGTACATTAGATTTTGATCATATATATATATATATATATATATATATATATATATATATATATATATATATATATATATAGTCAAAATGTAATATATATACACGACTGAAAATCCTCCATTTCGTTTTTTTTTCTTTCCGTCTCTGTCTTCTATCTCTCTCCTTCTTCTCGACCACTCTCTTTATCTGTCATGTCTATATTTTTTGTTTGTAAATTTAGAAAATATAACATCTCACCTAATCTTTTAAGAAGTCTTTTAATAATAAAGAAAAAGATATGCAAATCTTACTATATGAGTTAATTTTACTGTTTCTCCTTTCCATCTCTCTCTTTCTCATATATATATATATATATATATATATATATATATATATATATATATGTATGTATATGTGTGTGTGTGTGTGTGTGTGCGTGTTTGTTTTGAGAGAGGACATTTTGGAAAAAGGCGCGATTAGATTTATATTTGATTTTCGAAAATAGCTAGGACGCAAAAATCGATGCAATACTTCGTTTTTTCTTCTTCTTCTTAAGATGACGTGAGCGTTAGGTTGACATTTATTGAAATTTACTGTTTCCCGAAATCTCGTTAAATATCGTTCAGGCGAGACTTCGGGCCTCCACCAACCCATTAAGCGTGCAAGCTGCCGGAGTTTTGTGAACTATTCGATAGCTGCCGAGGGATTCTTAGATTACAATAATTCTCCGTGGAGAGAAGATTTTTGTCATTTTTCATTTTTCCTGATGCAATTCAACAACTCAAGTGCCTCACGATGATGGCAACTGATAAGAAAGGTGCAATGGAATTGTCCCGGAAATAAACACTTTTTTCGAATCGTTTTTACAACAGGGACGCGTTGTACATTAAAATGTTTCTTTAAACGTAAGTCACAGAGATTATTATATATTAAATTAGCATAAGATGGATGAAGATAGGGTGCAAATATATAAGAACTTCAAGACATTCCTATGTTCCTTAGTGCAGGGTTCGATGCCAGTGATTGATCTTAAAACTATTGTTGAGATATAAGACAAAAATATCAGACTGTCCAATGAATGGTGAGACCGACATAATACACACAAGCAACGGTCGGCAAAAGGGATCGCAGAACACCCAGCGAACCTGAGTTCAATGTATCAGCTCCCCTCGTGCATCTAGCATTTACCACCATATAACATGATAAACACCCGGAGCTGGTTCGTCCAACTCGATGCGATATTCGCAGCTGAACGGATGGTCAACCAGCATACCAGATTAGCCCAGGTAGTACAGGCTCTACTATCTCCCATCGTCGAGTAGGTTTACGACATCCCAGAATCTCTACCCAAAGAGGCCATGCTCAAGCAGACTGGCCGATCGGATGAATACCTCATACGAGACCTTTTTACCAATATTACCAGAGGTGATATTACACTATCTCAGCTCATGTAGTTTATGAAGAGCCGCCTCGGACATCATACCATGGTAGACTCCCCTCTTACTCAACACATGGACGCAGATACTTGTCCCGATGCAAAACGACACACACCAGGCACCAATTGGCCGAATCACAGATCGGATTTACGCAAAGGTTGATCAGAATTTATAACAGGTCAATGATGACTCCGAGGACCACACACGACGCTTGGAGAGCCAGATTGACAAGTTGCAGCAGCAGTTAGAAGACCTCTACCTCTCGCTACGACAGAATCACCGGAAACTTTCGTCTACACGAGGAAAAGGAACCAAATCCGCAATTTCAGCCAAAGACGCCAAATTAGCAACGGACATTGTAACAAACTTATAACCTCAAGGTAGAATTAATTCCAGAATTTCTCTTTGTCTTGGATGATTATCCAACTATACTTATATTGCATCATTTGTACTTATATTGTTATTGTCATGGTTTAGTTGTTGTTGTTGTTGTTACTAAAATTATTAAAGTTATCTGCCCTTTCTTTCTCAATTATTGGTTCTCATGTAATATGCATCTCAATACTTAGCCTAGTTTTGTCTTATTTACTTTTATTCGCCCCAAACAAGGTACACTGCTACTAAGACGTAAGGGCTGCTGTGAATTAGAGGCTAGATTTATAGGGGCATCCTAAGTAGGGGGGGGGTTGCAGCGGGATGTTTGTCCACATTCAAATTCCTGCATGTTGGTACATTCGAGTAAACAGGGAACGGGGAGAGAATTTCAAAGGCAAGCAGTTCGAGTTAAGGGGTTACTCTAACCTTGCACATGCGCCTTTTTTTCCTAATCTTCCAAGTGCTTATTTGGAATCAGCAGATTCTTGTAAATGTTTGAGCATTGTTTCAAATAGCTTTTTCTATTATAATTAAAAGAAACATGTTATTTTCGTTCTAAAGTATGCGAAACCGAAACCCTTAATCGGGAATATGTACCGGCGTGCACGTAGTTGCCACAACGTATTCTTTGTTTGAGATGACGGATAGGAATTGTCCGCTAATTTGCGGAATTCTGACAAGAATTATCACCAAATTGCATCTTTTACATATAGTATGTGGATGTGTGAACATTTGTGTTATGGAAATGTTATCAAGAATAGTAACATGCTAGTAAAATTAAGGACACAAACACATCATTAAAGCTGGACTAAGGTATTTCGGTCAATAGGTTCGACCATATTCGTTTGGTAATGCTGCTTCAACAAAACTCAAAATCTTTTACAGTGTAGGAAGAAAAAAGATCACCATAATGACCATCAGGGTTTTTGGTCACTCCTGGAGGAGGAACCCCTCCCTGGGTTGTGGCACCTTATCAGTGACTGTCATTCAGGGTTTTTTTACCAAAGTCGCCATATTAGGCACTGTGGGTTGGCGACGCTATTTGCCTATAGCTAGGTATTCACATACAGCGTCCGGTATCTTCAAATCGTAACCCATTTAGTACTGACGAGGCTCAACGTTGCGGTATATATATATATATATATATATATATATATATATATATATATATATATATATATATATATATATATATATATATATATATATATATATATGTGTGTGGGGGGGTAGGTAGGTAGGTAGGTAGGAAGGCGTCTGCACGGTACTACAGTGCAATTGAGAAATACCAGCACGGCACGATGAAAATATGATTTGAAATGAAGCAATATAACTTTGCTAAAATAATGTGAAATAAAAAGCAATATATTCAAATGGTCTAAATGTCTTTATTGTCTGATAAATTAGGATGAATGATCCGAGACAATTTATAAAAGAATGAAAACAATATTTTTTTCGAAAGAACTTTTAGGATAATCATGAAAATTGAGAAGGTTGTTGGCGTCCGTCTGCAGTTGTGATATTTTTAATGGACTTTAATGGAAATGAGATGGAAACTTATTGGCAAAGGTTCAAGTAATTGGTAAATGTCTGGGGAAGCAGAGGGGGAAAGCGAGAAACGGAAGTCAGGAACCACGTGGTTAAAGAAGAGGTGGTAAAAACTAACTTAGATGTAGAGCGATACACACGTGACAATGCAGGCTTTTTTTTAAATAGCCAATATGACCTTTTCTTCTGCTCTTTTTGCCTGGACATGTACGTAATAAAGAGCAAAATTACGTCTCCAAAATCGTCTCCGAATTATTTTATTCTTTGTATTTAAGAACGACCCGGAAACAGACAAATAACACCATCAAGAATCATCAGTAGCTGCTCAGTCAAAGTTCTTCATTCTTTTATTTCACCAAGTAGTTTGTAGACGATTATCATCACCGCTATATTAAAACTAGCCAAAAAGACAGCTTGTCAACATAGTTGACAATAACGAATTGAAATCGTGCAGATAAATACAAGGAAATTTGCTAAAAGTTAGGCGAAAGACATTCGATATTTCTGGACTACGTCAAGCAACTGGGGGAATGAAAGGAGTTCGGAAAATGTGTGTCGCACGAACTAAACGGAAATCAAAGATGTTGTGAATGCTTCTTTTGCAGAAGAAAGACAACTAATTTCTCAAAAGATTTCTCAATAACACGATGATGGTCGTATACATGGAGAATCATTTACAACAGTTCCTCAGAATCTTGACAAAACGATGACTGAATTTTGTGCAGCTAATCTACTAGATGCACCAGAAATTGCAGCATATGTGTCCGGTATTGTGCAACAAAAACAGTTCCAATCCTGCTACACGACAATTCTCGGCTATGACTACCACTTTGCGGACACTTAACAACTTCATCTATACAGGTCTACCTCAACCAACGTATTCCCCGAACTCCTCGCCTACAGACTACCATTTCTTCAAGTATCTCGACCACTTCTTGCCGGATAAAATATATTGTCGAGACTTGAACGTCTTAATGGTACTCTCCTGGAAAGAAGTCAAATTGGGCAGTTATCGTACCAGGCTTCTATATGTTGGTTCTGGAAATGCACTGATATCATGATATTGTATCTAAATTCTATGGTTTTTGTTTCTTGTGTGCCTTCATTCCTTATTTTATGGATAAGAAACACTCACGCCTAGCACCATCTTGCATGTTCGTTCATGATATTCTACTAATCCGAAAATCAACTGTTCATTCCTCAATTGAAAGGGGATGCCATTTTTAAGCCGAATAAAGAGAGTGAGATGGAATTTAATGTGAGAGGCTGACTCGGCAGACGGGGTTCGTCCGTCGTTGCTAGTGTTCTTGCGTTCTCTGGGGTGTCCGTTCACCCGCTATTTTTTTATAAATAAAGCACATCTACGCCTCATGTAACTTTTAGAAGACACCTGGCGATTTGACGCATTTAAATTTGTTAGATATGTCTCTCGACATAGTATTAAACTTTAAAATCAGCCTGTAAACAAACGTCCTCTAAAATATCTTATCTTCAGACCAGCCTAGTCTGGCAAAATCACATTCAATATTTTAGATAGCGTATCGGGTTATTACGGTAATAATCACATTGGCACACTAGTTGGCGTTAGATCATCAACGTTAAGCGACATACTACATCTGGGAATACCAGACGCTCGATATTTTTCATCATTTTTTTACTAATAAGTCACTACTTATCAAGGTCCGGATGCAACTCGAGGATAAGGGTTGAATAGATCGTCAGTAGGACGATGATCGCCTTCACAAATGGACCGGAAATAATGGGTGGGATTGGCAGAAGATTACTTAAGAAAGAATCGATTATCCAAGAAAAACCTCAACAAGTATTCGTTCACATTAGACTTGAAGACGACCATGCTGTAGTCGGTTAGGAAGCAAACTAGTGGTATCGTGTTTCACAGATGGGATGTTCTAGGAAAGAAGCTTTGTTTGTAGAAGCTTGAATAGAAACCTAAATTAATTTTTTAAAGTGAGTCTAAAAATCGGTCAGTATTTTCTGAACAATATAATATTGAATATGCTAACGTTTTGTGATCAAAGTGTAGTATATGTTCTATCCTCAAGAAGTCAAGGAGAAACTAGACTGAGGCAAATTTTATTTTTGTTGCAATCCACGGTGTCCATTTTAGGGGATCTGTATTTTATTAACATTAATAATTGACCTTGTGTCTAACTTTACCCTCGTGGGGAGGCAAGTAAATAGGGTCATACTCGTGGAAATAGCGAATCGTTTCTGAGAGAAAGCTCCTAAGATTTTCTAATCGTACGTACTCTAACATAATTTTACGTAATATTTTGCCTCGTTCGCATATACTACACGTGGGCATCACACGTATATACCAGACGTGTACACTAAACGTATATACCAGACGTGTACATCACACGTATATACCAGACGTGTACATCACACGTATATACCACATACACTTCATAATCTTTTACCATTTTGTCTTAATTACAGAAAAGGAATCAATTTGTTTAAATGCGCGTAAGCATCATGAAAGGCTGTGTCCGTCAGTTTGTCAGCAGACATTCAAGCAGCTTGTCGTCTAAAGTTAAACTATTCCTCGTGATGATACGTGGTGATCGGTGCCAACACGGTAATGTCAGAGCTATGCCGTCTGAAACACCGTTCGTGGTAAAACCATCCATGGTGGACCGGTTTGTGACCGAGCCGTATTATGGCCACAACCTGGCTAACAGGGACCTGGTGAAAATCACAAAGGATCTGTCGTTCTCTGGTCGTCTCTGCCTCTGCATGTAGCATGCAAAAACGTGTCAGTGGCAACTTTACTTCTGTGTCATTTCTTTGAGAGTTCTTGGCCAAACCTTCCCCGACTTCGCATGCATCTCTCTGAGCTTGCTGCTTTCGGTGTCGGGGTTGAAAATCTGCAGGTTAACAAATAACTGCGAGTAATGAGGAGGACTTCATGCAGACCTGACACTCTTGAGGCACGATCTTTGTGAGCAGCTCTATGCACAAGTAAGAGTCGCTTTACAAACGAAGACACAAAAATACGAGCAGGTTTGTTTGAAATATCAATTTTAGATGTGTCCACGTATCTCTATAAGATGCCCGTTCGTCTATCTATCGGTCTATCTGTCCGTTCGTCTATCACCTGGTGCGCGATTCACCCTGATCATGTTGAGCCGGCTTTCTGCGAAGGAGAGAGTTCCTGGTCGCATGTCAGGTTAAACGACGTCAGTATTCGCAGTTTTTCTGTCTTCCCACATACAACGTCTGGTATTCCCAAATGGTCATCCATCCGGTACTGACCAAACACAAAGTCGCTTAACTCCGATGATCTACGAGAACCGGTATGCGAACGTGACTATGTTGTGATTATGCCATTCATCTGTCACGCTTACGTTTGAAATATCCTTTTTAGACGCGTCCAAGCTTGCCTAAGTATGTTAACCTTTCAGGCTAAAGACGATCGTCTAATTTTCCTTAGCGATACGGAAATCATCCTAATGAAGCTTTCTGATCTTTGTTTTTGTGTATGTCTTGTTACGTTGGCGCCATGGAATTATTGACTTTCATCGCGCAAGTCACACAACACCAACAATACTGTATAATCAGCTTAGCGGCGTTGCCGAATAATTACGCTTGATCGACTGAGATTCCATCGCTGGGATCGGATTTACCAAATGCGAAGACCAAAAGTCATCAATGTTCAAAAACATTTTCGCTGTCAAAAGAAACTCTGAGATTGAAACATTTTCAATCCTAGATAGCACTGGAGCTGCATCATACATCAAAATGATGAATTGTGCAGAAAGCCGATGCTTGATAGTACTACTTTTGCTCGCCCAGTTTCACAACTGCTGAAGATCGCGAGGTTCTTGCTGTGGAGCTAAACTCAACTTTTGGGGATATTAGCAGAAAGGCTACAAGGCAACTGTGTTAGTTGATGATAATACGGTCGATATTGTGTGCAATACAAAATGATATATGCCAAAATGGTCTCCCTTCTTCAAGGGGGCAGTGGCGCGTTCTGTCACCTCTGTTTTGCTACAGGTTAGTCAGACAATGACCCTGCTGTAATCGAATCTGGTTTCGAAATAGCAAAAGACCACACATCCACTCAGAAAGCATGGGACCAACTCGCAGCAAATGATATGGTTTACATCAGTCCAGAATGGCAGGGGCAGTGCCATGAAAACATTGTGAAGGCAGACTTGCATTGTTTCTCTGTTCTTCACTTAAAACTGCGGTCATTGGAGTATCGCTGTACATGGTGCGCATTCTTAACAATGCAAAGAAAGAATGCATCGATGCAATCGGAAAGAGCATTGGAATCTTGATGGAATCACTATGTAGGAGTGGAGGAAATACTCATGCGCATATATGTTCCTTCATCAGAAACAGTGTTGATCGTGGTAATTTTGAAACATTTATGTGTAACACCAACATAATCATGACTATCACCCAGTCAGTCACACACAAGTGTTTACGTGTGGAAGCATTGAAAACTCAAGGTATTGAGATAATACTTCATCTAAAAACCACATTCCTTAATGAAAACGGCGAGCCTTAGATAATGATAACTCCAAGCTTTCATCAAATGTGCACACATAATCAAAAGATGTTCAGGTGGGATGACAATCATTCCATAGGGAAATGGAGCGAAAGCCAGTGGAGGTGTGGAACAAGTATGTTCGCTCTTTCCAAGGTGGCCCAGCTGTACGGTCTCGGCAAATTTCCATCAAGGACAATATTCGGGATGTATTTCGACGAATGTTAATCATGTCTCACCCCGAAATTGCCTTGCGCTGTCCCCGACCTCGCTGTAACATTTGTGGTGATATTGGCCATAGCACAAGGTCGAAAAGACATAAAGAGTCTTCTGCTTCAGCCTTGGAGCAGCACCAGATTGAGTTTATGTATTATTGATAACTGTTGACAACTTTTCCCAATGTTTCATTTCTTGATGCTTTTTTAATGATAACATTGACTAACTCTATTTTATAATAGACCCGGTGCCCATTGGTGAGGAATTATCTGATCATTTTGTAAATTTAGCATTTTCTGAGAAATTCTGGAAAGTTTGAGGGAAATTTTTTAGTTCAAAATAACTCGCCCACATCCAACTTCAAGTTGAATTTCAAATTTCAAAGTCAGCTAAGGGTTTTCTTTTGTATATATTCAAAAAGAGGAGGAAAAATGCTTTCAGATAGATGTAGACAACATTTTTCAGTTCCCTTTCAGAAAAATTTGGCGATAGTTTTAAAATTCACCAATTTCAGCATGGAATTTTATTTAACGGCAATTTTCTTTCTATATTTTCAAAAAATCACAAATGTTTAGAAAAATACTGTGTTTTACCCCTTGATAGTTTTAATTGATCTTTGTTTAATGATAACATTGACTAAGTTTATTTTATAGTACACCACGTGTCTATGGTGTGTAATTATGTGATCATTTTCCGTTCTGGATTGTAACCGTTGATTGTCATTGTTATATCGAAATAACGGCCGATGCGATAAACCAGGTGTGATAAAATAATTCTTCATGCGATAAATTCGATTTATCACATATTCATTATCACGTCGATAAATTCACATTTCGATGCGATAAACCATTTGTGGCCGATAAGCGAATAAGTTGTTCTTTTTGATAACGAACAAAAGGGTTGTGGAGACAGGCGTCACCATGTCTGGTTTGGTTAGAAAAAATGTCACTTGTCCGCATCAAGTCGTGGCCTGTACACGAGACAGGTGTTAAATGAGCCGATAACAACAACCCAGATATTTCGCCAACGAAAATAGCTAGACATGGCTAAGAAAATGAAACTTGAACAGAGAAACGGAATCTTTACTGATAGCTTCACAGAACAATGCAATTAGAACAAACTACATTAAAGCTAAAATAGATAAAACCCAGGAAAACAGCAAATATAGATTGTGTGGACAAAGAAACGAAACAGTAAATCATATAATAAGTGAATGTAGCAAACTTGCCTAAAAATAATACTAGAACAGACATGACTGTGTGGGAAAAGCAGTACACTGGGAACTGTGCAAACAAATTTATTTCGAATATGCAGGCAAATGGTACAAGCATCAACCAGAAACAGTACTAGAAAACGAAAATCACAAAATCATCTGGGATATGGATATACAAACAGATAAACTCATACAAGCAAAAGGACCTGATGTTATTATAATTGACAAGAAGGAAAAAACCTTGTAAAATCGTAAGCTTCGCTGTCCCAGCAGACCACAGAGTGAAGATTAAAGACACAGAAAAACGAAGCAAATACACAGAACTAACCAGAAAACTGAAAGAAATATGGAGCATGAAGAAGTCTGTATAATACCAATAATCGAAGGAGCATTACGAACAATCAAAAAAAAAACTGGACAAAAGATTTGGAGAAATTGGGATCAAAGGGACTATCGAAACCATACAGAGGACGACAATGATCAAAACAGCTGCAATTTTAAGGAAAATCCTTGAATACGGAAACCAACTCGCATAAGCTACAAAGGGTAACAAGTCACAATGAATTTACAACAGGGAGAAAACGAAACTACACGACAACACTACAACACGAACCAAGGAACAGACACTGCAAGAAACATTACTTCATAATCTCCTCCTCATAGATTACACCGGCCTCAGCTAACAGCACACAAAAATGAACAAAGGAACAGAAATTGCAAGAAACACCATAAACTCTCTCCCTATACTACCACTCCACACAAAAATGGTGCCGGCCTAGGCTGACACCAGACAAAATATTTGTAGAGGGTCGAGGAGGATGAGAAGACCGAGGAGGAACAGCACAAAACTAACTTCCACTGGGAAAGTGCAGAGAATGCTGGGACCTTGGGGAGGCTTATTGCCACCCAAATCACAGAGAATACCAATGGTCCTTACCAACGAGAAATCAATCGTAAGAGACTATTGCGATACCGTATCGTTATCGAAAAGAGGTGAAGAATACTAGAAATCTGGGGAGGCTTGTTGTCACTCAGACTCCAGGAAATACCACTGGTTGTAGTCGGTGAACAACTACTGACGATGATCTGTGTGAGAACTCCTAGTGAGTACAAATAATAATAATAATAATAATAATAATAATAATAATAATACTACTACTAATAATAATAATAATAATAATAATAATAATAATAATAATAATAATAATAAAGTAAAAAGTTGGATATTGCAGTAGTTACCTATGCGAGTTTTGTTCTACCACTTTTTCCAAAAGTATCTTAATCTAAGAACCTTGCCTCACTCCACAAAATTGCACATGATTTACGTTAATATGGATGCAACCATCATAAAAGACGTGACTGTTAAAATATTTATTATAAAAATATTTAAAACTTCCTGAAAAGGAAGATGGGTAATACAATACACACATTTTTTTTAAATGTATTTTTCGTTTTACCACTTGGACTTAGTAGTAAAAATAGTGCGTGGCAGCACTTTTTGTCGCCGCCACATACCGCCGCTAGACTCCACTGGCTTCCAGATTTGTCTCACGTAACTCACATGAACCAATCAATCGCACCTACTTAAAAATAGAGAATCGTCTTCATTATTAAAAATAAGCATAGAATTGACATTTCATCCCCCCCCCCCCGAATACAATATTTTTTTTCGGTTTATTTTTATTTGGTTACTTTAAAAATAGAATTAACGTTGATTTTGTTTTACTTTACTCGAAAAGTTAAAAAAATCAACGTTAATAATTCGCTTGATAGAAAAAAAATAATCTCCCCCCCCCCCAAATAAGCACTAGATTTTAACTGCGTACCCGATATAAAGATTCTATGTTTTCTGTATATTTTCGGGTATATTGAAGCGGTTAGATTCCAAAAGGAGGCTAAATTGTGTATTGTAAGACACAAATCATGAACTCAGTGTTAAATATTGTTTTTTCTTTAATTTATAATGGGTTTCTAAATAATAACGTTATTTCAGCACGGTCTTTAAACGACAAAAGTACCGATAAAAGATTAAGTAAAACATAAAACATAATACACTTAATAAAACATCGAAAAGTTTAAAAAATCAGCGTTAATTCCATTTGGAAAACTAACAAAATAAAGCTTTGGCCAACAAAAAATGCCTGGGCATCCCCGTCGGCATTCCCCGGTAGGAGCGCTTCAGGCGATTAGCAATAAACTAACCTCTTCTCAAAGGGTGAGAAGGCAAGGCTTGAGCGAGTTTACCTCATAGAACTGCACAGGACCTCAGACCGGTGGAATCAAGGCCAAATGTCAAAACGGTACCGGTCTACAGAGTGTAGCAACCATCGGAACAGATACTGCACTCTGATCTTAGCCAAAAAGCTAAGGTTTATGGAAGGGCCAATATATTAATGTTACACAATTTGTAACGAATAATTAACTGTAAGGTAGTCGGCCTGCAGTGTTAGTCGTTACTGACTGAGCTAACTGACTGAACTCATGGAAGTCTTTCAAATTAACTCACTTAAACAATTCACTGAACCCGATCGGTTAATAGTGGAACTCTGGAGTCACAGGAGGAAGAAACACGGCAGCCAAGCTAAAATATACGACCGCAGGGAGTCTCTGTATATATTAGCTCAATATATATATATATATATATATATATATATATATATATATATATATATATATATATATATATATATATATATATATATGTATATATATATATATATATATATATATATTATATATATATATATATATAGAGAGAGAGAGAGAGAGAGACAGACAGACAGACAGACAGACAGACAGGCAGACAGACAGACAGATAGACAGACAGACAGACAGACAGACAGACAGACAGACAGACAGACAGACAGAGAAATAGTGGGGCAGCAAAATTTACAATATTTTGAGGCAGGGATTGAAAGACAGTGAATCGCTAATTAGTTTATTGAAAGTCATAAGAATTTATTTACCACAAGAAAATTTGCATGATAGAAAATGTTTTTATTCTATGTATCTTCTTCCTTCTTAATAACTGCCTTCACACGCTTCCTGAAAAATATGCACAAGTGTTACTCAAATATTCGGAAGACAACTTATCCCATTCTTCATTGTATCTTTAAGAGACTCGGCATTGCTGTGTGATGTTCTATTGGTAGCATGTTCTAAAACATTACAAATAACGTAATCTTAGCCTGGGCTAGAAGGTGGCAATAAACATGATTCTCAGAAATTGCTAAAGTTGTATTTGCAGAGATCTTGTATTTTTCTAGCTGTGTGGGTTGGAGCACCATCCTGTGCCCATACATAATTAGCATCTCGGTAATTTGATTTAAGCCATGACAATACCTGGCATATCACTTTTGTAGTAAGTATTAAGATTGATCTTTGCATCAGTTTTATATAATTTTACAGACAGTTTCCTTCCATCGGAATCTACACCCCCAAAAGTCATAATTTGAGCAGGTTGTTTTGTTCTGAATGTCCCCTTAACCTCAGCTGTAAATTTTGCGATAAATCTGTCATTTCTGCGGTAAGAATAGCATCGATATTGAAGGTCTTCCATCTGAAAAGATCGTTACAATGGAGGAGGACTTTTTTTAAACGATGTAATAATTTTATTGCACCTTTCCAATCTCTTTTTCTTTATAGCTGTTGTCAACCAGTATTTTCGTGTTCTTGTGTAGATTTTAACTTCAAGTCATATTTACTACATTTTTAATGGTCTTGTTGTCTACCTCAAGTTCAATTGCCATTTTACCCATAGATTAGGTTGGATCCTTAGGATTTGTGATTTGAATGCTTTTTAGTATGTATTTTTAGTCATAGTTTTTAGTATGTATTTTTAGTAATAGTTTTTAGTATGTATTTTTAGTAATAGTTTTTAGTATATATTTTTAGTAATAGTTTTTAGTATGTATTTTTAGTAATAGTTTTTAGTATGTATTTTTAGTAATAGTTTTCAGTATGTATTTTTAGTAATAGTTTTTAGTATGTATTTTTAGTAATAATTTTTAGTATGTATTTTTAGTAATAGTTTTTAGTATGTATTTTTAGTAATAGTTTTTAGTATGTATTTTTAGTAATAGTTTTTAGTATGTATTTTTAGTAATAATTTTTAGTATGTATTTTTAGTAATAGTTTTTAGTATGTATTTTTAGTAATAGTTTTTAGTATGTATTTTTAGTAATAGTTTTGCTCATAGTCATTCCATTCTTTAGATTATTAACAGTTTTTATGGACACTCCAACTACTCCTGAAATCTCATTGGTGTGACGAATGCCTTCAGCAAATTACACACTCTTTGACGTTTGCTTTCCTCATCTATCATGTGGGAAAAAGTTTATGAAATGGTAAGGATAATAGTGTTAGGCATGATTACGTCATCAATATATGCTAAGTTTCAAAACAAGTATTTTCGATTTTATAGACCATGGTGAATTAATCCAAACCCATAATTTTCATTGGTTCTAACGTCTTTATTTCTGTACTTCGATGAGTTTTTAACAGACAACCGTAATTTATTTAAATTTAATATTCGTTCCAATCCTGTACGCGCGTTTCATGACAAATTTCAATTTTGTCCAATTTTGTTGATCTTCAGATGGTTGCAGCATGTGTTGTTGAGTAGCGAGAAAAACATGTCATAACAAAAACACTGGAAGGGCAATACGGTTATAATATAAGTTGATTTGTAATCAAAACTTGGCAAACTGAAGAATATAAAGGCAAAACACGTACTTGAGAGAAAGGTGAAAAAGAAAAATATCGCCCCAATAAGATTTTCACACTTGAAAAAATTCACGAATCAGATTTCTAAAACGATTTTCTCAAAGCTAATATTTACAAAATAAATATTTCCTGCTTATGGATTGAAATTTCTCTATTAGAAGAAAATCCCCCCCCCTGAAGCCCTCGAGACAATCATTAAATTAGTTTAACTGTTATTTATTATTAATTATTACTAAAAAATCTTAAAGTGTCTAATAAGGATATTTCTAAAAGCAGAGATGAAGTGCGAAACCTCAATTGTTTTGATACTAAACTATGCTAATGACCAGCCCCGCAGCAAATCGAATGCTAATATATAAAAACATTAGTATCGGGGAATTAAAGTCTCAAAAAGAAATCTCTTCTACTCATTTATTTTTATTTTTATTTTTAAGTAAAGAAAATACAAAATTATATTTAATTGGATTTATAATGATAGTTGGTTTTATTTATTTATTTAAAACTACGAGATCGACCACTAACCTATATATATATATATATATATATATATATATATATATATATATATATATATATATATATATATATATATATATATATATATATATATATATATATATATATGACGGTTATTTGGGTTTTGAATCTCGGCGTCAACACCCTTGATACGTCTATCTACGCTGATGAGCTGTAGACAATGAAATAGCTGTCTATGGGTGACTATATTTTATATGTGTATAAATATGCCTCGTAATTATTGATTGGTCTCTTTGGTAGAGAAAATAATGGTTTCCACTAAGTGTAAAGCAATAATCTTTTGTAAAGAAGGGATTTCTCCGGTTATCAGTAGCATATTAAAAATATATGTAAACAAAGAAAGTATGTATATACTACTATAGGTTATTGTATTGTCAGTGGCGAGGTAGGGTTAGCGCAATGAATAAGCTACATGGTTGTTTATTACATTTGGATGTGATTGGCCGTTCTGGTTTCGAATCTCAGCGTGAAAACGTCTAGCCACACTGATAAGCCATAACATTTTGCTTGATTAGTATTGATTATTATTATGTATTATTCTAAGATACTAGTACACTGTGTAATTTAGGTATGTGTGTAAACGTGTATGTATGGATGTGTGTGTTTGTGTATGTGGATGCGGACGGATGTAAAGATGAGTAGTGTTCAATATAGAAAGGCCCTAGCGAAATCACACCTTGCGACGTAGTTGGACTAGCAACCACCACCCAGGCAATACCAAAGATTAAAAGAAAGAATATTTCTAACGAAAATAAAATAATCAAACCTTACCTCAGAAAAGAAATAAGGGAAGTGCCCTCCTGCCCCCTCACCCAGGTCCGGGAAGAAATTTTTTTTTATTTGTGTTCCAGATAAAACCTCTTAGACAATGTCGTAAGATTACCCAACACTTTGATGATTGATAAATAAATGAATAAATATATTCAGAATTGATCGTAGCTCGAATGGAGCCAACAGATTCAGCCAATTATTGAAATACAATTTGATACTAAACCTCAAAGAAGATGAAGTTTTCCATCATGTTTAAGCACCTTGCCAAAAAAAAAGAAAAACTCAACACGCGTCTGGCATATGAAGATATCACAGTACTAAAAAAAACAGCTGATATGAAAAACATAAAAAGTCAGCGTACCTAACACTTCCGATGAGTTAGTCATATCTTGTGCCTGCGATGCTGAAAAAATATTTAACTTTGAACTTACAGTTTTTAGCTTATGTTAGCTCAATCCATTCCTTACAATAAAGCCGAATGAAATGTATGGAGGCACGAATAAGTAAAAATAGCCGTAAAGTTTTTATATGTTGACTGAATATAGTGTTTTTGTTGAACTTTTAATGTAAATAATGTGAAAATTGTGACTATTAAATGTTCGAGTTTTCTTTAAATTAAATAATAATGTTAAATAAATTATCCATGAACCTGTAAAATAAATTAGTACATCCTGGACATCCGTATGAAGCGATGAAGCGACACTTATTTTTGTTACAAAACAAATGAACCGTGTAGGTGGCTGCGGTAGTACATGTGAACGACAAGTTGAAAACGCCACAAACTTTCTCTGAATCAGAAGAAAAAAAATGAAATATCAAACCTAAATAGTTAAATCGATTAATGTAAGCGAAAATACTTGGGGTGCTATCATGACGCGTAACAATTTAGGGCGGAAACGAATGACGATTTTTATGCAGCATTTGTTTATTACCTGTCAAGAAAATAAATAAAATAGCATTTTACTTCATACAAGAGATAAATATGTCACTCTACTTTTTATTGAGCACTATTATATAAATACCGTAAGGATTCACAGGATTGATTATCCAACTTCTATGAACAAAACTTCACCGAAAATATTATCTCTATTTTTTATAAATGTATGTTCGTGTGTTCGTATGTTTATATGTTTGTATGTTTGTATGTTTGCACGTTCAGTATTCGCTTCTAAAATAATTAACCGATCATTATAAATTTTGTAACACAGCTGATAGTCGTAAGAGGTCCAAATGTAAGATAAAGTTAGTTTAATTTAGGTTTATGCAATAGAGAAAAAAAGAAGGCGCAAACCCTTCGTTTAAAATTGAGATACTTCCAATTTTTGTGAAATTTTAACATAAGTATTAGACATCAATTTATAAATATTCCCCCAATTTCAGTTTCTATGTGGTATTTTAAAGGAGTTTTAAGAGGTATTATGTGATCACAACTTCCTCAATTGAAAATTATATATATATATATATATATATATATATATATATATATATATATATATATATATATATATATATATAAGTCAAGTTTGATTTATATTCTAATAACCATGTGTTATTATTTTCTATTTTTATTTTTTCGTATTTTCAAAAAACAACGTTCCCGAGAGATGCATATATGCAAACCCTCAAAACACTCTAATTTATAGTTACTGGCACAAATATGGATTTTCAACCAAATGCTGGCCAATAGTAGAGTCTAAAGTCGCAGAGGAAGGGTGACACAGGGATCCTACCCTTCCCCGTTGAATTCTACATGGAACGTGCAGGTTTATGCGTGTCTGTAAATACTACTATATAGCCAGTATCACAGTGGCATTTAAATTGTAAACAACATTACTATAATTGGTATAGGGAACACTATCCTTGTAAAAAGAAGGAAAACATGTCTTGTAGAATACACTAAACATAAGAAAACCGAGTCGAAGCCATTAATACTGCTTCCAACAATGTGCTTGCACAGTGCTTTACTATTTCCCCCTATCCAAAGTAGTTTTTTAACTGGGACATTAGTGTACAACGATGCTACGTCTAAGCTGTGTATACTTTTGTTTTCTACATTAATGTTTTTATCTTGTTTAATAAGTCATCCGAGTTATCGATATGGGAGGAACTGATTGCGGCCAGTAGTGTGGTAAGAATGGTGGCTATGGCTCGTGCGATCTAGTACACGACCCTAAGATGTTAACCTCCCGCTTTTCTCATCTTAAGGCGAAATTTAAAAAATAATGAATGGGCATATCTCGTCTCTCCTCCACTCCACCTTCATAATTTAAATGAATTCGAGCCGCTACCACCGTTCGCCCCACTTCCTCCGCATTTATTGTAATACCTCCCCCACTTCCTAATCATGTTATACTCCAACTGCCGTTTGCCACATTGGCATCTCATAATTTGATTTATTCTTAGGCGGTCGCAGGTTTTCAAACATTTTGTACTGATGTGATGTTTTCTTCAGAAAATCATCCTGAAGAAGTCTTATAATAAAGACGAAACGTTGATGAATACATAAATAATTACTTTTTGTTTTCCTTTTTCAATTTCCATTACGTCAGAACATTTTCTTCCTTTCTTTATCGGATATCTATCTATCTATCTATCTATCTATCTATCTATCTATCTATCTATCTATCTATCTCGCTCGCTCTCTCTCTCTCTCTCTCTATATATATATATATATATATATACGTGTGTGCGCTCGCGCGTGTGTGTATGCGTAGAATCGATTTACGAAAATATCAAAGCGAAACAAATTGAAATACAGAAATCTGTTTATATTGTGTAGATTAGTCGTTTGAAATTTTCGGGAACTTCTCCCGTTCATCAGTCAAGGGTGAAATAAGCTCTGATTTAAGGTATATATATATATATATATATATATATATATATATATATATATATATATATATATATATATATATATATATATATATATATATATATATGAGAGAGAGAGAATATCTGCAGAAAATTGACCAAAACGCTCAAAATAAGAGCATACTATTTGTTATTTTTATTGTTATCAATATAATGTCACTGATTTCACAAAGGGCTTAGTCTGCAACAGTTTTGATCGTCGCTTACGACTTAAATTGAAAACAGGAAGTAGAATTGTTCAGCGTCAAATTCCTAAATGCATATCAATTTCTTCCGGTGCTATTTCCGATGGTGATGTTCTTAGTGAAAAGACAGTAGTAAGACAAACGACCAATGAATATATTCTGATGTATATTGTGGCTCCGAAATATATATGTCATGTCCTATCAGGAAGTATGTAGTTTCTACACAGAAGGTAAACAATATTCCCATCAGATTATCTATTGGGATTCAAGTGTGTGCCTCCAGTGAAGTATCTGAAGTCAACTTATCCCGTAACAGAGTAAGAGTCTCGTCAGTGGACACCTTCGTGAACAGACTTACTATATCTAGAATCACAATCTGGTTGGAATTAATGATTTTTCCACTAAGTGAACTGAATTCTTGACATACGATTGAGATTTTCCCGTGAGTAGGGTGAATATATTTACCAGAAATCGGTTGCTAACAATTGGCTTAAATAGAATACCACCGTTGTGAATCTTACGAAGGCTGTAATGCGGGACTATCTGTCTGTGTTTTGCAGGTGATATTAGGTCTTTGTTCCTCCTGAGGATTTGTGATAGCTATCTCCCTGTCTTAAAGTTTGGATTCTTTTTTACTTTACAGTAGTCACCAGATCCTATTAGATCTGCCAATTTCTTGGAATATTCACTTTCAAATACGTTTTTGGTCATTAGAGTACGGTGTTTCTACTTAACGACTAAAGGGAGCTAACTCATAGTTTTCTCAATTTCAGAGACTCGCCCCTGTCGTATGGCTGTAAGCTAAGATTAGCGATTCAAAAGGTCTTTATAATCGTATATTGGTGTATATATTTTAAAGTTCATGAAAAGGAAAATTATTTAAGCCACGAATCTCTAGAGAGATAGAAACTTATATTAATCTTCGAACACTTTCACTGTAATCTGTAGCTCCAGATGATCTATTAATGTATCTTTCTGGTCTCAAGGGAATCGAACCCATCAAGCGACCCAAGTAAAATTGGAGTTTTAAAAAAGCCAATCACTTAATAAAAATCAACAATTAAATGAATCTCACAGATTAAAATGTTGTTTCTTCTGAAAAATCCAACAAAAAACTTTAAATATCACCAAAATTATTGGTCAGATCCCGAATAGAATCTCTTCAATAAAATCATCTGCATATGTTTTCTAAAAAAATAAAATAAAATACTTGTAAAAATACAAGAAACCCTTTGATACATGAGACTTCCAATCCAAGAAAACTCGGTATATATAAATGTTTCCTATATAAACCCCAAAAATGGGTTATAATGTCTTGAATCTATATCTAACCTGAATATATTTAAAGAATGGTCAACATCTGTTAGTGTAATTTGATGTTTCGATATCATGAGAGGTCATCATCAGTCACCTGTTAGGAATGTAAGGATCACAGTTAGGTTGATATCCTGTGAAGTAGTCTAGGAACCTTCAACGGTGTTGCCAGGAGTGTATGGTAGAGTAAGTGTTTTGTCATAGTATATATTCCTATATCTTCTGTCATATATGAATATTTTACCAGAAAATGATAGCGACAATGGGGGCACGGCTCATATATTTAAGATTTTATGTTCATGAACTAATTTGTTGGAGATAAGGTGGCCTGTATAAACCTTAGTTTTTTCTGTGGTGCACTTTTTTATAGATCGGTTAGCATAACAGCTAAATAGTCATTCATTTTTAACAAAAACTATTTCTTGGAAATATTAAAATTCTAATAATATCTATAATTTACATGCTTTTATATTTTTCATAATGTTATGTTTCTTTATTTTCAGCCGGAAAAAAGATTTACTATATATATATACACACATATATATATATATATATATATATATATATATATATATATATATATATATAATGTACTAACAGTCGTGTTTCGAACGAATCTCACCTTAAAAGAATATAGCAACACTGAGGGTCCGTGATACAATGTAAAAGCGATCTGTGCATGAATATATATATATATATATATATATATATATATATATATATATATATATATATATATATATGATAAAGAAAGGAAGAAAGTGTTCCGACGTAATGGCAATTTCCATATATATATATATATATATATATATATATATATATATATATATATATATATATATATATATATATATATATATATATATATATATGCGTGTGTGTGTTTGTGTGTGTGTGTGTGTGTTTATTTGGTTGGAGTGTGTGTGCAGCGAATAATCTATGGGTGCGGGATTCTTCCAGGCTATTATATCGATCAGACAAAAGAATGTAGAAGAAATCCAATATAGAGGATTGCATAGCGCAGATCTATTGTCTGTATGTCTTCCAAGTATTGATATAACCTAGATTCACTTTTAATGTTTACTTGCCTTATGTACGGCGACTAGAGAGGGTAGAACAAATCGTTTAATCATAGGAGGAACACGATTATATATTTATTTATGCATACAATATTAAAATTCACTTATCCGGAGTAATAGATGAGTTATATATATATATATATATATATATATATATATATATATATATATATATATATAGTGTATATTTACGCCGCATTTTCTCATCTATGCAAACCTTTGTAAAAATAACAGAATTCGTCTGGTTAATTATACTTTTTTATTTTTTCAATTTTTCTGATGGTCTTTTTTGTAGTAAAATAAAAAAAAAATGAATAAATGTTCATTAGTTTCACAAGTTTCACATATTTCACAGGTTTCACGAACGTTTTCGATTCTTCGTCGAATCATCCTCATGTGTCAAAAGCAAATGACAAAAAAAGCTGAAGAAAGAAGAGACTTTTTAAAAGACAGCGTTTAGAGATTAGAAGAAAAAGCCATGAAAAATATCATACCCAACTGACAATAACAATAAAATTAGACTCATTATTTACTATAATGAATTTTTACACCCAAAATCTTGTAGTAAATACAACTCCTCCCCAACTTAAAAACCACTAGAAAGAACCAAGGTGATTTATAAGTTTAAATAGCCTTTTGGAGAATGTAACTCCCATAATAATAATAAAGCTAATAGCTACATTGGTTTTACAAGCACTACTCTATCCCGCCGCCCCACCATGCATCATGTAAACTCTAGCTCAATTTACCAACATCTACAAAAACATAACTGCCCTCCATCTAATGTAAGTCAAATTCTAGTTAATAACACTAAAATTATACATTCCGAAACCAATTTTTAAAAATTAAGAATACTGGAAGCTATCTATGTAAAAACACAACCTAAACTTAATAACATAACATATGAAACCAATGGTAACATTTTAAAATGCTTAACGTGATGCGATTTTGTATTGTGATTCCACCAAGCGTTGCTGAATTTAAAATTGTCAACGACTTCCTGGAACAATGCGAAAAAGTTCTCTGCGCGTTTCTCCGCCGTTTTTTAAAAAAATCTCTGCTTTTTTGACACCTAGAAGATAATTCGACGAATAATCGAAAACGTTCGTGAAACCTGTGAAATCTGTGAAACTTGTGAAACTAATGGAACATTTATAATTTTTTGATTTTAATACAAAAAGGACCATCAGAAAAATTGAAAACATAAAAAAGGTATTATTAAACAGACGAATTCTGTTATTTTTAACAATGTTTGCATATATATATATATATATATATATATATATATATATATATATATATTTTAAAGTGAGTTAAGATCAACAAAATTAGAACATTATCTATTTTAGTTGCAAGTATTCAAACACAACGATTATTTGGCGTACGGTCGTTTCCAAGATAATTTGTATTTATATGACTCCAAACCTTCTCTTTATCAGCGTCCTTTACAACGTCACATACATAAGTCATTTAAGAAAACACATCAGATTTCAGTATTATTTAAAAACAACAACATATATTCAGATAATATTGGAGACATAACCTTCCATTCAGTTACCAGTCAGTTAAAAAAGACAATAACAATTAAAATACATTAGAAACAGTAACTTATATTTAAAATATTTAAAATATTTAAGATATTGAATAGACTAGATAGAGAAAATAAATTAATAAAAATAATAATAAAATATTTTAAAGATATATAAAATATATATATATATATTAAATATATATATATATATATATATATATATATATATATATATATATATATATATATATATATATATATATATATATATATAGTAAGCTATGAAAATACATATATGGCAATTAAGCTACACAGAGGCTCCCACGTTTCATCCCCGGGGGAATCTTCAGGCTAAAATGCATGGAGTTATTTTTGCCAGGTGTTTTTATATACACGGCTAGCTTATTAACCAATCAGATTCTTTGTTGTTCTCTTAGCCAATCGTTGGGATTCCCATGAACAAAGGTCTGCTTAGTGTTACTTCCTATATCCTGTTCTATTGTTCTGTTTTCTATAGATTGACCTATATCTTGTTTCTGTGCTGTGTCAATATAATAGATGAATTTATTTTAACACGTGGTTCGTTGTATTTCTATTTTAGGTTTTAATTTTTTAAATTGTTAGTTTTTTGTTTAGTTTAGTTTTTTTTAACTTATTTGTTTATTTATTTATTTATTTATTGATGTATCGTTAGCCTAAGGTAAATGTATTTCTGTGTAGGTAGCTGTTTGCTATATATATGTGAGAGTGATATACTAAAAATACCTAATTAATATAGACACTGCGAGATGTATGTGGAGAAAATGTGGTATGAGATGGTTATATAGGATCTGATGTCAATTTTTGTTCAGCCATGATAAGTTTGCTGATTAATGGAAATAAATTATAGAAACCTTTACGTTGTTTGATGGTGTTGGAGTTTATGATGAGTGCTGCTTCAATGAGTCTGCGTCGAGATTTATTTGATATGAATTTTATGATTTTAGCCTATCAAAGTTAAATGAGTGGCCGTGTTGTGCAGCGTGGGAGGAAAGCGCGTTAAGGGAGTTTAATGTTTTTTTTGTGTTCTCCGAGCCTTTTTCGTCAGTTCCTGTTGAGTTTCCTCTATGTATATTTGATGACAATTATTACATGGGATAGTGTATATACTGGCATTCGATGTAGACTGTTTACGGAGGTGTTTTCCGGAGTTTATTGTTAGTTTTATGGTTTGTGATGTGGTTTGTATAGTGGGAGTTTATTAAGTGTGTCGCAAATTATTGTCTTATTGGAATGAGCGGGTAAAAGCAGATGTCTATTTATGAAAACAGTATTTGTTGTTTGAGATTCTTGTTTATTGTTTTTCGAGAATATCTGTAGGGCTTTTTCTTAGCATTTAGTATGAAATGTGTAGGGTATTATAGTGTTTTTAGAGAATTTGTGATGTATTTGATCTCCTCATATATATATATATATATATATATATATATATATATATATATATATATATATATATATCATGATTTTGGGGGGAGTACAAAATTTTATTAACGCAAGCATGCTTGCGATATATATATATATATATATTTATATTTATATATATATATATATATATATATATATATATATATATATATATATATATATATATATATTAAGGACTGCCGATTCTGAGAGCACGTAGGAAAAAAGCTGATTATCATACCGTGACAACATTACTTGCTTTGGCCGAAGAGGTATATCTTGGGGTCAGCACCAATGTGGGGCCATTGCTTTGGACGTAGTGTTAATCTTGGTCGCGGAATCAATGTGGCAACATCGTTTGCCGGGACAGCTGGGTCGATTTTTGTCGGACTTTTGTCGACGGGACGATGTGTAAAAACATGTGCACATATATGCAATGTCTCGTCTTGTTATGGCCAGTGAGCAATAATCGTTTGACGATAGTCACTGTCGTCTGCTTCTGGGACTCACGTGCTGGCTGGCTGGCTGGCTGGCTGGCTGGCTGGCTGGCTGGCTGGCTGGCTGGCTGGCTGGCTGTTTGGTCGTGACCATATGCTGCAAATCAAACATTATGTAATAATGGAACAAACCATCTTACTTTTTATATAAAAATATAATTATTATATTTCGAAAAGAAACATCTCAGAGCGCGCGACAAACGCGTCTTCCTCGTTCGGATTTCAAACCAGTCTCTGAATTTTCAATCTCTTTACCAGAGAGAGAGGAAGAGGGGGAGAGAGACACACGGAGAGAGAAGGAGACAGAGAGAGAGAGAGGGGGGAATACAGCCGTCATCGTTGTACGCCTTGTCAAATGTTTTGCTTTGAGTTTGATAACTGATTTTCTCGAACGACTTCAGTCTGATCTCTAAACCCATCACATGCACATGTCATTGAATTAGTTTGACACCGACCTTCAGTCTTCCTAAATATGACTAAGACACTAGTGCACTCAGTGATCTCAAAACACAGAGAATTACTGTTTTTGAAATAAGTCTGGCATAATGATTACGAATATAACGGGGAGAACTTAGCTCCTCCAAAAGGTCACGCATTGTGCCACACTTACATGCATCAAAATTTGCCTTTCTCTTTTTTTGTTTTTCTTTTCACTCACAGTACGGCCGAGCAGATCAAAATTGATGATTGTATAATTTTTTCTGCATTTTTCTTCACCCTGAGGAAGTCTCACAATAAAGACGAAACGTTGAATAATACATAACTATATAGTTTTGGGCTTACCTTTTTCATTTTCCTATCTTTATTCATATATATATATATATATATATATATATATATATATATATGCTACCTCCTTATATATATATATGCTACCTCCTTAGCAACCCACATACCCCACCTTAACCCCACACCAACCCCCCACATATTTAAAAATGAAAAAATTTAGAAATAAATAATTACATTAACCCCCCCCCCCCATTATACACTACTTCAAAACACATTACAACCCCCTACCCACCCACCCGAATTTACCACCCAGCCCCACCCCCAACAAGTCTCGATGAATCTATAGATATATAACCACCCCACTAAACCATCAAATCTCTAAGTATTACCTAAAATTCTCAGCCTCAAAAGCCTCTCAGTCATACTACCAATTATACCAAAATCATCTCCCACCTAAACCACCTAATCTATTTTATCGTGTGGAGATTTATGGTCTTACGGGTTGATTGGTGATTTATGTATTATCGTTGCCAGTCAATTAGGCTAGCAGAAATGTTTTTTTTGTGGTGACATTTTTTGAAGACTTCTGTTTTAATGTTTATGCAATTTATGGAAGGGTAAGACCAAGAATCATCATGTAATCTTATTTTTACAGAATTTTGTTTGGTAAGATTGTGATTTCATGGTTTTATAATTTCTTGTAATATGAGTTTTGAAAAATATTTTTATAAGTATAACATTAATAGGTTTAGTAAATAACAATTCATTTTTTTAATTAACGTGTTTAAGTATAAATTTACATAGTAAACCCTAGTTAAATACAGTAGAGATGCAAATTGAGTAAATAAAAGATTTAAATGACTGTGCAATTTGAGATAAATTTCTCTTTAAAATGCTTATAACTTTATTCATTAAGAAGTATAATTGCAAGTGTAATGAATAAATGTATGTGTGTGTGTGCTATTGCGAATTTTGTCACTGTAATCTGTGTATAAAAATATTTAATATACGGTGAAATGTATATGGAGTCGGTTAGTTTTCTAACCATATCTAGCCGATATCTATATCTATGTTATGCTTTCCAGGTATGTATTCGAGTATACGTATTTTTTAGCGTGTGGTTGTAAGGGTAAAATGTTTTGTGCGTACTGTTAGACGTGTATGTACATAGACTATGTTTATGCATGTATATGATTGACACTATGCTTTTTAACTGTATAAGGGTATGCAGGGAAGTGGCGATTTCTGTCCGTCTGTGGTAATGATAAAAATAAATTAAACGATTAAGAATTATTTCCCCCATTCCTCAAAACCCCGAGAGCTACGGCTTTGGAGAAAAGTTCATTTTTGTCAGATTCTTTTTTCTTATTTTATCAGATTTTTTAAGGACAATTTAATATTTAGTTAGTTTCACAACCCGTAGAGATGCGCTAGCATTGAAACGCAGGTTTATTCGCGTAGACTGTCTCATGTTTATTAAATTATATATATATATATATATATATATATATATATATATATATATATATATATATATATATATATATATGACCGACAGGGATTGTCTCCTCCCATACTTATGATTGCAGGTTTGGCATGAAACACATGTGTATATGGGTTGATTTGAAAATATTATTCATATATATATATATATATATATATATATATATATATATATATATATATACCGTCATCTTGTATCATTATCTCACAGGAAACAATCGATAGATAATAAATTCTTATTCGTAGCGAATTTATAATCTATCGATTTTTTCCTGAGGGATAATGATAGAAAGAGCCCTCGAGAAGTGTAAGCTGTTTTTATTTTTGGTTCATGATTTTGTATAGATTTTTTATCTGTAAACAATAGGTGTGTTTTTTTAAATAAATATTTATTATCTACATACATATATGTTTCATGTTTACTAACAAACATCGGTGTGGCTACCGCTGGTCGAACGATTTAAAAACCCGGGCCCGAATATATATATATATATATATATATATATATATATATATATATATATATATATATATATATATATAGAGAGAGAGAGAGAGAGAGAGAGAGAGAGAGAGAGAGAGAGAGAGAGAGATATGCAAACATTGTTAAAAATAACAGAATCGGTCTGTTTAATTATACCTTTTTTATTTTATCAATTTTTCCGATGGTCTTTCTTGTAATTAAATCAGAAAAAATAATAAATGTCCCATAGGGTTCACGAACGTTTTCGATCCTTAGTCGAATCATCCTCAGGTGTGAAAAGCAAATGAACAAAAAAGCTGCAGAAAGAAGAGATATTTTAAGACGGGGGTAAAACGTGTGGCGAACGTTTTTTCATTGTTTCAGGAAATACGTCGACGATTTAAATTCATCGACGTCGAAGTTGCATCACAGAATAACATCGCAATTACGTTAAGCATTTTAAAATGTTAAAATGAGTGTTTTAATTCTAAAATGAAACTAGTGGCAACATTTTAAAATGCTTAACGTAATTGTCTCTAATAGAATACTTAATCAGTCTTTAACAGAATATCTAAACTATTTGGCAATAAATCGATTTTCGACTAACACTCGAATTTCTACAATAACGCCTTACTTACAATGATAAAATGGCATACAAAAACAACTCGATTACATGGGGAACAAAACCTTTGAGAATAATTACACACAACATGGCATTAAAAGATAGAAAACAGTAGAATATAAATAATAGCGCTTATAAAAACGGACCTAGAAACCCTACTAAAAATAGCTAATAACTTGACTCTCAAAAATCTAGACCACATAAACGACTAATGAGAAAAGAATAAAGTTTGGTTTAATAAACCCAACAATAGTAATGTTTAAACTAATATCACTCGATAATTCTTTAAAATTATAGAAAAATCTTTTAAGCATCCACATAAATATAGCACTATTCTGAACAAAATTCTATAAAAATCTCTTATTCTGCAATACCTTACATAGCACAAACTATCATTACTTCTAACGATAAAAAATTAAATCTCCGTAGACACCCATACCCCCAGTACGGTTTACTAATAATTGTAACTGCCAGAATCTAGAGAATGTCCGCTAAACAATGATTGTATACATAGAGACGTTATATACGCCGTCACTGTGAAGCCATTTCTGTCACAACGCTAATCAACAAAATAACACCAGTACACGTATACCGTATCTCTAACTCTACACGTATACCGTAACTCTACACATTCTCAACCTTACGGCACCTAGATACCCAACACATTACTGTAAGCACCCACCACCTTTCTGTACCAGCTAACAACAACTTACTCAAACTTCTCCATCCCATATACACTATCAATACCCTATCAAACAAATTTAACTTAACCTCTAATCAGAACTTAATCATAGAGACTCAGGACACATCTACTACTATAAATAACATACCTACCACTCACTATAAATACATAATTACATAGGAGCCACTGCTTTCCCAATAAAAAGCAGCATATCCAATAATATCTCCTCTTTTAAAAGTATTAATGATCAAACTGCAGGGACTTCCCTAACTAATTTAATTAAAACTTTTAAACGTGAAAACATCCATAACTTTCTGCATGGGTCGATCTCTCTCTCTCTCTCTCTCTCTCTCTCTCTCTCTCTCTCTCTCTCTCTCATATGAATAGATGAGTCAAATGCAGAAGTTTATGTCGTATACAAATGATCAAGCATTACTCCCACCCTAAAGATATAAGGGCGGTTAAGTCAAGCTTATTGTAACAATGTATTAAGTCAGCTCAATGTTTTAAATTACTATGTAATTGCGGATAACTATGCTGTTTTTTGTTCGACTTCAAATTGTGATATTAATTAATCGGTGCTGACGAAGACACAAATGGGGTTTTAATAAATAGATAAATCCTTTCGTCTTAGAAACGATCGTACACCAAAAATATTGTTGAACTGATATAAATAACATGTCATAATTTTGTTTATTTCAATTTACTGCACACACATACAGAGAGAGTTTTAATTACCTATTGGAGAGTTTGAATTATCTACTGGAAAGTTTGAATTACCTTCTAGACAGCAGCTTCGAGTGTCTTCAAGAGTTTGTCGGGGCAACCTGGCATGAGGATACTTAACCCTATATTCAAAATAACATAATATTGGAAGCCCAAATAAGATTCGCTCGACACGGCTCGTACAAGGAATGGTGCACATTATCAAAATAATGTTAGCTCAAGTAACAGCACTTAGCTGGATACTCAACCGGATTAGATTAATCCTTGTCCTGGAATCCGGTTAGACCAAGAGACCACAAAAAAAGAGATACTAAACATAGTTAACTGGTAAATTGGTGAAAGAAAAATTATTGTGCTTAACTTCTTTCCTACACAACGTTTAACAGGTGAAATTTTATGGAATATTCGAATGTCTATGTATCTCATATAGAGATCAAGTGTTATCCCCAGCTAGAAGTCCCTTGATCTTTGGGAACTTTGACTGAAGTAAAATGAAATAATATATATATATATATATATATATATATATATATATATATATATATAGAGAGAGAGAGAGAGAGAGAGAGAGAGAGAGAGAGATAGATAGATAGATAGATATAGATAAATAGATATATATAGATATATAGATAGATATATAGATATAGATAGATATATATATAAAATGCAAATATTGTTAAACAAAACAGAATTCGTTTGCTTGATTTTACATACTATATATAGAGAGAGAAAGAGGGAGAGAGCAAATTATACTTACAGACGCTAGCGTTTCAAGCTTATTGCTCTTATCAGTGCCGGAATGTAACAATTCCAGACGGTCGGGGGGCGCGACCCCGGTTCACTGAGTCAATCTAGAATCTGCAAGCAGTCGCCATATCCACTCGGCCAACGGAAGCTATCACGTAATTAAGGGAAATTAAGATCTATATGTACCTAGAAGCGGGCACAGATAGAAGAGTGTTCTATGAACATATTCGGAACTTTGCATTAGAGCTTTTTGATAGTCTATTTTTCTCCTGATCAAAAATTTAAGACCACTTGAATTTTTTTTAAAAGAAAGCTTTTTTTAAGGATAGATTTTAAACTCCTCCCACTTAAGGTTATCAATACTACAATCTAAAAGGTTATGGAAACAAAAAGCTACATTCACAACATTTTATTCAGAAATTTACATTTGTGTCAAAACCGAGCGTGACCGATCATGGATAGGGGGGGGGGGGAGTCTGAACTTATTGTCATGTTTCGAAAAGTAAAGATGAAAGAAAAATAATTATATTTTTTATGAATTGATTAAATAAATAGAAATAAATAATACATTCACACATATATAGATAATCTAATAGGTATTATTTCCCCCTTCTCTCTTTTTGCAACAATTTTCGTTTTTAATCAGAATTTGCGTTTCAAAATTGAAAAACTCTCCACGCGTTTACATTCATAAAAATATAATTATTTTTCTTTCTTCTTTCCTTTTTAATTTAAAACATGACAATAAGTTCAGACTACTCAACTATCACCCCATTTCCTCTTTCCCTTGAACTGCTGCTGATAACGGGTTAACCAAAATCGCCTTTTTTAATTTTTGCCTTTTTAGGCAAATCAAAATTAATGACTGTTGTATGATTTTTACCTGCATTGTTCTTCACCTTGAGGCAGTCTACAATAAAGAGGAAACGTTGATAGATACATAAATAATATAGTTTTTGGCTTTCTTTTTTAATTTTCCATACACACACACACACACACATATATATATATATATATATATATATATATATATATGTGTGTGTGTGTGTGCGCGCGCGTGTGTATGTGTGTGTGTGTGCGTGTGTGTGTGTGTGCGTTACTTTCCAGAGATAACAGAAAATTGAAGATGGGTTCTCCTCTCATAAGTATAACTTACTGTAGAGACATTTCACCAGCTAGTAAGGTGGGTGAGAGGGGCGAATCTACTTTTGTATGAATCAAAGAAAGAACACTTAGCTATGATGTCACAGAATAGAAGAAACAATAGTAAATACGTAAAAGAAAGAAATATATGAATGAAAAAATAATTTAAATAAAAGTAAAATTACAAGAGTTAGGGATGAATAATTTAAACACAAAAGAAAAACAGAAAAAAAGGTTATAGATGCCGGATTGCATCTTTGGCCCCGGGAGAAAGGAATATTTAACCAGGCATTCTTGTGGTCAAGAATGCACACGACTCTTGTGCACTGGCTTTTCAATCTCCCCCTTCTGACCTTGTGTCCCATTTCCCGCGGTGAGAGGGAGATGAATACCCCCTTAAGCTCCCAGCAGCGGAAGTCAATATGATTTTCATTAGTTTTAATTTCTTTTCTTTTTCTTTCTCCTTCTCCTTCTTCCATGTTTCTTTTCTCTTCTTTCTTTTAACTTCCTGAACCCATAAATGTTTTGTTTCAAATATGACACATTCCAATAAAATGCCTATTTTATATAATATTCAATGAAAATGTGTCAAACTGTAACTTGTTTCACATCTGCAACGAGCTTGTTGGCAAGTGTGAGTAGGTATTAGTATGATGTTGCATCAGAACACCCGCTAAATAGGTAATCAGTATCTTCGATGTCAAACCAATATAAAAAATAAAGCATTTAAAGGTTAACATTCGTATTATTATTTTTCTTCTTTTCGTTTCTCTTCTTAAATCTCTTTCTCCTCCTCGTTATTCTTCTCGTTGATCTCCTTCCTGTGTTTCTTTTCTCTTCTTATTATTATACCCTCTCTCATCATTCTTGTTTCCTTTTGTTTCTTTCTTTTCACTTCTTTTATTTTTTCCTCTTTATATTTTGTATTTCTTTACATTCTTCTTCTTCTTCTTCTTCTTCTTCTTCTTCGTTCTTACCTTATTTTTGCTTATTGAATATGTATTTCAACTTAAATATGTTATCGGCTGCCGGAACCATTTTATTATATTATCAGCAATAAGTCAGATCATTGGGATCTTTTTATCACGTATCCTAGATGCATTAAAAAGCTATGTTTATTCAATTGCTGGTTACTTATTGGAAATTCAGTTCCATCATATTGTAATCTTTATCAGATACGTGTAGTATGTATGTATGTATGTATGTATGTATGTATGTATGTATGTATGTATGTATGTATGTATGTGTGTGTGTATGTATTGACTCGGCCGCAGAAATGAGCGAAGGCGTACAATCTGAAAACGGTCCACGATCTTGTTTCCAAGAGCTTATATTGGTTTGTCACAAGTCAACTTATAAAAAAGAGTAAACGATTGGAGAGTGGAGAAAGTGTGAAACTAAGGGGTAGAAGGACGGTTTTGTCAAGTTGCACATAAGGTCGAGTGCGTCACTGTCATAGCATCAAATTGAGTCCTGTGAGTCCTGACCCAAATCAAAAAAAAATCCATGCTGATGCTGGAACCAAATGACCAAAGGAAGACAACGCAGTCTTATTAACAATTAACTACCTTTATTATTTCGGTTGACATTTTTTGGTGCAATACATACACTTCGTTTTTTGCAACATTGAAAGATACTAATGACAATTAATCTTTCTAATTTGGTTAACAGTACCAAAAAATGTTTTTCTAACAATCTCCATCCCCACCTGCGTACGTATTGTCTGTGGCCAGTTAGATTATCCCCCTTTTCTTAAGTCTATTTTTGAATAGGATTTTAAAAGTTAAATTTCATTATTACAGTATTATTAATATTGTGAAAAAATTATAGCAAAAAGCTGGAAAAGATCAGATTATTTTTTTCGAAAGATCGAATCAGCGATGCGAAAGCGTAGAGAAACACAAAAGACGAAAACCCCAAATAAGAAAACGAAGAAACCGCTTAACTTAGTTTAACAGCCGGGGATGTTTACAGGCTCGTAGACAGTGAGTGAAGATTTACATAAGAAATACAGGGAGGAAAAACTGGATACATTAGCATGTATCAGACTGAATGTTTAAATGCTAATGTATCCTAGTGTATGTTTGTATGCTAGACGATGTTTATATGCTAATGTATCCTAGTGTGTGTTTGTATGCTAGACGATGTTTACATGCTAATGTATCCTAGTGAATGTTTACATGCTAATGTATCCAAGTGGATGCTTACAAAAAATCATATTTAAACAACGAAATAAGATTTATTAAATTTCGTTTTATCTTACGCCATTGCATTTTTTATTTCAATAAATATTCGATTAATAGTAGATAAAAAAAATTATAATTCAATGTGTAATTATATTATCCAAGTTACGCTGACGCATACAGATGTAAAAAAAGTAAAAGGTCGACCGTAGTCGAGGGCGACCCGAAAGCTCCATTTTAATTAGTTACTACATCTAGGTGTAGGGGAAAGCGCCATTCTTTTCCCAAGATTACTCAACTTACCCTTGATCGTCACCTTATAATGTTAAGTGTTTAGCAAGAGTGCATGAAGTAACATATTTATGTAACTGGTATGACTTGGCCGAAGATTGAACCCTGGCCCCCGGCCCATTAGAGAACACTCTAACCAGATGTAATGGTCTCACTAATTTATTACTGTAGATGCTGTTTAGGCAGATAAACTATATCTTTAGTAGATAATCTATATAAAATAAAAATATGAGACAATCTCGTCTCTGTGCGGTTTTTTTTTCGCGTCAAATACACATGGAAATATTTATTTTTTCTCTGCTATTATTTGACCGGCTCATTTGGCATAACGGTAAGGATGTTTGCTAATAGGCCTGGAGACCAGGGTTCGATCTTCAGCCGGGTTATACCAAAGACTTTTAAAAAATGGTACTTGATGCTCCCTGGATAAACACTCAGTATTATAAGGTTAAGTAGAGTAATCCTAGGAATTGAGTAGCGCTCTCCCCTACACCTCTGTGTGGTAGCTAATAAGAAGGGATCCTTCGGGTCGCCCTCGGTTATGGTCGACCACTTTACTTACTTTCATTATCTAATATTTATTGAAATGAACAAAAATGCGGCATGTGTAAGAAGATTTGTAGTAGCCGTTCGGTTCTCACTCGCCACCTGAACGCACGGGAGCCCACTGAACAAATGACGCTATTTTTTTGCATAAAATTGTTCCATGTAATGTCCGTAATGCGTGTTGCAAGTCTCTAGATGCTGCCGTTCTAACAAAGATCGGAACTTTCGAACTGTGGCATTGACTTGTTAGCTCTTTTCATACTCGTTTAAGATATTTACACCCCTCATGTATGACGGATACATCGTCTCATCAACTTTCATGTGAGAAGTGTAGCATGATACGTTTCTCCAATGCTGGTTTCGTTAATCGTAAAAAGAGTCGCAATGGAATGGCCTTTAAATAATTATGATGGATTCTCTGAAAAGGATAGTCTAACGTGTTCGATTTCTGTCGTTTCACTCGTCACAATAATACATATGAGCCATCAGAACAAATAGTGCAAAACAAACTATAAAAAACAATTGCACGTGATATTTGCATGAAGCATTGCAACTCTTTAACTGGATTTAAGAGCCATTGGCGTTTTCACAATGGCTAAAATTATTGATTGGGATTTTGATCTATGGTTATGTTCATTAATGAGTTGATAGCCATCATGTAAGTGCATGCATACAAGAGAGATGGACACCATAGCTTTTTGTAAAGGCATTCACCTAGGAGAAAGATAAACGGGCACTCGCTTTTAATACTAATCCGGAAATATCGCATCCGCTTGTCTCAGGATCAAATGATTTCATTGATGCGAGTCAGGTGGCAAAGTGCGTAACCGTCATATCATTCGATTGAGGTCCATGATCATTTTCTTTGTATGAGTTCTGTCTCAAATAAAAATGTCCGTGCTGATGCTCTTACAATAGAGCCCTCATCCAAATGAAAGGACAATGTTGTGGTATTAACAATTAACAACCGTTATTATTTGAGTTGACATTTCTTGGCGTAATCCATACAGTTCATGTTTTGTAACATTAGTAAAGTAAATTCGTGTGAATCAACAGGGTACAACTTTGTTGACCGACTTGATTCTTGTATTGACATTCTTGCAGGAGGGACCACGTAATAGTTGGCAATATTCCTATATGAAAGTGATATTATGAAACCGACTAGATTCGAACTTGACACCCCCAGGTTGTCAGTCTGTGTCGTTATCCACTTGACCACCATTAACATCGAAAGATAGTAACAACAACAATTAAGCTTAGTAATTTGGTTAACAGTACCAAAAATGTGGAGTGTTTCTAACAGTGACTATCTCCAATACTAATCCTGTAATCTCACACCTGCTTGTCTCATGATCAAATGATGTTGTTGGTGCGAGTCAGTGCAAGCTGTATATAGAAATATTTAACAGCATCCATTATCTACTGTGTTTCTTTTCCAGCGATAGTCCATATTCTTCTAACAAGTCAACAGCCGTCATCGTGAGGATAAAAAGACCAGCGCAGCAGAGATAGTACACTCTTCCCCTCCTACAAATTTCTGAGAAACCCCATCGACATTCCCCAGTTGGGACGCCCTAGGCGATTGGGATAATCCAACCACTTCTCAAAGAGAAATGGTACAGCGGCGTATCTTTGAATTGTATTAAGTGTAAAAAAGAGTCCTGGCACATGATTTCCGGATTAATAGTGAAAGGTCAACAATCACCATGTATGTATGTACATATGTATGTATAAATAAGGAAGGGTATACAAGTGCTGTAATCGTTACTGGGCCAGAATACGAGTATGGAATACCATGTTCAAGTTCTGCCAAAGTTATTAGGCAACTTTCCTTAATAACCTTGGGAGAGGTATGAATGCATCTGGCATCGCTTTAGCTATGGGTGTAATAGTAAAGTAGGCTCCACTCTAAAGGCAACTAATTTAGGAGAAAGTAAAACTACAAAATAACACCTTCCAACAGGTCGTCCGTGTCTTGTAGCGAACAATTGTACGCCAGTACAGTCATCACACCAATTGACGAGACTTTCATCCTCTTATCTGAGGGAGAACCAGACTTATGTTTGTCTATATGCTTGTTTGTGCATATCTTTTAACGGTAATTTTTTTTGCCAGCCAGCCTTGTAAATCCTTCCTTTCTTATTAGACTCTTGGAGGGCATACTTTTTTCTAGCCAATTTGGAGTCCAGTGGTAGGGTCTCTTTCAGGTTTGAAGTGATTCTACTTTCCTCTCCCTATTTAATATTATAATTAGCTCCTTACAACAAGTGGTTTCATGCTTTGTCTGGGAAGACTTCCATTAAAAAATATGTAGGCTTGTTCTTATGTATATTTAGATGCGTGTATGTATGTGTGGTTGTGTATTTGTGTGTATGTGTATATTATGTTTGTCTTTAATCATTTGAGGTACGTCCATGTTTGTGTATAGGAATGTTTGAGGTACGTCCATGTTTGTGTATAGGAATGTTTGTGTGTATGTCTGTTTGTGCCTATGTATGTACTTTTAGGTGTATGTATGTATGTATGTATGTATGTATGTATGTATGTATGTATGTATGTATGTATGTATGTATGTATCATATTTGTGTTTATTCCCGTACACTAGGACCATTGTACCAATTTTCGTTAAGTTTCGATTACGGATCTATGTATCAGCGTTGATATATCATGCGACCCGCGGAACAGTTGTATATAGCCACACTAATGATATATGTATGCGGATATGAAAAAACTATAAAAGATTATAATAATTAATAATATATAATTATTTTATTTAAATACTGTACATTATCGTGTTTGTTGGGGATTATAGTATTTAAATGAAATAATTAATATTAGCTTTTCTAAAACACATGATCGAGCACTTTTATGTTTTTTCTACTAAAATAAAAGGTTGTGGAAACAGAATTTATGAAAGAGAGAAAGGAAAAACAATGAAACACAAGTAAACAAACGGGAGATCTAACCGGTTTCGTTCTGATCTGCAGAACGAATTATTATTTCTTCCTGTGTTTAATTTTTTTTCTTTCTGTATTTCATACATATAATTAATATTTCATATATACGCATATAATTATTATTTCATGCATACGCATATAATATTATATAGTGATATAATATATTGTGTATAGATTTTCAGTAAATATATATATTGTTACCTCAGCCCTGATTAGAACACATAGATCTATATGTAAAGAACATATGAACAATCGTATAAAACAGATAATAACGCATAACATGATAGCAAATAAAATAATCTCTGTGCAATTAAATCAATAAAAGTGTCTTGGGCCAATCTTAAATCTATAGGAAGGATGCCGACGCCAAGTGAAACCACATTTCAAAATAATTCCGTGTAAAATACCTACAGAATGGATTAATGCATTATCAATCAGAAATGGCCAGAGTGACGTCTTTGGAGAATTGTACTTTTTCCCTTACACTCATTGACAAGTTGGCTAAAATATTCGCTATTGTTCGCTGTTCTCTTTTCACAGAAATCCTAAATTATTAATTTTTTTTTTTTAAATGGAGAACATGAATTCTCATTTATGAATGTCGCCATATTGGAGGCTTTTCATCAGCACAACGGCATCCTGATGACTGACCCTTTGTTTCAGGCGGGGGGTGGGGCATTTTAACCGTCGGGTTTCGTCCTGTGTAGCAATACGAAAACGTAGCAAACTCATCCGCAAAAGATGCTTCTTTCATCCCCGACAATGGGGAGTTAAGAATAAATCGGTTGTAGAATTTTATATATCTCGTTTCACCAACTTAGTAAAACAATATAAGGCAAATCACGCATTCTGACCCTTCTGCCATCGTTTTTCATGTGAAAATTTTCTGGTATTCCACTGGCTATATTATTATTATCATTAGCCGATACCTGACACTTTTTGAATTGTTTTAATCGAATAATACAATGTGGATTTAAAAGGATACATCTCCCTGTACAGAGTTCTCATCTCGCATCGTTTCATCCACTCATTTTCAAAACAATCATATTCCCCTCCGATACTCCACGTGATCGATGTTTATCAAAATGGCGACACAAATAAAATAAATAAAAGTTAAAAATAAAATAAAATGTATTTTCTGTACTAGAATAGAGTATAGTTTAAAATAACATTTGTTCGAAAATAATAACTTCATTTTTTCTTATCGACTCGCAAAATATATTTTGTGTAGTACTCAATATATAAGTATAACTTAGTAGTTGTATAAAACCAAGCTACACAGAAATTGTCGCGTTTGTCTCAGTAATAGGTCATCAGGTTTTAAGACTTTTTTGCGTTTCTTTCAGTAAGAGCTCATCGAGCTTTAAACCTGATGAGTTTTTTTCCAGAGCGAAACGCAAACATTTCTGTGTGGCTTACTATGAGCATATTTCCATACGACTATATATTATTTGTTCTTACACAAATTTCAATCTATTGGTGCACTCAGAGCTAAATAATAGTGGAAGATAAGGCATAACATTGTAAGAAAAAAGTAATGCTTTTAAATTTTCTTCACTTTTTCCTCATGGTTTCTATTCATTCTTTTCGTTTTCTATTCATTCTTTTTCCATTTATTTACATACCATATTTAAAGGAGACAATCAAAATTCATATTTGTATCAATTCACCGGGTGTCGGTTATGTCATAAAATAGGTAATTATCTTATGAACAAAAGGACATAAATAAGCTAAAAATAATTAAAGAGAAAAACGATCATTAAAATATTTAAATCTAAAACGCATCGTACGAGAAATAGAAAACGAATGAAGTAATAGAGCTGAGAAATTTAATGGCGAATAAAATTAAGTATAATTATTCTAATTGTAGTCACATTAACAAAAACACATATCTAACATATGAAGTTATCTTGGATTTTCCATGTTGGGCCTAAATAGCAATGCATCTGGCAAATCGATATTTGATTCTGACTAGCCAGTCAGTTACGCCATTTATTGGTGATGTTTGATCTTGAAAATTTGCATTCCAGTCGATTTAATTGATTGCATGTTATATCCGGCTTTGCATTACCTTAAGTAGGGTACGTTAACTCCCATTTGTTACAAATACGCAAAATTGCATGTGCCTACGCTAATTTTGATCGCGAGGAAGGTGCCTTGCGCTTTACGGCCATTTTCTTTATTCTTTATCCTAAATAGATTCATGCATTCTCTGAAATAGATTTATTTCTGTTGGTGGCTGTTCACTTTCGATGTTTTTAGAAATATACAACAACCAACTGACAAATTATATCTAGATATACACCGGTGACTTCCGTTTTTATGGATTATGGCTGTCTATTTGGGTGTGATTGTGTAAAGAATTTTAAAGGAGAGGGAGAGAAATTCATTCCGTCAACATTTTGTGTTGCAAACAAAAGATATGTTTTTACCTTTTTTCTCATTTTGTCGTTTTAATTTTTCTTCGCTCATATTTCGAACATCACTTTCGACCGTGATTTTGCAAAACGTCCAAACTCATATTGCAACTATTCTGTTTCTAATTATTAACGGGTTCGAGAGTAATCTTCCGAAAACGCCCGACATATTTACAAATAATATTATTTTGTTCAAATATAAACAACGCCAAATACTTCCGGGCTCTGCCGGGCCGGGTCAGCTAGTATAATGATACGTTTGTACCTTCGTTCGTTTGTACGTTATCATCTTGTACACCCATTTAAAAAAAGCTAAATTGCCGAATATGAAGTGCAACATCAAAATACGAAACGGGAGAAAAGGGATTTTTAGTATTTCTTTTTAAACAGTCGCGACAATCTCCCGCCACTTTCATATACTTCTTGTTTCTTTGTTTTGCACAGTAATGGCGGACAAGTTCACGTTCTAGTTTTTCGCTGTAATTTCAAAATGATTAGACGTACAAAACTAACTACAATCGATATCGGCTAAATAGGATATGAGAGAAGGAAATTAGCTGTGTTATTTCCCCAGTGTTTTAAGTCCGTAGTCAACAAAAATAAAAACAGAGCGCCTGCCACAGATCAGCATTCGACTCGATGGATTCTGTAGTGTGTGTTTTTATAACAGTTTTGTTTTGTAAGATTATGACATAAACATGTATCTGCTATTGAACACCCTATAACTATCTTGGTAAAATAACTGACATGCGATTTATCTGACCAAAGTGTGTTAATACGACTCATCAAACAATGCTACATATCTTCTAGTAATGTGTGTTGGCAGATAATATAAAAACCGTCATAATATAGTCACTTATGTATCTACTCACGACCTATTTTATGTTGACTGATATGCTATTTATCTGGCCAGAGTGCTATAATCTATTTTCCAGACGATGAAAGGTTGAAGTTTTTGAAATTGGTGGATATGCCGGTTTGTAATTTAATCACCCATGAGCATAGAATTTAACCCAGAACCCAATGCTAATAAACTGTTTTCCTTGGTTTTCAAAATAACCTTCGTTTGTTGTATAATGGTTTGTGTCATTATTCGTTTCTGGGTCTTCATACGTCGATTCTATCTCCTTTCGGTTGTGCCGTTGTCTGTTCTTAGTGATCAAGTAGTGCTGTTGAGTCGGGCGAATGTCTAACCGCTGAAATGTTTAAATCAAACATCATTACGAAAAACTTTGTCGCTGATTAAAATAAAGAAGAAAAACAAAGGTAGACTCCCTGATTTTAATGCTAAACAGATCATCTGTTTATTTAAGATCTCAAGACAGAGTCGCGCTGTACGAGAGATCCTTCACTATTTCTGATTTATTAGTCCATTACTATTCCGTCTATGTAGCATCGACTATCGCCAGTCACTAAATTATTACAAAATTCATAATCCAGTCTGTTAGCTACATTTTCTTGTTCCCACACGCATAAGTGACCTGTTTTTTAACACCCCCCCCCCGACAGCGTGTCTCTGAACGATTAAAGTACACAGAACTTTTTGTAAAAACTAGCTAACTTATCCACCTCAATATAGTATATATGATTATGAGTGGAACAACCTAAAAGGTCCATAAGTTTCCACATTGTGCCTTGTGCTTTTTCAAATATAGCTTCTGAATGACCGTCATA